>CACRXP010000774.1:76498-153259 GCA_902702965.1 Spirometra erinaceieuropaei
AGCCGAACGGTTTTTGGGACGACAGCCGGATACGCGATTACAGTACCTACAACCGGAAGCTCGAGTTCCACAAACAACAAAATATTACTTTCGCGAGGGAGAGGAGGTGTTTGCTCGCAACTACAAAGCCGGAGAGAAGCCCTGGATAGAAGGTATAATAAGAAAATCCAGAGGTGTTGTGTTCGAGGTGGAGACAGCAGCTGGAAAAATAAAGAGGCATGCAAATCAGCTCAGGACTCGACACACCAGAGGCAGTCAAATGGCACTCGACTTGCTGTGTGATACCTTTGAGGTTCCAACCCCCACGGTAGACAGTCAGACAACATTACCCGTCGTTCGTAGAAGTAGCAGAAGAACGCAACCGCCAAGGAAACTGGTCTTGGACCCGAAGAAGAAGAGGTACGAGGTCCAACTTTCAAAAGCGGGAGGTGTTATGGAGAGCGAAAGCGGCGTAGAGCCACGGCCTAAGGCGCCAGACAAAGGACCAAGTCGGCGACGTGAGTCACGCGCGAAGTTAGACAACCGACCGGCGCGCACTGCAGCGCCGAGCACGCGTGGTGGCTTTGCTCACGTGTGCGGCCCAATCAATGGATGGCCGAACATTCCAGACGTTTCCGCGGCGGGGTCATCGCGCACGCGGTGGCCAATCAGCGACCAGCACGCTCGGGACAGGAACATTCTAGAACGCCCTCTATGACTGGCACGTCATTGGACGGAATGTTCCAGAACGCACGGGAGCCAATAAATAGCACACCTTTCTTACGAGTTGTAACTCCCTCTTGTTCGCAAGTTCCAATAAAGTGCTTGTCCTCCGAACCGGCTCTCTTCCTGTCCTACCTTCCTACCGGGTCATAACAGAACTGCAACCTGGAACTCGCCTGGTCGCTTCTATCAGCAGTCTCAGAAACATTAACAATAACTAAAAAAGTGAAAAAGAATTAATTATCTTCCCCTCCTACCATTATAAATGCCCCAGGTCCGCCTTGCCTACGGGGCCGATGGCAATCATACCAACAGCCGGCGCATGTAGAACTCAGCGGATCCTTTTATAACTGCTGTCCCCAAGACCCGCTGTTTGGGACGACTGCGCATTCAATACTGTGACAAAAATGGCCGCTCAACTGAGCGTGAAACTTCTGGCCTCTGACGCAAGTTCAGACTGACCATCAACGTGGACAAATGGTTGGTCATGAATCAACCGACACTCAACGCTGCATAAACCGCATTTCGCATCCACGCCGACGAAACCGTGGACAACGTCATCTACTAAGGCAGCATGCTGTATCAGAATCAACGACGAGGTGGCTCATTGAACCTATAAACTTACCCTAACTTTCGGCTATATAAGTACCTACTGTACGGTACGGAGGAATGGACGGTCCCCAATTAATCGAGTGCGGAAATTCAAACGGCAAAAGCTCGGCTGTCACCGACGGATACTAGGGATAAGATATCAAACACAGAAGTTCATGCACGGGTCGAAATCTTCAGCATGCATGCCTTACAAAGCCGACTTAAGTAAGATGGAGCGGCTACCTCGCCAAGATGAAAGACCAAAGTCTTTCAAAAGAGAGAAACCCACCGTTACAAGAACACGTTTAAGGGACCCTTTAAGGGACCAAATATCAGCTCAAAAATCCAAAAAAACTTTGTCCAGAACAGACCGGCCCAAAAAACACTCAAGCGTACTAGAGTACCCCCCCACAAGTACGCTCACAATTCTCAGGCGCCTGTGCCCGCAACGCCAATGAACAACTCCTTTATACATACGCGCACTGCAAACGAGCATTCTGCACTCGGATTTGTTTTTCCAGACAGGCTCTGACTATTCGTGTCAGTAAGTAGGATTTTGTGAAATTAAACACGTTATATGTTTGGTCAAGTCGTTTTCCCATGTGTAAAGTTTCTGACATATTCCTCGTAAATTTTTTTCAGTAAGAAAAACATTGTATATAACAATATGTTTTGAGATATTTAGGTTTTAAGGGCTGTTTATATACCTGTGTTTTGTAACCTATAATTGTAGAATTTATTCACATCTTATTCTACTACGCTCCAAACGAACGGAAAACCAAGCTGGAATGCGAACATTTCATAACTCTCATCAGACATTGTGTGTTGACTCTCTTTTTGCTAAATATGTCTATGAGTGAACAAGCCGGTTAATTTCAGGCGATCAACTCTGTTACTCATGTAGATTAGTCGATACTACTGTGGCTTTGGGCAATCAGTCTAGGCGTCTGTTGGTCGCATGTGTGCATTCGATGTCTCAGCGACAAGTTTTGAGCCAGAATAAGAGCAATTATTACAGAATGCGATCTGTATCCCAATTCCTTATTTGCAGGGACACAAATTACATGAAGGCGCACATGTCATGCCAGCTTCTTTTCCTATGCAGTTATCTCACAACTATAATCAGGCCATAAAAAGCATGCAGGAGACCGGAAGTAGTAAGCTAATCTGCACTTTTAGTATTTTAACCTATGCAGTAATCTATAGTAACAAATTGTTGCGAGAAAAATAAGGGAAATTTCAACGTATGTCAGCTCTGAAAATTCAAATTCATATTGGGAGGATAGTAAACAGGACGACGTGCTGACCCAAGTATGGGTATGTGTAATATCACATAATTCTAGCGAATCAGTTATAATCGGAAAACTAATGTTTATATCGTCTGTGCAACAGTACGCAGGAAGGATACTTTAAATTTTAGGACGATTGTGCTTCCAGAATGCATACATAACCAGGTTTTAAAGAGCTGGACTTGCTTTCAAGACCAAATATAAATATTGCGCACATATGCATACTTATACGGCCAAAGAGATTTCTAAAGTCAAAAATCATGAGAACGCGCATAAGACTAGATTCTTCTTGTCGAACCTTTAGTCCTACGGGTGCAGGTATTTTATTTTTACTATGCGGCTGCATTTGGCGATTCGGACGACGGTATTTTCTGAATAATACAGTAAATCATGACCTATTGCAGTAATTAAGGTAATAAATTACCCACTGACTGAAAAATCTGCAGCGGGCTTCCCAAGCGTAACGGAATAATCCTGTTCGTCTGGTCAACGGCTTGCCGCTTTTGATGCTTACATGATTTTCGGTTAGCAATTCGGAGACACCTTCCGAGAATTGGCTCTCAAAAGGTATTAAGGTGATGCAAGTGTGTGTGTGTGAAGACAAAAAAGCGAAAAGGCTTAAGAATGAGCCTCGAGCGTTATCTGATCTAAGGGAATTTCAACACGTTCCAGGATGGTTGGATGATGTCGGTCTGCTTTTCTTATCTAAATATTTTGCAATTTTTCCATCAACCATTTACACAAGTATTAACATAAACGTAGCAAATAAGGAAACAATCTTCTATTTAAAAGTTATTATGTTTGTTTACCTTCAGGCGGAAGAAAAACAGGGTTGTCTTTGAATAAGCGTTCACACTGGGTGGCATTAATTTCGTTCAACTTGCAGACAGCCAGCTGAACGTGATTCTCTGAATTTGGAAGTGTGTCGGTCATCGAGCAATTGCAGACAGCCTTGTTCAGAGGTTCTTTGCATTTAGGATCTAATCGGCCATTTAGAATAATACGATATTCGACCGTTGAATTTTCTTGAAATGTTGAGTTCCAGCGTGCTTCGATTAATCTCGGTCCTTTATACTGAACTTGAAAACCTTCTGAAGTAGATGAAGTTCTTATGAGTACGTATATAGTGACAGGTATAAAACGACTAATAACTATGCGTACAATAAAAATTATAATTGTTGTAACACTTTTCAAAATCCTAGGTATATATAAATGTATGAACAGTTAGAACGCCCCGACCACTATATAGTAAGTTGCAGGGCTGTTGCAAGTACAAAAGGTATACAAAAGTATAGCAAGTTAAATAAAAGATTATTTGCTTCAAATAAATTTAACAATTCGTTGCTAACATGCGGATAAAAGCCTATCCTATATTCAAAGCAATTTTTATCATTTTGCATACTTGCTTCTGCTGTGCAGTACGCAACAAGGCATGTGAGTAATACCCCCAGTGCGGCACACACAAAGGTCGAGATCGACATCTCCATAAACGCTTCACCGGCACCCTAGTTTTATTTTCATATTCATATATGAACATTCTGCACGACCTCTGACTGTTTTAATACACCGATACAAGGACGACAGTTTTGCTGCAGATGGTAAATAGACTAAATCTTTGAAATAACGTTTACATTATCATGCATTTCAGCGGAAGCAGAACCATTGCATCCATTAACAGAAGCAACAGTCACAATGCGCATCGACATGTATCTGTTAGATTTGGGCTCCTTCAAATTAACTTCATTCCTCTTTATTTGAGGGAAATTGATAAATTCCCACAGTCGAGAAAGGGAGATCAAATTGTGGTTTCAACTACTAACGGGTTGTGCATCTGATCTGAATTTTCTGACAGTATACAGGCCGACAAATCAAACTCCTGAGGTTGACTAGGCGTTGTTTGGGTTTATTAAAGAGTTGTCACAAAACTAAGAGTTACTGATAACCGGAGACTTCAACCCGTCCATGGTCGACTGGAACCACTTATTGTAAAATGGTTCACGAAATTCCTTTGATTTTAGGCTCTTAAAGTTAATGAAAAGTGCATTATCGATAGTGAAACGGCAGATTGTAAGATTGTCAAAAAGATGTTTAATGGACGTTATGCATTGCAACTGTCCGGAAAAGAGAGTCAAAATGACTAGTCGTCCTGCCTAGACAACGCGGAATATAACGGAAGTGGTAAAACTGAAGAATTTACTGTCGAAAATATATGCGACAACAAAATAACGATTTCTTTACGCGCAGTTTTCGTCGAAAGCGAAAGTAGGTAATTTCGGCTATCTGCAGGTCGCGAAAGGGGTATGAAACGCCATTTTTGGAACTGGCCGTCAATAAACCATAAGTGCTTTTTAGTTATATCAACAGCAGGTTAAATAACAAGGTTACGGTCTAAGTGTTTGAAGGAGAAAACAACGAGTAAATTGTCGAAAACGACGTTACGGCAGAAAGTCTTAGCCGGTTTTTCACATCTGTTTACACCGACGAGACGAACTTTGCCGAGGCTAGGTTGCCAACTGGAACCGTCGATGAAATAATAGAAAACATCGAATTCACGAAAGAACATGTATGAATGGATCGTCTAGCGCTAAAGGAATGTAAGTCTCCGGGACTAGACCGAATTGTGGCAGAAATTCAGAATACGTTAGCTTGCAAACTCACTAGACTGCTTTTACATGTCTTCGAGTCCTCCTTTGGCCGAGGCATTCTCCCTTCTGATTGGAAATGGTCAAACATATACCCTATTCACATGGGTGGATCTAGGACATGTGATCAAAATTTGCATTTGTTGGAAAGTTATGGATGGACTTATCAAAAAGACATAACATATTTCCTTGAAGAAAAGAATTTCATTGCTTATTCCCGAAACGGTTTTCGATGCATTCACTCCTGCTAAACGAATATGCTCCAACAAATGGAGCAGGAGTTCTGATCGTTAGACGAGGTAACAGGGTTCGATATCGTTCTGCGTCGATATCAAGAAAGCCTTTGACAGTGTTCCACACCACCGGTTAGTTTTCAAATTCTGAGTGTCTAAGTTATATTGAAAATTAGTAAACTGGGTAAAGGACTTTCTGGTTGACCGATCACAGTCTGTGTATTGGTAGTGCGAAGGCAACGCGAATGCCGGTTGTAAGTGGAGTTTCAGTCAATCAGTCAGTTAGTGTATTTGAGGGGAATAGGATTGCGCCTTCGGACTCCCAATTTGTACGCAAAAAATCAATTAATAATCAAAATTTAAAGAAATTACGGCAATAAATGCGTGCAGACATTGATTCACGCATGTCATTAGTTTCATGGCTAAAAACTCACAAAGTCCTCTTGTTGCTGCAGCATATGTCTGTCAAGCCGGAATTTAAATGTCGCCACAGATTGAGACATGACAACCGTCTCGGGCAGGTTATTCAACGGCTCAACGTCACGGTTGGAGAAGAAATACTTCCTCACATTCAGTCTACCCTGGGGCACACGTAGCTTGAAGGTATGTCCCCAGAGGTTAGTTGTTGTGGCGAGTTGAAAAAGTCATTGCACCGCAGGGAGCAGTCCATGCCACGCAGGATATGGAAAGTTTGTATGAAGTCCGCACAACTGCCTATAACTCAGAGGATACAAATTAAGGTTAGTTAAGCGGATCTCGTATGGCAGCGCAATTTGACTTCTTATTAGTTTCGTTGCTCGCCTCTGCACTCTTTCGAGCAGATGCTACACCTGGTGCGTCCGCGGTCTCCAGGCCTGAACTCCATATTCGAGATGTGGCCTTTAAAACGTGCCGAAGACTTTGGAGAATCAGTCTTCATTGAAAACTGCGAATGCCCACTTGATGGCATACTGCATTGAAGTTGCGGACTTGGCCTCCTTAGAACATTGTGTAGAATGCTTTAGGCTTTCTTCAGCCCAGAGTCCCAGATTTTTCTGCGTTTCTGTATCTCGAAGTGGTATTCAGTTTAGATGGTATTGCCGCGTACTAGGGGTCTGATTTCCGAGGCTCAGTATGGTACATTTGTCCAAAATGAAGGATAAGAGCCATCTGCGGGACCACTCGTACAATGGACAAAGATTTCCTTGGAAGTTGGTCTCATCGGCAGCACTCTAGATGACTTTCCAGATTTTTATGGCATCTGCAAACATGGCACTATCACAGTCCAACCCATCTACGCAATCATTAATGTACAAGATAAAGAGGGTTGGTCCGAGCACAGTGTGTTTTGCGTCCAGTTCTGTTGTCCAACTTTGCATTATATATAGTAAGTTCGTTACACATGATCTTACCCTACGGAAACCATATTGCGCATTAGACAAGAGGTTGTGGCCTTCCACATAAGACATTAAATCCTTTTTGTGGTTTTCTTCATCACTTTGCAGCAGATTGATATCAGACTGACTGGTCTGTAGTTCGTTTCAAGAGCACGAGTACCGCTTTTGTAAAGAGGTGTAATGTGGGCCGTCTTCCAGTCTGTGGGAAGGATTCCAGCATCAAACGATTCCTGGCACAGAAAGGATAGTGGTTTGGCTAGCTCTCGGGCAAGCTAGAAAAGCAGCTGTGCTGGGATTTCATCCGGACCTATGTGCTTGGACTATGTGATTGGGCTTGGTGCTTGGACCAGTACTGATTTAGCTTTCTGTCAACGACTGCATGAATTAACTGTATTTCAAATGCGTCACGTTTGTTGATAACATCAAGTTATGGCAAACGATCAACGTGGACAATGAATACTGGACCCTGAAAAAAGAACTGAACAGGCTATGCGACTCTAAATCCCTGCTCCTAATCCTTTAGAGCGTCCGAAACGGCTATCAGCATTTTCTTTGACAATAATTGTACATTTATAGATGAAGAATAATAGTAATAATAATATGTTTTTATTCGACACACGGGAACGTCCTTTCAGAGCAAGTAAAAATAAATTTTACATGAATTTTTGAATTTTAGACGTGTTGCACAGAATCTACACAAAACTTCATTCCTAGATAGTGAATAATTATTGTGTTATGAAGCATGATGAGCGAGCAGTGAAAAAAATCCTAACACATAAAGAAGATGAATATGACTGGACTATCACTATATAAAGAATATAACTCTCCCTCCAGCATGTATAAAAACAGGCAGGACCGGCCTGGATGTGGCAGTGTATAACGCATCTCATGAAGGGGTAAGTAGACGGGCCAGGCTGGACTGGCCTGTATGTGGTCTTGAGAATACCTATGCTGGACGAGGCCATTCATGGAAAGCGGCGAACAGAAAACCAGTCTCGAGGCTATTGGGGTCGAGTCCAGCCGAGGTTGAGGGGCAAGGGAAACGCGACCAGACTGCTAGTATATGGCGAATACGGAAGGTTCCTCCAACAGTGCCGATAGAGTGTATTCTGTAAGGGGCACAATGCATGAACTGAAAAATAGAAAAAATTAACATTCCTGATAAGGGATCCTAGGAAGTGATAATACACACAAAAGAAGGGAATGTAAGCTGATTGAGAAATCCGACGGCAGCGTCATAATTTCCCAGTGGCCCTTTCTCAGAGAAAGTTTTCCGGGGAGGATGAGGAAAATAAAAGCCTTATCCAATTAGTATTCATCTAAAGACACAGACTTCTCTTAAAAGACTCTGGATTATCTGAATATCTTATATTTTTCGGAAGGTTATTCCAGAGGGAAGTACACCTGGAATCGAAAAAAGAGAGCGCTTAGGGGTGGAGGAAGCGGAAGAAGGTATAATCAGTTAAGAGTTCCGCAGATTGTATGGGCGACTACTAGGGGTAAGTGCGGAAATCCGAGGAAGATTAAGACTATAACTAACTATAATTATTTCGAACCACGTCGGACTTTTACTAAATAGGAATCCGAAAATATTTGGGGCACCAATATTGAGTTTATATTTCGAGATGGAGATTTGGACTATCTACGCCAATAAATACAGGCAAGCCAATCGAATCCACCTCAACACTTCCTGCATAACCTCATGTTATAAGTAGCAATGCAAGTTTTCCTATAAGATTTGATTACTGTGGATTAGTTTCCTTTACATTAAAATGGTCGGTTCAAGGTCAGGCCACTGGATTTACAAGTGGAGGATACAATTATATGTTGTTTTTAAGGGGCCTAACAATTTTAGTCTGCTTTTTTAAATGAATTTCCTTAGATGCAGTCTTATTCTCTCAGAATTGTCAGTTGCCATTTTTTTATTTGTGTTCTGCTAGTCTGGGCCTGTTGGCCATCTGTCTTATTCTGCAATTCGCGCTTTGTGCATTTTATTTCTATCTAACTGCGCAAATTGTTGTACACCGTTTGCCTCTCGCTGAAGCTTAGTCCTCTTGTCTGTAAGAAGTTTACTATTATCCAACTTGCCTCGAAACAAGATAGAGTAAAGTTACAGGTCGACGTAAGTTCTCGGCCTATGCACTTAACATGGCTTAACTAAGTCTAGGTCCGAAGACATCACTAACCAGTCCTCACCCGTTGTAACTGATAGACAACTTAATCTGCCTGCACTTTACAACTTCAACGATTTTGTACTAGAGTTTGGCACCATGCTCTCGATTAGGGGAAAGTTGTTCAACGGGAACATCTCCGACATTCTCTCTCAAGAATGCAAGCTTCAAGACCTACTTATTTACGTGATCCTCTGTAATAGGCAAATCGAGCTAACAAATTCTTGTTGAAATGTTTTCCGCAATCTGCACAGACTACAATAGAATGCGTTTATTATAGCGTCACTTGGGCACTGTCCGTCTACTTCTAACTCAGGAAAAAACCTTGATCAAACTCGTTCATTTCGACTGCAATTTGACTTCATCTGTTTTCGGTGTCCGTTTAGCCAAAAAAGCGCGAAGTAAGAGTTTGTTTTAAGTTAATCACATGAGTTTCAAGGCGCAAACATTGCGGAAGTTTTAAAAAACAATACGTATAAAAAGTGTGCCGATTTGTTTTTTTGGGTGGGGGCATTAATAATTTGCGCTTCATTAAAATTGAAGAATTTTGATAACGGCCTGACCTAAAAATTATTTTCCAGTTGAATAAATTTGGCTGTCATCCAGTTTCTCGTTGTCAGTCTATTTGGCCAGCTGTGTTTTTCAGGAGGTTTGCAATAGTTGTCTGGACTAAGAGCTGGTGACTCATTGCCTGCACTCGTGCGGTTTCAACTACCCAACAGATAATACAAAACGCTTGTCCCTCCGTAGCAAAAATCTGCATATCTTAGTTAAGTTGTCTTCACCAATGGGGACCGACTCAATCTTTGCCCATCGAGATCGTGTCTCTGCGTACCTGGCAAATGCAAACTTTTCCCTTGGCCATGACCTTCCTCCCGTGGAGCGTAGAATCGGTCCGTCCTCTCACGGAAAAGCACATCCTCTTAATTAAATACTTACCAACTCAGTCCTAATACGAGTGGCGGTAATGACCAAACCAATCGTACTCCTGCGAAATCTGACTCCGTCCGCCCCTTTTCTCCTACATCTCCCTCTCATTCATACCAATTGACCCATTCGTGTGCACCTGAATAAGCAAAAACAGCAGGCCCAATCATCAATAATAACCCTCCAAATAGCCCACCTAGGAGGCATGATAATCGGTCTGCATCAGCTAGACCGACATGTTCCCCATTTCAACAGATTACAGCAACCAAACATTTAAGTGACTTGTAAAATTGCGTCCGAGCGGTGCAAATCCAAATCTGAATTAAAATGAAAATAATAATAATTTTATTTAGGGCCAGTTTACAGGCACTGTCAGGGAAGCATTAAACACAAATTCGGTCAGCAGTGAAAAAAGCTCCTGTGGAAAGCGAATAAAAATATAGTTGCTGCTGGTTTTTATGATTTGGAATGATCAGAAGAAAGAAAAACAGCTGGCGGCAAAATTTCGACCGCTAAGAAGTGAAAGGCTGCACGCTATCGGAAATTCTAAGTCGTCAATTCCTTTAATGAACTTAGGGTATGTCCAAACAGAATCGCCGAAGAACAACTGTCGCTGATGGCCAAAGAAATTGTGCCTGGTGAAACCCGCCATAGTGCTCAGAGACCACAAACGACATCGATCCGGAACAGTCGATCAGAGGTTTCAGCACCCAAAACTTGTGGGAGATTTGCTGTATGCAAAAATCAAGTAATAGTTCTCTTAAGTAGAGGATAATTTTCCAGATTTTTCACACCCATGGGTAGTTTATTCCAAATAGCAATCGCATTTACAGAAAAGAACCAACGATATTTGACAGTACGTGCCGCAGGAGGAAATAAAGATCTCACGGTAACTCTTACGTCTGGGGCGGACAGGATGTCTTAAAGGGGTAAGTTGGCTAAATGAGGGCTTACATAAAAGCATAAATAACAATAACAATCACTTTTGTAATGTACGGAATCATAAAGAATCAAGGTCCGCAAGCCGGCAACGTACTTGGTAAGACAAATATCGGCGTTTCGGGGTTAAAAATCTCTTGGTAAAAAATTATTGTACTGATCCTACCTTCTTCCGTTCAGCAGCACGAATGAGGTTAAAGAAAAACAAACAGTATTCTAGGCCTGGTCAAACGTACATATTGTAGAGACGCATTATAATTTCCCTAGTTTTAAAGATTCAGAGAATAAATCCGGTCGTTCTACATGCTTTGGAGACTATCAGGGCACAGTTATTCAAGAGATTGACTCTTTGAGTATGAAAGTCTTAGATCCTTTATAACCCCAGGCACATTTATGGCGTGACATACAATGCTTAGTTGAGGTTGGTGGTCGTCGCCAACCACCATGACTGAGCACTTATGCCAAGAAAGAGAAAGGCGCCATGTGCGGCACCATTGGGCGAAAGCCTGTAGATCGCTCTTAAGGAGCTCAAGCACGATGTCATGATCTGCCGGCTTATATCGATATGCAACTTTAAGATCATCGGCATACATGAAAGACTTACCATTCTGAAATAAATCGGGTATATCATTAACGAAAAGGCAACATAAAAGCGGGTCGAGTACACTACCCTGAATGTGTCCACAACTCACACGTGTGGGGTTGGAGATAATATTGGAAATCTTAACTCGTTGTTTACGAGTGCGCAGGTAAGACGATATAAAATATAAATGTTTGCCACCTGTTCCGAAAGAGGACAGTTTCAAAAGAAGAACAGCATGGTCAACACAATCAAAAGCCTTAGTGAAATCGAATTATACTGTGTAAAGTGCAAAATCATTGTCCCGAGATTGGAGAACATAGTCAAATAAAGAGAGTTTACAGATGTCACAAGATCGGTCATTGAGGAATCCATGCTGAGCAGCACTCAGTAGGTTATTCTCTGTAACGTGACACATCATCTTATCTTTGACCAATGTCTCTAAGATCTACGAAAATGCGGGAGGGTGGTTATGGGCCGAAAGTCATCAAATGATGTAGATTTGCCGTGCATATGAATGGGCAAAAGGTGTGATTTCTTTCACAAGATAGGATACTTTTTACTTTCATCAGCGAGATTAAATATTGTGCATACGAGGGATGTGGAAATCGTATTTGCATCGTGCAATAATTTACCGTACTAACAACAAAGGGATTAGCTAAAAGCCGTATTTGCATCGCCGTTTAAAATGCTTACTCAGACACCATCATGGCCTGAACTATAAGCTTGACGACAACGCCGAATCGCAACAGCCACATCCCACAGAGTGAAAGTTATCGTGTGTAGAACTGCTCCGGTCAAAGGCTGGATGGTCGGAAGCGGAGTGGTCGAGTCTTCAATGAACGTTTTGGACAGGAAATCATTGAAGCTATCCGCGGTTAACTGGGCATCAACTATGGGATTTCCGAGAGCGTCTCGGACGATAGGATGCTGCGTCTTTCTATGAGTTCGTATTTTTCTACAGAAAAGTTTCGAGACATTTAACGAATGCTTTTCGGTAAACTGGACCTCTTCGGCTAGCTGTTTTTCTTCAGACAATCCCTTAGCTCGATCAAAAATATCACGAATAAAAAACAGAACAGAAACTTCGTTCTGAAGATGGAATCGACGAGAAAGACTGCGCAATCTGCGATGAAATAGTAAGGGTAGGAAAACCGCAGCCCCTTGTGCAACAACCACCCATTTTTGCTCTTTTGTCTCTGATGATGATTTCGAGTAGGAATCCTAAACGTCAGGCTAATAAAGCTCTTGTTCCGGCGATCGTGTCTCCTTCTACATGACTACTTCCTGGGACTCGGCTTTTCGCTTCTATTAGCTAACAATGGTTGCCAGTTTACCTACCCGTCATTCCCTGCCCCACGTCCTACCCCTTTTTTTTCCACGTCAGAATTTTTTGATCCCACGACATTTTTTGCAGAAGCGAATGATTACGACAGGAACGTTTCTTCCGTGGAAAGCCCAGCACTGGACGTCGTAGCCCACCTCCCTCAGAAACAAGCACCATTTCTTCTGAAACTGTTTGTTTTAAATGCCAGATCCTTGCTAAATAAGATGCCATTGCTTCAGACTCTGGTGCTCGTCCATCGTCCAGATACTGCTTTAGTAACTCAGACATGGGCATCAGCCTCCGTAGCTGACTCCGAACTCTCGCTTCTAGGCTATACTTGCATCCGAAATGATCGTCAAGACAGCCCTGGTGGGCGCAGTTGCGTCTACGTAAAGCAAAAAGTTACATTTCTGCCGCTGGACCTCCTGCATTTTTTCGCAGTAGAACGCAGCTGCTGGCTCCAGGTATAACTAAATGTAAGTTCTCTTTACTCATTGGCTGCATTTATCGCCCTCCCAACGCCTACGACAATTTTGATCGTTTACTCTTGCAGGCATTTCATGCAGCAGCCGACTCCTGCATTAAATATCAATTGATAGCGGGTGGCTTTAATCTCCCTGAAGTACGCTGGTCTCCGACATCAGGCCCTAGAAGGTTCGAATACATTCTTGAGGCTGTAGATGTTGGGATGTGGAATCAAGTTGTCGATTTTCCCACGCGAAGATCAAGCACACTTGACCTGATTTTCTGTAGAGGCTGCATGCCTTCGCCTTTGTCATCCCCTGGACCACTCGGGGCCTCAGACCATGACATAGTTGCTTCAACGTTGGAACTCGAGGCTGACAAAACGTCGTCCCCAAATTATAACTTTCTCTGCGACTTCTTATCAACTCGCTCAACCGAATTATTAACATACCTTAATTCGTACGACTGGACTGATTTCTTCCTTAGTTCGGATGTTAATATGTGCACTGGAAAACTGTACGACATTTTGGATCCGATTATGTCTCGTTGTGTTCACCGTAAGAAAATAATTATTGTCAGGGGTGAGGTTTTCCTACCCTTACTATTTCATCGCAGATTGCGCAGTCTTTCTCGTCGATTCCATCTTCAGAACGAAGTTTCTGTTCTGTTTTTTATTCGTGATATTTTTGATCGAGCTAAGGGATTGTCTGAAGAAAAACAGCTAGCCGAAGAGGTCCAGTTTACCGAAAAGCATTCGTTAAATGTCTCGAAACTTTTCTGTAGAAAAATACGAACTCATAGAAAGACGCAGCATCCTATCGTCCGAGACGCTCTCGGAAATCCCATAGTTGATGCCCAGTTAACCGCGGATAGCTTCAATGATTTCCTGTCCAAAACGTTCATTGAAGACTCGACCACTCCGCTTCCGACCATCCAGCCTTTGACCGGGGCAGTTCTACACAGGATGAAGGGGGAGCCGTGAATGTTTATAGGTATGCGGTAGAATGGCTACTGCATCCTATAAATACCGCAGCCCCTTGTACAACAACCACGCATTTTTGCTCTTTTGTCTCTGATGATGAATTCGAGTAGGAATCCTAAACGTCAGGCTAATAATGCTCTTGTTCCGGCGATCGTATCTCCTTCTTCATCATTGTTAGCTACCTTATTTTCAGCTGGAAATTCGCGGACCAGATACTGCAACACATTCCCGAAGGAAATAAACTGATGATCGGAGGAGTTAACTGATCTAGTATGGACATTAGCATGAGGAATAAATTTGGTAAAGCGGCCGTGGTGTAAACACGTTAGAAGGTGGGGGATGCATTATTTGCAATGGAGCAAGAGTTCTATTAAACTGCTGGAAACTCGGCATATTCGGCCTAACTGCGACGATATGAGGGTTGCGGGGCAGTTGTGAACACGGTTCGTTTTGAGTCAGGTTATGTGAGGCACTGTTGGCCGATTGTGAAGGAAATTATTTTATAAAGGTGCTGGATTTATCGGATGTCCTTTTGCCTGAGACCGCAATTGGATTTGCCTTTGAATTCGGCACATATTTAAGCTTACCAGCGGTTGCTGGGGGAGTGGTTAGGGGCATTTGTATACCAGGTGTGTTGTTGCTTCTAAAGATCTCAGCATTAATAGTAGTCGAATTTCCTACGGTATTGACTATGCCGTGACGTGCAGAGGCCGCAAATAGTGTTGTAGAGGACTTACTCAAACTGACAGTGGGTGTCATTATTTTGGTGTTGTTTTTGGCCGGTTGTAATTTATTCAGTCTTCGCTGCAGTGGTGTGAGGTCTGGTGAAACGGATCAGCGTCGTTTACGGCAGACTTCTCTAGTTATCTCCCTCCTCGACAAGACAAAATCGACATTTATCAAGGAGAAAAGTGTAACCAGTATCGGCGTATTACGGCTAAGCGAGCGAATTCGTTTAGCTTGTGCGACACTGAAACTCAAGCCACAATTGTGTAGGAACAAATGCGCTCCTTCCTTAGCACATACGTGGCTCGCAATGTTTTGCAGTACGAAATTATGTTTGCGTTTAATTCTTTCCTCAGTTTCAGAACTCACTACACCAATAAGTTTAGAAAGTTGTTCAATTTCTTGTTAGAAGTGCTCTTTATGTCGCCATATATCAACTGATCTTGTATTTCGTCGGCTGATGGCCTGCTACGACTAGCAGAGGCGTATTTTGGACGATTGAATGGTCAAGAGGTTCTACATGTACTAAGGGGATTTGTGAGTTAACCATATCTACAGAAGGCGAAGAACATATGCTGACACCTGCCATGTCTTCGGTCACGATTCTATCACCCGGAGACGGTGGGTAGACCGCAAGCTTTCTTCTTTTTGCACGTGCTCTGAGGGGCATTACAGACAAGCAAAGTTTTTGTTACAGTAGAAGGATCAAAACTTTGCTAAGGTACAGAAAAACGCATTGAGTAGCAAGTACTACTGTTACTCAACTAAGAAAACTAGAAACAGATAGTCTGAAACGGAGTCACTTAAAAGGATTTTTACAAAATACGACTATTTTGCCAGACTGTGAAACAAAAATATAAAAAATTATGCCTTGTATTGAAAAGTGACTTTTAAAATATAGGCATTAATTGCTTACGAATTTTCAAGTAAATGCAAAGCTTCACTTATCTTTGAAATTGAGCTGAGCGCCTTGACTCCGAGCAAAGGAAACGTAAAGCAGTTCTATTTAGGGGTACGCCGCCTTCTGTTAGATCCACCAATTTTTCACAGCCAATCTCGTCTGCAAACACCGCAGCTCCAGTTATACCCCTAAATAATTATCTGCCCTGCGACTTGTTCCTTACCAAGGCCCTACTATGTATCCTGCAAATAATTCATACGTGATTTGCGCTAAGGCATTTATCCCCCAACGAAGGTCAATTACTCATACGTGAGTCGATCTAACTCGTTTAATTTCTAACCGAGACGTGGTTTCCCACCCTTTTGTTCTTATAGCTGCTTACCACCCCCCACTAGCCTCTACCTTCCTTCTATGCTCCGTTCTCCTCCTCTTGCTCCCCCTCCTCCACAATGTAACTGCTAACAAGCCTTTCCCTGCTGTAACTTCCTTAGCATCCGCATGCCCGAAAACTGTATACCTACGTCACTTAGGTCTCGTGCTTAGTCTTCTCTTACTGACTTCGTCCACTTCAATCGCTTTAGACTAGCTGTTATTAATTCTCCATCACGATTAATTCACTGCTTGCGTATCCGCCCCCAAATTTTTTTTCTAAATGCCATCTACAGTAGCCTTGTTGTTGGAAACATGTAAGATATTATATTATTGAATGCCAGGTCTGCTATGAAGATGATGGCCCAAATCAGAGCCATTGATCTCGAAAATGCGCCTGATTAGATGTGCATACCAGAATTTTGGACCCATTTTCTAATTCATGACTCTGCCATTTTTATAGATTACCTCGATTTTGCCGTCAAGACCGCACGACTATTTGTGGGTCATTGTCTTCATTATCTTAGTTCCTAGCCAAAGCGCCCTCTTTATCACCTGGTCGCCTCCTCATTCACGGAAAACTTCTTCTTTGAATCTGTTATTCTCTGACGGCAAAGAAAGACACTTTTGGCTGTATCTACAATCCCCCAAATACTTCAGCCAGTGATGATTCACTATTATGTGAAATCTTAAAATTAGTCACTGTGGATTTTAACCTTCCTAGAATAGATTAAATTACCAATATCTGGCCAGGTAGGTTGCAGTCCCTCCAACATAGCTTCAGATTCTCTAACAAGTCCCAACTGGCGCACTCTCCAACAACAGATAATCACAACTTAGGTATTATTTTTACCATTAACATTGCCCAACTGTAATTGCTCTTAGTAAGGACCTTTTTGATCACGTATTAATTAATTGTTTCTTACAGCTTGCCTTTTCAAATGAGACCAGCAGAGCTCAGACTTAACTAAATTACGAATGCATTGGTTACGACGTGATAGATACCTACATTGGATCGCCGCATTAATGTAGTATTCTCATCTGTATTGATACAGCCATTCTTCATGATATCATGTCCAATGTTCGCAAGGACATTTTAGAGATTTTTTACTGCAGAGATCTCTCGCGTCTTATTCTGTGGATTCCTACTTTCCTTATTTTCTTCGCAAAAGACTAAAAATGATGGGGCGACAACTGCGTGACCTATCCAATAATTTTTTATCCGTTCATTTTTGAATTACATTGATTTTTGAAATTGCCTCGATGATGCGTCGAGCGTACGACGGGCGAAGAGAATCAGGGTCGATTCAGGGCCTTCCAGACCTAAGGCAAAAAATCCGCTTCGGGAGGTGTTTGAACCTGGGCATGACAGTGGCGCTGAAATTGTCGCTACCAATACGCCATTGACGCGCAGCAGGCAGATTGAGAAAAATGATAAAGTAACCGAAAGAGGCTGTGCAAGTGACTACTGCAATAAGTCTTCTGCTGTCGAATCACCTACGGCTAAACGCGCAAGTTGTCTAATAACCTTTTGGACGTTAAATACAAGGAGGAAACCTGCGCGTGCCTTTTTATATCTCTTCAGAAAATTTTGCAGATATAGAAGGATATAAGGAATCTAAGGATTGAAATGGAGAAGGTGATGAAACTTCCTGACAATTCACCCGAAAAAAGAAAGATGGCGATGTCGGAAGTTCAAAAGACGACCAGAAAAAACGGCCATTCAGAAACTGTTTTAGCCCCTGAAATGAAGAGAGCCCGTCTACGGACCCAATCACACCCGAGACTTTGTCTCATGTGCGAGCGAAAAATAACCGACGGGCACCTCAAAAAACCAGGATACGTCTCAAAGCATCCCGAAAAGACCAAGTATGTTAGAACGTCAGCAGGAGAGAGCAGTGTCCACGCAGAATGCAAGCAAATGCCTCACTGCCATAAGAGGTACCACATGACCGAGAAGCCTCGATAAACGAGGAACTCAGCGGTAGCTGTACAACAACCACTGTCTCTGAAGTGGACATTGATGACTGCGCGTATAAAAATAAAGGACAGCGCCTTTTTGATTGCAATAAATACATCATCGTAAAGGGTATACCTGAGTCTCTTTCAGACATCCCAAAGAACAGAATAAACCACGATATAGAATTATTCCAGCAATGCCTCAAATTCTATTACAAGAGAAAGAGAACATCACCGTCTTGAAAGCTTTCAGAATAAGATCAATGAAGGATTTTAAGGGCGAGTTGAGCCATCTTAGACCACTAAAAATTATTGTCGAAAGAGAGAAACAAGCTATATTACTGCTGAACAGGAAACCAGCACTGTGAGATGCCCACCCAACAATTTTTTAGCGGGATTTCTCACCGGTCGAACGGGAGAGATGAAGGGAACTCAATGTCGAACACCTCAGAAGATACAATCCCGGCGAGAGGAAGCTAAGAAGAGTGAATGGGATAATCCTAAATGTTCGGAGCTCATTTCGCTGGAGACGGCCAATAACACTGAGCACAATGACCAGCTAGATAATAAGGAAAGAACGCTCCTATCTGACAAACTGATCAGAGAAAACGACGGCCAACACACTGACATCCAGTCCAATCAAACAGCAGTAGACTCGGAAGGGACGATAGACACGAAAACTTGCACGAAATATGCAGCAACGTTGACTCAAAAATCGTTCAGGAATCTGCCCGAGCTAAGCTCCGTTTTCTTTATGCAAATGCTCAGCGTTTGTTCCAGTAGCCAGATGAGCTTGAAGTGTGGATAACAGATACGCAGCCGCATGATATTTCTATCACAGAGACTTGGTTCCAGAGAGAAGTCTTGGATGCCAAAATTGCACTCGATGGGTACCAACTTTTTCGCCAGGACAGACTGCATAAAAAGGGAACGGGAATAGCGGTCTAACTCAAGAGAGGAATTATGGCGTTGGAGCACAAAACCGATTGCTCCCGCGACTGTGAAGAAATGTGGTTAAAACTGAGGATGTGTGGCGTACCTAATCTGAATTTCCTGACCGTATACAGGCCTCCCGATCAAACTGCTGAGGTTGACGATGCGATGCTTGGGTTAATTAAAGAGGTGTCACAAAACCAAGACGTACTGATAACCGGGGATGTAAACGCACCCATGGCCGACTGGAACAACTTATTAATAAATGGTTTGCGAAAATCCTTTGATTCCAGGCTGTTGAAGCTAACGGGTAATCTCTTTCTGGTACAAAACGGTACGTTCCTAACCAGGATCAGAGAGCACCAAATAGCGAATTGTCTGGACCTCGTCCTTACAAAAGACGCAATTGGTCGTGGCGATCTAAGGTCCATAACACCGCTCGGAAAGAGTGAACATGTCACGCTGTTTTGGGAATATCGCCTATGCAACCAACACGTGAATACGACTGAGCGTCGGCTGAATTTCTGGCGAGGTCATTTTTCCGCCATGAGGAGGGAAGGATCGGCAGCGGATTGGAATGATGTTCTTTCCGGACATCCACACGTTGATTGAAACAGTCTCAAAAGACTTGTAATAAACATCATGCATCAAAACTGTCCGACAAATAGAGTCAATAAAATAACCGTCCTGCCTGGATTTAGTCTTATATAAAGAAAGAAGTAAACCGGAAGAACAAACTATAGAGAAGTTATGCAACCACCAAACAACCATCTCATTAAGAGCAGTTTCGTCGAAAGCGAAACGAGGTAATGTCTGCTGTCTGCAGGTCGCGGTAGGAGTATGAGACGCGAGTTATGGAACGGACCGTCGATTAAGTAAAAGTGCTCTTCAGTTACGTCAACAGTAGTTTAAAAACAACGAAAAGGTCTTAGTGTTGAAAGGAGGAAACAATGAGGATATCATCGAAAATGACGCTTAGGCAGAACATCTAAGCCGGTTTTTCGTATCTGTTTTCACCGAAGAAGCGGACTTTAACGAGACTGGATTGCCTGCTGAGACAACCGACGAAATAATAGAAAACAGCGCTTTCACGGAAGAAGATGTTAGGAAGGAACTTCTAGCTCTTAAGGAGGGTAAGTCTCCCTGTCCAGACCAAAATCAGGCAAAAGTTTTCAGGGAATTGGCTTGCGAACACGCCAGACCGCTTTTGCATATCTCCAGGACGTTCTTTTACCGAGGCATCCTCTCCTTGTTTGGAAAGTGGCGAACATATACCTCATTCACAAGGAGAAATTAAGAACAAGTATAAACAATTATTGGCCGGTGAGCCTAACGTGCATTTGTTGCAAAGTCATGGAGAGAATAGTCAAAAATCCATAATCAGGTTCCTTGAAGAAAATAATCTCATTGCTTATCCCCGACATGGCCGTCGACGAAATCACTCCTGCCGAACTAATATGCTCTATTCAACGGAACACTAATCTCGCTCGTTAGTCGAAGGAAACAGGGTCGATATCGTTTACAACGACTTGAAGAAAGCCTTTGATAGTGTTCCACACCACCGGTTACTTTACAAGGTCCGAGAGTCAGGAATAAGGGGAAGCCAATAGAACTGGGTAAAGGACTTTCTGACTGGTCGATCATAATCTGTGTGTATTGGTAGTGCGGAGTCAACGCCCTTGCCAGTTGTCAGTGGAGTTCTCCAGGGCTCCGTACTCGGACCAGTACTATTCTTTATTTACGGTAACGACTGGAAGTGGTCTGACTGAGCGCAAAGGAATTCTTCTGCGCCCCAACTGGGACTATTTCGAATTGGGTACCATTTCACAGTTACCATCTCTGACATTGATACTGGAACTGTACGTACAGAATTGCTTTTTGCATTTTTTGAATATTTTTCTCGCATTGAAATTCGCCAGGAACAAGGATTATGTACAATTTGTTTATCAGCACAGTGCCTGCCAGCACCAGCCCCGCCTAGATCCGCCTGGCCCCCTCAATAATAGCGGGGCTAGAGGGGGCTATGAGGGGGTTAGGCGGGGCTGTGGCGGGGGCTGTGGCGGGGCATGCAACGCGATAGCCCCGCCTAGCCCTGCCTGCGAAAAAAAATGCGCAGGGGACGCCACATCCCAGCCCACTTTTGGCACCACTTTAAAATATCGTCCCCATTGTCAAATATACGAATTAATAACACACACAGATTGTAAACCGGTGGACAAATAAGAGTTTAAGCAATGAGGGACTTAAATAAAAACCTCAATATATTGTGCTCATCCGCAGCTACATTCAGTGGGCGTAAACGGATGCTTTCTCCATGGTTTATAAGCCAATTTTGATAAATTAGCTCCTTTAAATTCCAAAGAAGGTACAATAAGTGGTGCTTTTGGAACATATCTTTCGATGGAAATACGCTTCAATAGGCTTCAATCCAGAGGGGGCTGTGGCCCCGCCCAGCCCCCTCCAGCCCCACCTATGAAGGAGCCATGTGCTGGCAGGCGGGGCTCTGGCCCCACCCAGCCCCTTCCAGCCCCGCCTATGAAGGGGCCATGTGCTGGCAGGGAGTCCAACTGACTACAAACGAATGCGGTTATACAGCCTAGAAAACCAATCGCTCAAAATACCCCAAGGTTTGCAGTTATTCAATTCCCACGAGATCTGCAAAGGACTAAGACGCTTCTGATAAAATTCCACAAAATTTATCGGATTTTAAGTATTTGTTCGCATATTGAGTTTTGAATACTTACTTTAATTTGTCATATTCAAGCCGACGTATTCGTTATATCATTGAAAGCGAAATTATACCTTTTATATCATGTCGGCATTTATGAAGTCTCAGCAAGCTAACTGTAATAGTACAGCAAGTGACGACACCTCGTTGGAAGATAAGTCTGGTGAGATATCCTTCGCATCCAGAATTTATGTTCGCTCTACCTGCGCTTCCAGCCACGGATCAGCAAAGCGTGAAAATAGCGTAATTATTGCAAAACTTGTAAGGTACGAAGACGAGCCTTGTTTTTGGTGCACATATATCCAAATGAAAGTAGAACATCTCGAAAAGGAGCTTGCTAATTTAAGGACGCTCGTGAAGCGGGCCCTAGACGACCAGAACGTGTCCAGTGTTAGAGTGCCAAAAATGAAGATTAAAACGCAAAAATGCGTAAAAATATCTCATCGGCTACGTCTTCAAATAAGATTCGCAACTCAGTATCCAAAACCGCGGACGCCGGTAACAGCAGCACAACGAAAACGAAGTCCCCGATAAGGTCAGACTCGATTCCAACGCCAGATGTCTATAGCGATGTCACAAAAAAATACCTGGCGTGGAAGCTACCTCGCCTAACCCTCTTGTTGTAAGTAACGGAATTTCTCTTCTGTCTGAAGACGATATATCAGAGTCATCCAGTCTACTTTTGCTTTTTGCTCTGGCAACCACCCCGAGCGCACTACAGAGCACGTATCTGAATGCGAAGACAGGAACCCGGGATTACTGCCTACTGGACGCTTTGCGGGCACATTTGGATTAAATAAATTAAATAAATAAATTTTAATTTAATGCCAGTTTACAGGCATTATCAGCAATTCCTCGAACGATCCACACGGAACTCCGACCGAAATTTTTATAAAAACTATTCTTCTTCAAATCAATTCTCTGCCAACAGCACTGCAGGACTATCTAGATGCAAGAGCGGCTGAGTCGTTTGGTATTTGCTTCATATTGTTGGCTTGGTTAAAAAACCTCTCCTACACCTCTAAATACTTTGTCCCTTACCTAGAATACCTTGCGTATCCTTTGAATTAATAATGGGAGACGACAAAATACCATCAGGACAGTGTGCAGAAAACTCGCCCAAGAGTGATTTGAACTCAGGTCCCGTCGTGGGGTGAGCAGCGGGATCACCACTACGCTAAAGGTGGACGATCAACGGACTGAAATAAATAAATGAGTAAACATTATTCGTAGTAAAAACAACTGTAATTCTGTATATATCGCCGTCAAGTTACCCCCCGCTAAACGTGCAAGGAGTCTAGTAAGCGGTATGGATATCAAATACGAAGACGAATCCTGTACGACATGTTTTGAACTCCCTCAAAAATTTGCGGAAATATGGAAGGAGATAAAAGGCCTTAAAGTGGAGATTGAGAAGCTGATGAATCTCCCTCGCTATTTATCTAAAGAGAATGAAAGTGAGCGAACATACTCAAACACGGCCTCCTTGGCTGTGTTGACAGAAAAGAAAGAAAATAGTAGGTCGTTCGAGCTCCATAGAAATGAAAACCAGTGTCTTGTGCGAGGAAAGCGCGTTCAGACACGATCTCAGCGAACAAAAAGATATCTCAGGGTACCTCGAAAAGTGACAGAGAATCAGACGAGGGAACAAGAGTTCTCTACGCCGCAGACGAAAATCGCACCGCTGACATCGAAAAATGATCATAAGATTGTAGTGAACAGGCAGTCATGCGTGAGTCCTGCTGAGTCAAACCTTCCTAAATCGGTGGGAGGTTAGATAGATAGATAGATAATTTTTATTAATGATCCGTCGGGGTCCCATCAAAGCAAGGTAAAATAAATTTGCATGCGGGTTTTAGACGAGGTAGGCCGAATCTTTACAAAATGCAACTCCTAGTTTCTGAATTAGAAGTCCATTGAGAAACATGATGATTGAGGGGTGAAAAAAAACTCCTAACACAAAGTTAAAAATGATTGGATTAATTTTACAGGAGAAAAAACCCCTCCATAAAAATAATTACAGAAAAAAACGAGCAGGACTGGCCTGTAGGTGGCGGTATATAACGGAATGTTGTCGGTCATCGTCAGGATAGCAATAAATGTCAGCCTTGATGGGTACGAATGTGGGTCAGACAGGACTGGCTTGCAAATGGCATTGTATACGGGATTCACAATTGAGATCGTCTGGGCCGGATTGGTACGCCGCGTCAAAGAGGCCAGACGAGAGGAACCGAGATGCGATCGGCCACAGCACGCTTCGAGCTCAGCCGAGCAGTGAGGAAGGGAGGTACGACCGAACTACTAGTAGACAGTGAATACTGAAGGTTCGCTGTGAGCGTCGACAGACCGCATGAGGTCGGAATGCTGGAGATGACATCAAAAACCGCGAACATTTTCGCTATGGGGGGGAGGGGGAGGATAGCAATGGATTTAGAAACCAATTCAAAACAGGGGTTTCTAACGATATAATTAAGATCTACCACTTAATCTACCACTAAATACCAGGAGGACCCTTTTCGAAATCAAGAATCTGAGTGTTCGGGAATGAGACCGTTAACAGTGCCTTTATGCCTTCCGGTGTAAGATTGTTGCGTAATTTCGACTTGAATACCAGTAACTTAGGCGATAATCTAATTTCAGGCGGAAGATTATTCCAAAGGAAGGCATATTTGGAAGCAAAGAAGAGGGAGCGCTTAGATGTAGTACAAAGAGGCGGCGGAATCACCATGCAGGAGTTGCGCGTGGCATAAGACCGATCTCTCGGAGTGAGAGTGTCAATGTGCGGAAGACTGGAGCTAGAGTTGATGCGAAAAAGGAAGCAAAGGCCAGGTTCAAGTCTTCTAACCCACAAAAACTTAATGTTCGTCAGCTGACATCTCTGAGTATAAGAAATACTGGAGGAAGCTTGAGAGAACAGTTTCCGAGTGAAAACCCTCTGAACATTTTCGATTTTATTAGGGTCGCAGGCGTTCATTAAACCGAAGAAAGGATAGCAATATTCGAGGACTGGGAGAACAAACATTTGATAAAGTCTTAGCTTCATTTCCGGAAGAAAAAAATTATGCGATATGAATTCACATATCTGCGCGGCTTTGGCAGAGATTCTATCTGCATGAGGTGATAAAGCAAGCTTATTTGTATAACTTAGACCTAGGTCCTTTATGGTGAGGCATTCTAAGAGTGGGTTATTCTGAAAAATTTTGGGACCAGGAAGTTTTGTAGGACCAAAAGACATGAAACTACACTTGGATGATGAAAACTCCATCTGCCATGTCGAACCCCATCTGCTTAAGCGTAGTAAGTCGGCATTTATTTTTTCAACACAAACATTTGCGGTGTCCTTAGAGTATGAGTAAACACACTTGAGGTCATCGGCATAGGTAAAAGTTTGCGAATTTCCGAGTTCAGTCGAAATATCATTGATGTACAGAAGGAAGAGTAGCGGACCCAGAACCGTTCCTTGAAGTACGCCACTCGTGATCGAGTGGGGTGTCGAGTAGCTATTACCGACCATGACTTTTTGATATCGGTCGGACAGATAGGACCTGATGAAGTCGAGTTGAGGTGGCCGGATGCCGAGAGCTTCCAATTTTACTAAAAGACGTCTATGGGGCACCTTGTCAAAGGCTTTGCTAAGATCAAAGTAAATAACAACCACTGACTGCCGCTCATTACGAATAGAAGTGATTAGATTAAGAAAAGCCAAGTGGCATGTTTCGCAGGATCGTTCAGGTAAAAATCCATGCTGACTAGAGCTCAGAAGCCGATTAGCTAGAAAGAAGTCAAGAATTTCATTGAAAATAATCCTTTCAAGAAGTTTTGCTAGAGACGGCGTTTTGTGCACGCCCCGATAGTTATTAACATCGGACCGAGATCCTGACTTGAAAACAGGAATGATAATTGACGTTTTCCATGTTTCAGGAAAGAATCCTTTTGAAATATAAACCGAGAATAAATGACTGAGCAATATGTGCAGTTCGGACGCTTGTTTAATAATCGTATTCCGAATCTCGTCCGTTCCTGAGCAGTGTGAGTATTTCAAACGGCTTATGTGTTTCTTAATGAGATCTGAGGAGACATCAATTGTACTCAGTGTCCTATCTGAAAGTGATCGAAAGAAAGGGACCGGATCGGACTCGGTAGCAAGGTGTTTTGCAAAGAAAGCACTAAATAACTCCGCCTTGTCAGTGTCATCAATAAGGAAGACTTTGTTATCATTTAGCATGGGTGGAAGTTCCTGACCACGCTTAGAGATGGGCCGATGACGGAAGATGTTAGCGACGGATTTGCCAGGATTCGAACCACTGAGAGCAATTGATTCTCTTTGACTGTCGCGCGCTTGGCGCATCCTTGAGGCCATCTCAAATATCTCTGTGATTCTAAGATGAACAGATAAGGAACCAGTGGATGGGTTACGCAGTTGTCGCCTCAACTTTTTAGTCTGTTCTGAAAAAAGGAGGAACAAGGGAATCTGAAGAATTACGTTTGAGATATCTACGCGGCACAAACTCTAGAATGTCCTTGGAAACATTGGACATGACATCACGAAGAATGGTTACATCGCTACAAGTGAGGAAGCCACACCAATCCAAGGACCTCATATAGTTATTTATTAAGTCGCTATCTACGCAGTCTTAGTTCATGAAAGTGTGAACGGCGATTGTCTTTTTTGAAAAGGCAAGCGGTAAGCAACAATGAATTAATACGTGGTCACTGTCAAAGAGGTCCTTTTTTAAAGCAACAGAAAGAGGAGCAATGTCATTGGTAAAGATTAGATCTAAAATGTGATTATCTCTTGTTGGAGAGCGCACCAGTTGGGACCAATTAGAAAAATTGACAATATCTTGAAAGGGCTGGAATCTGGGCTGGCAGCTTTCGGAAACCCAGTCTATTTCAGGAAGGTTAAAATCCCCAGTGATTATTTTAAAATCGATCGCAGCTTCCGAAATTAATTTAAAGATTTCACAGAGTTTAGTATCATCACTGGCTAAAGAATTTAGGGGATTGTACATACAGCCAATAATTGCCTTTCTTTGCGGCGAGAGAATAATAGATGCAAAGCAGAAGTTTCCCGTGAATGAGGAAACATCCAAGTAATAGGGAGAGTGCTTTAGGTAGGATTTGAGATAAAGAAGACAACCACCCCCACGACTAGTCGTGCGGTCTTGGCGGTAAAAATCGAAATCATCTATGAGAAGGGCAGAGTCAGGAATTAGAGAAAGTGTCCAAGATTCCGTTACAAATATAATATCAGGCGTCATTTCCAGAACAATGGCTCTGATTTGAGCCATCTTGTTTATAACAGACCTGGCATTCAATAATATAATATCTAATGTGTTTCGAACGGCAATGCTATTTTCGACGGTATTTAAAAAAATTTGGAGGCGGATATGTAAGCTGTGAAGTAATGACACTTGGAGAATAAGTACCAGTTAATTTAGAGTTATTGACGTACGGGGAGTCAGCAAGAGGAGGCTGAGTATGAGACCTAAAGGATGTGGGGATATAGTTTTCAAACATTGAAATGCTAGAGGAGTTAGGACAGGGATAGACTTCTTGGTAGGTAAATAATGGAGGAAGGGGAGGAGGAGGGAGGCTAGAAGGAAAGTAGGGGCAAATGGGTGAGGGTAGGCCACTAAAAGAATGAAATAGTGGGAAACTAGGTCTAGGTTGGAAGTCAAAGGAGATAGGTTGACGTACCTGAGAGCAATTGGCCTTAAGTTTTGGGAAGCCACAACTAGGTTGGGGCATAAATGATTTAGGGCAATTCATGTATGAATTATTTGCTGGATATATAGTAGGGCTTTGATAAGTAACCGGTACGCAGGACAGAGAATTATTCGGGGATATAATTGGAGCTGCGGCGTTTGTAGACGTGCTGGGCTGAACAGACTTGTTAGATCTAAGAGAAGGCGTCGTACCCCTAAACGGAACTGTACTACCTATCTTTTGGGTCGGAGTCTGATTCAATTTTCGAGTCTCACCGTTCTGACGCCAAGCCACTGGTGACTTAGCTGTAGACCTTACAGCACCCAGTTGGACAATAGAAGTTATCGGTCTAGCTGATGTAGACGGATTTTCATGTGTCTCAGCGGGACTATCCGAAGGATACGAAACGACAAATGGGGCTGCTGCTGCTGCTGCAAGTTTAGGGGCAGGCAAATGCGTCAAGTGGCTCGAGTGAGATGGAGATGTAGGAGAAAGAGGAAGGAGGGAGTCAGATGACGCAGGAGTAGGAGAAGCTGAATCCTTACGGCCACTTGTATTATGACCGAGTTGGGGAGCATTAAACTGAGAAGCAGTGGGTTTACGTGAGAATAGAGACCCGATTCTACGCTCCATAGGAGTAAGATCATGACAAAGGAAAAATTTTGCCTTCTCTATGTACGCAGTGACACGCTCTCGGTGAGTAAAGATTGTGTCAACCTCGATTGATGAAAACAATTTGACTAAGATGGGTGGATTTGTACTACGGGAGGACAAGCGTTTGGCATCAGCTATTTTATAGTTGAAACCACATGAATACAGGAAATTGGTCGCAACATCAATTGGCCGAGCAGATCGAGGAACATTTTTTAGCAGGAAGTTGTAAGAACGCTTCTGTCTATCACTAGATTCACTGGCGATCAGGTGAACAAGTGAGTCGAGATGCCTACATTCTTCAGAGGGAATATCGGAGATGTTCCCGTCGAATAAATGTCCAAGAATTGTCAGCAAGTTGCCAAACTTTAGCATAAAGTCATTGTAGTGGTCAATTGCAGACAGCTTAACCTGCCGACCAATTACATTGGGTGACGACTGACTAGTAATATCATTTGACTTAGATTTAGGTAAAGCTTCTGATTTACGTTTAGTTAGGCCATGTTTACTTACAAGAGCCGAGAGCTTACGTCGACCAGTGACTTTTGGTCTCATATTGTCTCGAGGCAATTTGTGATTAAGAAAACTTCTGGCAGACAAGTTGACTGAATTTCAGCTAGGGGCTAACGATGTAAAAATAAATTACAACAGTTAGAGAGAAATCGGATGCACAAAATGAGAATTGCAGAGTGCGATTAGTGAACAACGGGCATAGACTAGCAGAACTCGAAAGGAGATGGCAGCAGGCAGTTCTTAGAGAAGAGGCCTGTATTTAAGGAAATTCAACCAAAAAACAGGTTCTAAAATCGTTAGGTCTCACAGAAAAACCACTTAAAATAATATCCTCCACTTATCTCCAAATTTAAAGCCAGCGGCTTGACCTTGACCTTGACCTCTTTGTACCCGAGATGTACGCGATGAAAACTCTGCAGGTATGATTAAACCACAAGGCCGTCTAGTTGCTCGTAGTATATGCATTGTTATAAAGGCCATGCCTGAGTCTGTTTCCGGTACTCCAAAGGTCAGAGTACAGCATGATATATAAATATTCCAGGAATATTTCACATCGGTTTTAATAAGAGACGAGAAAGTCACATTATTAAAGGCTTTTAGGAGTGGCCAAATAAAAGACTCAAAACAAGAACCAGACCGACAGAGACCGTTAAAAATTTCCTTTGAAAATCACGAACAAGCGCAGCTACTTTTGAGCAGGAAATCTGCGCTTCAACACATCCATCCATCAGTTTTTTTCAGCGGGAATTTCACCCGCGGAGCGAGGAAAATGGAGGGGGCTCAAAATGGAAGTCCTCAGGCGGTCAAGGCTGGACGAGACAAAACTCAGAATAGTGAACGGAAAAATTATACGCGTGCAGGGGCCATTCCTCTGGAGAAAGCCCATAATTCTAACAGCTTAGGAGTAATGGAAAGCAGTTCATCCCGATCAGCTCCGACCGGCTTTTTCATTCAATCCCAGGAAATGGATAAACGCCTGTATGCCGGAGTTGCTCGTGCCAAATTGCGATTTTTTATACAACTGCTCAAAGTCTCGTTTCGAAGATCGACGAATTCAAAGCGATAGTATTGGAACGAATTCCCGACGTCATCGCCATAACCGAAACTTGGCTAAATGCAGAAATCGTGGATGCTGAGATTTCGATACCGGGTTACCAGCTGTTTCGTAGAGACCGTCATAATAGACAGGGCGGAGGGGTAGTAGTATACGTAAGGGCAGAAATTTCAGCAGTTGAAAGAGCCCACACACTCTCCCTTAAATATGAATCCGTCTGGACAAAGATAAAGAAGAGCAATGCACAAAATCTAGAATTCCTGGCGATTGACAGACGACCAAACCTTCTGAGTGCAGCTGATGATTTGCTCCTTGGTTTAGTCAAAGACGTAGCTATCCACCAAGAGGTACTTATTGCTGGGGATTTCACCAACAATTTATCGAGAGAAACAAAGAGCGAATTGTCTAGACCTAGTTTTCACTAAAGAATTCTTTAATATCGACGAGGTGTATTCTAATGCAGTTCTCGGAAAAAGTGACCATACTACGCTATTATGAGATTACTCGCTCTTCTCTCAACGCCAGAAGAAAACAGGAGGCCAGTCTAATATACGGAAGGCAGATTTTAACACGACGAAAAACGAATTTCTGTCTGTGAATTGGGACCAATTACTCTGGGGAGATCCGGAGGAAAACTGGAGATCTTTTAAGACGATTTCACGCGATCTGATTGAGCGCTGTTGTCCACCTAAAGGACAAAAAAAACAACTATTCGACCAGCTTGGTTAACAAGAGACCTAAAAGGCAGCTACGGAAGAAAAGTAAAAGATGGAAAATATTCAGGGAAACTGCGTCACCAGCGCATTTCGAAGAATTTCGTTGTCAACGAAATACCGTAAAACAATGTATCCGTCAGGCACGGAAGGAGTATGAATCCAAAATTATCGAACATGCTAAACAGAAGCCTAAGATTTTATCTCACTATCTTAACAGTAGACTGAAAAATAAGAACACGTTCGCGATTCTGAAGAATGATATTGGTGTAGAGATCATTGAGAACAGCGAGAAAGCCGAATACTTAGGACAGTATTTTGCCTCGGTTTTTAATAGAGAAACGGAGTTTTTTGAGTCGCAGTGCCAGCAATGATGTTGAGACTGCTGGTCCCATGTATTGCTCCATACTGTTCCCGACAACTGTCGTGGAAAGGGAGCTGAAAAATCTCAAGGAAGCGAAGTCCTCAGGTCCGGACAATATACCGGCCGAATTCTTGAAAGAACGGGCAAATGAACTTTCTAAACCATTGGCAAACATCTTCCGTTCGTCATTCGAATTACGGAGGGCGATATCGGAATGAAGGACAGTAAATATCTTTCCAATTACAAGGGCGGGACTCGAACTAATGCTAACAATTACCGGCCTGTTAGTCTCACCTGTATCTGATGTAAAATAATGGAGGCCATAGTTAAGAAAGCAACAATGAAGTTCCTGGAGCAGGGCCATTTACTCTCAGACCTGCAGCACGGCTACAGTCTGAATCGCTCGTGCCTTTCCAGTTTATTGCTCACAACGGAGCAATGGACTCGCGCACTGGACAAGGATGGTAGGGCCGATGTCACATACACAGACTTTAAGAAAGCGTTCGACACCGTCCCACACAAACGCCTTATCTGCAAACTTTCTGAAATTGCGATGAGAGGAATGCTGCTGACATGCATTGAGGTCTCACGGTCAACTCCTACCCCCGTTCTAAGTGGTGTACCCCAGGGTTCTCTTTTGGGGCCGTTGCTATTCTTGGTTTATATTAACGACTGCATTGACAATCTGGGATGTTAGCTGTGGAGACCCACCAAATCTGACGAAGACAGGTACGCGCTTCAAGACAGTCTCAACCGCCTGAACAGTTGGTCAGCTCCTTGGCTCCTTAATTTCAATGCGGACAAATGTGTGATCCTGAGACTCCGCACCAGAAAGACCACTAGAGAGCACGATTCCTTTCAATACGTCCTTGTTGGTCAGCCTCTTTTAAATGTCCTAATGACCTGCTCGCTGAAACCATCAGCACAGTGTCGAAGAGCAGCCAAATGTGCAAAAAGGGTATTATTTTGCGCAGAAGCGAGGATTTGTGCTGATTGATAAAGAGCTTTGGTAAAATCTACGAAGCATTCTTCCGGTCTCACTTAGACTATGCAGTCCGCTCCTGGAGACCGTGGTTAAAGAAAGATTATTAATGACTGGAAAGAGTACAGGCGATGGCTACGAAGATGGTCAAGAATCTTCATCAGTTGCCTTACGAAACCAGGCTGACCGAACTAAATCTGTTTCCTCTAATTTACAGGCAACTGGGCGGCGATCTCAATCAAACCTACAGGATTGTCAGAGGTCGTGAGTGTGCCCCAGACTTTGCTGAATTCTTCGAATAGGCCGGCACTGACCGTCTGTGTGGTCATCCCTTTAAACTGCAGAGGAAGCTGGCCCATTCTGACGTCCGACAGAACGCCTTCTCTCACAGGTTCATTGGGGCATGGAACGGACTCCCTGATGCAGTGGTTCATTCTGAAAGTATAGATTCCTTCAAGTGTAGACTAGATTCTCATTTGTTGAGAAACTACTGTACATATAGTAACGATTGTTTTAGCGGCGACAGTTTGCGCCTGGCTCACACTTATCGCTAACTTTTTTAACTTTTCGCTTTCGCTGATGTAATTGGTGACTTTATTTTTGTTTATCAATATGAATAGGCAACTCAAGGGCGAACGCCTCATTCCCTTAATAAACTGACTTAAACTGACATAGAGGGGAAAAGGAAACGTCATGGCAGCAGTCTGATGTCACAGCCAGACCTGATGGGTTGCTCGCGACAGTCGGTAGACGGCAAACGTGTGCGTCCAAGCGACGACTTCGGAAACCGTCCTCTTCCACATGCATTGAATTCACCGGAAAGACAAAGTAAGGAGGACCATGCTCGCCTGCAGTGTCTGGTTATTCAGGGTTTGACGGAATCTAATGCACTCAGACCTGAAGACCGTGTCTCGGAGGACCTTGCTTCTTTTCATGGTCTACTATATAATTTACACAGGTACAGATGGAAATAAAAGTTTTGAAGGCATTCCGGATAGGAAAACGGAATGAAGCACAACCACATCGCCCTCTCAAAATTATGCTGGAGAACAAAGAGCAAATCAAGTTTATCCTCTCAACAAACCGACCTCAGGCACACACAAACAGGTCTTTTCAACCGGACTATTCAAAATCGGAACGGCTGAAACGCCGGGAACTTGTCTTGGAGTTAAAATCACGACTGAAGGGTGGCGAACACAATCTGGCTATCTTCAAGTGGAAGATAGTTCGGAAATATACGCCGTTTCAGAGGAACCAGCCAGTAATTCCTAGAACGACGGCAGCTACCCAGCCGACACAGATACCCTTTTTGAACCATCTGCTCAAGGCGGCAACACAAGTAAGCGCGTAATGGCCAGTAATCTTACTGAAGCAACGCATATAAATGGAACCAATCAGGTAACGGAAGAGCCCAGAAAACAGGACGTCCGAGATAACGGAGTAATGCTCAAATCAGTAACAAATGCAGCGGTAAATTCGGCTGATGCAAAACTGAGGTGCTTGTACACGAATACCCAAAGGCTCATATCGAAACTAGACGAGCTTTATCTTTGCCTTGCCGAGCTGTCTCTAGATATTTTAGCAGTATCCGAGACCTGACTTTCCGGGAATATAAGCGATAGCAAGGTAGCCTTGCCTGGATGCCAAATTTATCGGAGGGACAAGGAACATCGTCAGGATGGTGCTATAGTTGTGTATGTGAATGAAGGCCTGGCAGTATTGGAAAACACCACCAAGTTTGCGTGCTGCACAGAATCTTTTTGGTTGACTATCAAGGCTACCGGTTCCCCGTGTCTCGATGTCCTCACTGTCTACCGACACCCTAGGGCAGACCAAATCGTCTACACTCAACTATTGGAGCAGTTGGAGAAATTTTCCAGTCGACCTAACATCATGATCATGGGCGACTTCAACGCACCAGGAACAAACTGGAATACCCTCCAAACGTCAGGTCCAAAATCTGCATTCGATTACCGCCTGTCGAGCAAAACATTAAATGCCTGCCTCACACAACATGTAATGTTCCCAACGAGAACACCTTAAGGACAAAGGGCAAACTGCCTGGATTTGGTTTTTACGAAAGCACCAGACAGCATAGACGAGGTCCCCTCCATGCCGCCCTTTGGCCCAAGTGATCGCGAAGTGCTTTTGTGGGATTATTCGTTATTCTCCATTTCACATGCTCCAGACCACAAAGACGGAATGTTTGGCGAGGCGACTTCAATCAGATGAGGGCAGAGTTATCCAGTCTCGACTGTGGCTCACTGTTTACGGGAAATGCCAACGATGACTGGGAACTGTTCAAGAATTTCTTTCCGCAGCTCACCAACAACCACTGCCCACTGACTAGTGTAAGACTGAACAAAACGCCCTTGGTGGCCAAATAGCAACCTTAAGAAAGAAATCAACAGGAAGCAAAAACTGCGAATAAAATACTTCGTCACTGGGCAAGTCAAATATTTCAACAACTACACGACACAGAGGAACAAACTGAGGAACCTGATCATGAAGACGCGACGGGAATTTGAGAAGAATTTGCTAAAAAAGCTCTACAGTTAGCTCCGACGAAGAACAAGGAACGGGCATCAAATCCCCTTAAAAAGGACTACTGATGGCGTTGAGATTGCTCATAGTAGAGGAAAAGCTACGTATTTTTTATAACTTTTCAAATCAGTCTACAAAATCCAAGCAAGGTTTCTTCCTCCCTCCACAGAAGAACTGCCGACTCCAAGCGTCAGTAATATACTCTTCTCAGAATGCAGTATCCGAAGAGAATTAGAGACACTGAAGGAATCGAAATCGCCAGGACCAGATAAGATTTCACCCAAGCTTCTCAAGGAACTTGCCAGTGAGCTTTCTGTGCCTTTGTCGATGCTCTTTCAAACGTCATTTGACACAGGAACACTTTCTTTCGATTGGAAGCTGGCGTAAATTATTCCGCTACACAAAGGAGTTAACAGGGCCGCGACGACAAATTACAGGCCCATAAGCTTGACATGCATTCTCTGCAAAGTGATGGAAAGCATCATAAAGAGTGAACTGATGCAATTCCTGAAATTTCACGGCCTGCTATCGAACTGCCAACATGGGTTCCCGAAAGGAAGATCCTGAATGACAAATTTGCTGTAATCTCTCCAGAGCTGGACCCGAGCTCTCGACGACAGGCACGCGGTCCACATAGCCTTCATCTGCTTCCAGAAGGCGTTCGACACTGTGCCACACCAGAGGCTCTTGCACAAACTTAAAAAAATAGGGATTAGTGGCGACTTCCTTAAATGGATCGGAAACTTCCTTTTAGGTTGACAGCAGGTTGCGTGCATCAGTCAAGAGAAATCAGATTCTGCTTTTGTCACCATGGTTTCAGTACTGGAACCCAGTTTGTTCCTCATATACGCGGACGATGCCGCAAGAGCTTAAGATCGCGAAGTAGCAATGTTCGCCGATTGCATGAAGACATGGAGTGTAATTCGGGGTCCTGCCAACTAAGACAGACTGCAGATGAACTTGAATCGGTTGGAAGAGTGGTCAACCCGTTGTCTCCTGCGATTCAGCACTGACAAATGCAGCATAGTTCGCCTAAGCAACACAGCCAGATCCGCCAGCACAAAATACTATTTTCTGAGCGGTGCAGCCCTACAAGAGGTCGAAGCTCAAAAGGAGCTCGGTGTGCTGAGTACGAGTTCCCTAAATCCATCCGCTGATTGTTCGAGAGTGGCAAAAAGCGCAATATCCGTACTGTACAGCATCAAGCGTGCGTTTATGGACTTTGACGAAGCCACTTTCTCTAAGACATTCGGAACATTCGTCCGGCCGCATTTACACTACGCCATACAAGACTGAAGGCCGTGGGCAGTTGAGGATCAAAACTGCCTCGAAAGAGTTCAGATGAGAGCAACGAGTATGGTTAGGGGTCAAGCTCCTTTCCTTATGCAACCCGCCTAGTAAATCTGAGCCTCTTTCCTTCGAGTTTCAGGTAACTTGGCGCGGATCTCTTGCAAGTTTTCGGAATCGTAAGGGGGTTGAATTGCAGTCTGACCTTCAAGGACTTTTTCGAATTTGCTACCACGACCAACCTCCAAGGTCACCTGTTGAAACTTCGCACTCAGCAGGGAAGGCTGGATGTGCGGAAGTCCTCCTTCGCTGTTCGACTGGTCAAACTATGGAATGCCCTGCCTGCAGATGTTGTGATGTCACCATCTATACAAAGTTTTAAAAACAATGTTGACATATTTATTCTTCGAAATGACCAAGACCGATGAGAAGTAGAGCTCACCCCCTGTAACTTCTTCTATTTTTGTCCCATCATTATCGTCGTGTTTGAACTATTTCAGCCCAGATCATTATACAATGCCATATACAGCTGTCATTTATTTCGGCCCTGTTGATGTCCGACTGCAATCCATGCTATACCGCCACATGCAGGCCGGTCCTGCCCGCATTTTTCTGTTTCTATTTTTTCGAGGGGTTTTGTTTCTCCTGTAAAATTAATCCAATCACCTTTAAACTTTTTGTCTGGAGTTTTTTTTCACCCCTCGCTTATCATTTTTCTTTACGGTCTTCTAATCTCAAAAAACTCTGTCTTGCACTTTGTACAGATTTTGCCTACCTCGTCTAAAGTTCGCATGTAAATTTATTTTTACTTACTTTGGTGGGACCCCGACGGGTCTTTAATAAAAATTATTTAATTTAATTTAATTCAACTGTATACCGCGTATTTTTTACCTTTGCAAAATGGGTACTCAAAGGCTTACGCCTATTTCCCTCAATCAAGTGAACTGAACTGAACTGACTGTATGAATGAAGTGAACTGCAATGGAGTCATTTTTGCCGATGACATCAAGTTATGGGGAGCGATCGACATGGAAGATTATGAACGGGTCCTACAAGAAGGACTGAAACGCCTATGCGAATTGTCAAACGAATGGCTGCTGAAATTTAACCTTGAGAAGTGCGTTGCGCTGCGACTCAAAACGACTGGAAGAGCTGACGGAGAGGATCACCATTACCAGCTTGATGGAGGGTGCCTTTCAAATGTAACTGAACAAAACGATCTTCGGATCAACAATTCGTCGACCCTTAAGCCTTCCTTTCAGTTCGTTAGGGTGGCCAAAGGGCAAACAATGTTCTCTTTGCCATTAGACAAACTTTCGTAGTCAAAGGCAAAGAGTTATTCGGAAAAGCATGCGGAGCGTTCATTCGTTCGCTTCTGCAATACGGGATCCAATCGTGGCGCCCGTTGCTAAAAAGACTATAATTTGCTAGAAACAGTTCAGAGGAGAATGACAAAAATAATAAACGTCCGTGAGCTTGATAAAATCTAGCACGTTTGGAGGGTTTCCAATCGGATACTCTTCTTCAAAGTTCTATCCGGTGCTTTTTGTACTCAGACGTGTCCGCCGGCGAACATTCCGTTTTTGTGGAAAAGAATACTTGAAGCTGGCCTTGGCTTCCTTTCTCGTGTTAACTTAAGTCGCAATATTCGGCGCACTGACACTATCACAGCGAGAGATGAGACGTATGCTACGCTCATAACCGTCTTATTCCCGAAAATTCAATTTCTCGACTTCTAGAATGGCCCTTCTGGTGTTTAACGGCAGATCTATGTTAGATAAGGTTAATACCTCTATTTATGTCCTAACGTTCCCCTGTTTTGTATTACTTACTAAGTCTACTGCTATCTCTTCTCCAACATAGCAATGATTTTCGCGATTTTTGATGTCTTCTCCTCATTTCAACCTCAAGCAGTCTGTTGACGCTCACGGAGGAAACGTCAGCATTCTCCGTCTACTAGAAGTTTGGTGGTACCTCCCTTGTCCACACCTCGATGGGCTCGAATCGGACTGCGGACAATCGCGTCTGGGTTCTGTAGCAGCCGCTCCAGCCCCTCTTTTCTCCGCCTCCGTTTTGTAGGTCGATGGTCGCGACAATCGTTGCCAGGCCGCTGACGCATAACCACCCCCCGCCGGCTGGAACTGGGTCCACTCCTGTCCCGCTGCAGTGACTCTAGGCTACTCTGACAAACCACTATCCCCTCATGAGCGCCGGACGACATGGCTTGATACCCATGAGCCCCCGTAATTTTGGTTCCCCTAACCCTTCCCTAATCCGTCCAATCTTATGACCAGCACTCAACCGGTCACTCCCACCTACTGACACAGACTTTCACTCCCGCGTAAACGAGACACCGCGACTGACACTCTTCGTGAACGGACGCTCATCTCTGCTGCAGGCACACCGCCAACTTACGGCAACCTGCCCTGTGTACAGAATGAACTAGTCCTCACAGCTCCCTGACTGCTGTAATTAGACGAAACGAACATATTGTGCGTGGTTTAAATTGATCTTACATACTTGACCGCCACCGTTCCTCTAATCTCGCAACACTGACGCGAATAGTCTCATGCGGCGTATGAATTCCGCCCTGACGATGTCTGTTTTGAATCCGTTGTTTAACACCACATGCGGGCTTGTCCTGTCTGACCCACATATTTACCCCTGAAGACTGACATTTTTTAATGCCCTGACGATGTGCAATTTTAATCCGTTATACACCCCTACATGCAGATCAGCCCTGTCCACATTTTTATCACATTATTAGCGACAGTTTTGTTTCTCCTGTAATGTTAGCCCAAGTCAATGTGCATTCGAAATAGATGAGTTTGTTTTATGTTTTATTCCTTTGTTCAAGGGAGAATGGCAGTGCTCAAGGGACGCTATAATAAACATATTCTTTAATTCAATTTAATTTATTAAATGCCAGTTTACAGGCATTGTAAAGGGAAGCGATTAAACACAAATACGACCAGCAGTGAAAAAAAACTCCTGAAGAACAAAAATATAGTTGATGATGATTTTTATGGTTTGAAGGGTTCCGGAGCAAAAATAACTGCTGGCGGTAGATTTTCGACCATCAAGAAGGGGGGGAGGGGGTTACACGGTATCGGAGATCATCGGACGTCAATTCCTTTCATGAAGTTGGGGATAGTCAAAGCAGAGGCGTCGAGGAACAGCTGCTGAGATCGGCCATAGTGTTCAGAGACCACAAACGCTATCGTTACGGTAGAGTCGATCAGTGGATTCAGAACCCAAAATTTGAGGAATCTTTTCTGAATGCAAAAATCGAGTAATAGTTCTCTTAAATAAAGGATAATTTTGCAGAGTTTTCACACTCATTGGTAGATTATTCCAAATAGCAATTGAATTTACAGAATAGAACCGACGATATTTAACAGTAGGTGCCAGAGGAAGAAATAAAAAGACCTCACGGTGACTGTTACGTCGTGGGTGGATATGATGTCTTAAAGAAGTGAGTGGGTTAAATGTGTGATTATAGAAGAGTTTAAATAGAAAAAATAGTCCCTTTTGTAATCTACGGAACCATAAAGGATCAAGGCCCGTAAGCCGGCAACGTTCTTGGAAAGACAAATGTCGGTGTTCTGGGGTTAAAATTCTCTTGGTAAAAAGTGTTGAACGGATTCTATTTTCTTCCGCTCAGTAGCACGCATGAGGCTAAATAAAAACGAACAGTGTTCCAGACCAGGTCTAACGTACATGTTGTAAAGGCTCATTCTGATGCCTCTAGTTTTAAAGTTTCGTAGGATAAACCCGGTCGTTCTGCGTGCTTTGGAGACTATCAAGGCACAGTGCTCCGAGAGATTGAGACTCTTGGAGGATGATAAGCCCAGATCCTTGATAACCCTGGGCACATTTATGGAGCGACTTTCAATATTTAGTTGAGGTTGACGGTCGTCGCCAACCACCATGACTGAGCACTTATGCCAAGAAAGAGAAAGGCGCCATGTGCGGCACCACTGGGCGAAAGCCTGTAGATCGCTCTTTAGGAGCTCAAGCACGATGTCATGATCTGCCGGTTTATATCGATATGCAACTTTAAGATCATCGGCATACATGAAAGACTTACCATTCTGAAATAAATCGGGTGCATCAGTAACGAAATGGCAAAATACAAGCGGGCCGAGAGCACTTCCCTGAATGACTCGACTCCTCACACGTGTGTGGTTGGAGATAGTATTAGAAATCTTAACCCGTTGTAGTACTAGTAGTCTGGTCGCATCTCCCCCCATGTTCGGATGGACTCGGTTGAATGAAACTGACCGCATCTGGGTTCCTATCGGCTTGAGACTGGTTTTCAATTTCGGCACTTATTTTTCTTATTCAAGGCGATACAGGCCAGTCCTGATCGACCCACCTACGTACCATTTTATGAAATCCGTTACACAATGCCATATACAGCTGACATCTATTTCGGCCATGTTGATGTCGGGCTTTATTCCATTTTGTACCGCCACATGCAGGCCAGTCCTCCCTTTTTTTCTGATGCTATTTTTCTGAGGGGTTTTTTTTCTCCTGTTAAATTACTACAATCATTTTTAAATTTTGCTTTGGAGTTTTTTTTTCACCCCTCGTTTTTTTCATTTTCATTTTGCTTAACGGACTTCTAATCTCAAAAACTATGCATTGCACTTTGTGCAGATTTTGCCTACATCGTCTAAAATTTGCATGTAAATTTATTTTTACTTGCTTTGATGGGACCCCGACGGGTCTTTAATAAAAATAATTGAATTGAATTGAATTGAATTGAGTGCCCAGGTAAGAGGATATAAAATTCAAAAGTTTGCCACCTATTCCGAAAGAGGGCAGTTTCAAGATAAGAAGAGCATTGTCAACACGATCAAAAGCCTAAGTGAAATCGAAATATACTGTGTAAAGTGCAAAATCATTGTCCCGAGATTGCAGAACACAGTCAAAGAAAGAGAGTTAACAGGTGTCACAAGATCGAGCTTTGAGGAATCCATGCAGAGCAGCACTCAGTAGGTTATTCACTGTTAAGTGACACCTCATTTTCTCTTTGATCAATGTCTCTAGGATCTTCGAAACTGCGGGGAGGGTGTTTATTGTCCGAAAGTCATCAAATAATGTAGATTTGCCGTGCTTAGGAATGAACAGAATGTGTGATTCCTTCCACAAGTTAGGATAGGTTTCAGTTTCAAGAGCAAGATTAAATTTCTTGCATAAGACGGCTGGGAAGATCGTGTTTGCATCGGCTTTTAAAATGCTTACTGGGACACCATCATGGCCTGAACTATAAGATTGACGTAAACGCCGAATCGCAACAGTCACATCCCACAGAGTGAAAGTTATCGTTTCTAGAGCTGCCCCGGTCAATGGCTGGATGGTCGGAAGCGGAGTGGTCGAGTCTTCAATGAACGTTTTGGACAGGAAATCATTGAAGCTATCCGCGGTTAACTGGGCATCAACTATGGGATTTCCGAGAGCGTCTCGGACGATAGGATGCTGCGTCTTTCTATGAGTTCGTATTTTTCTACAGAAAAGTTTCGAGACATTTAACGAATGCTTTTCGGTAAACTGGACCTCTTCGGCTAGCTGTTTTTCTTCAGACAATCTCTTAGCTCGATCAAAAATATTACGAATCAAGGGTAGGACAGAAACATCGTTCTGAAGATGGAAACGACGATAAAGCCTGCGCTATCTGCGACGAAAGGGCAAGGGTAGGAAAACCTCATCCCCAACATTAATAATTTTCTTACGGGGGACAAAAGGAGAAATAATCGGATCCAAAATGTCGTACAGTTTTCCAGTGCACATATTAACATCCAAACTAAGAAAGAAATCAGTCCAGTCGTACGAATTAATGTATGTTAATAATTCGGTTGAGCGAGTTGATAAGAAGTCGCGGAGAAAGTTATAATTTGGGGACGACGTTTTGTCAGCCTCGAATTCCAACGTTGAAACAACTATGTCATGGTCTGAGCCCCCGAGTGGGCGTAGGGATGACACCGATGATGGCCTGCAGCCTCTACAGAAAATAAGGTCAATTATGCTTGAGCGTCGGGTAGGAAAATCGACAACCTGATTCCACATCCCAACATCCACAGCCTCAAGAAAGTCTTCGAACATCTGGGGCCTGAAGGCGGAGACCAGCGGACTTCGGGAAGATTAAAGTCACCCGCAATCAATTGATACTTAAAGCTTGAGTCGGCCGCAGCATGAAATGCCTGTGAAAGTAAACGATCAAAATTGTCGTTGGCGTTGGGACACGATAGCCACAGCCAGCGAGTAAGGAGAACTTATGTTTTAATGCAACTTGGAGCCAGCAGCTGCCTTCTACTGCGGATAATGCGGGAGGTCCAACGGCAAAAATGTAAGTGTTTGCTTAACTTAGACGCAGCAGCCCCCACCACGGCTATCTTGGCGATCATTTCGGATGCAATTATAGCCTAGAAGCGAGAGTCCGGAGTCAGCTACGGAGGCTGATGCCCACGTCTCAGTTACTAAAACAATATCTGGACAATGGACGAACACCAGAGTCTGAAGCAAAGGCATCTTATTAAGCAAGGATCTGGCATTTAAAACAAAAAGTTTGAAGGGAAAGTCTGTTAGTTTCTGAGGGAGGTGGGCTACATCGTCCAGTTCTAGGCTGCCCACGGAGCAAACGGTCCGGATGCAACCATCGGGTTTTGCAAAAAAATTTTTGGCATCGAAAACTTCTGACGTGGATAAAAAGGGGTAGGACTTGGGGGAGTGAATGACGGGCAGGTGATTTGGAAACCATTGCTAGCTAACGTATTTTCAGCTGGAAATCCGCGGGCCAGATTAATGAAAGTAGTTTTTTCACTGCTCTTTTATTATCTATCTTAACGGACTAATAATTCAGAAACTATGAGGTATATTTTGTACAGATTCTGCCAACCTCATCTTAAATTGATATGAAAATTTATTTTTACTTGCATCGATGGGACCTCAATGTTGAACACGGCCTCTATTTCACATTTTAATTCAGAAATATCCGTAATCGTTTGCATAAATGAACAACCATGCGGTGAATACAAAGTGACCTTCACTTCGATTTTTCTACGAATGAAAATACAGTGAATGGTTATGTTCACCAACTTAACTAATAAACTTAAACTAGACTAAAACCAATTCAAATCCCTCCACCCCGGCACCAAATAACTAGGGACATTACTTACATGGAAACGCAAAATAAGTATTGGTGTACTATGGTATTGATAAGCAAAACAGTTTTTTTAAAAATGCGTAAATTCCAGAATGCGAAAATTCATGCCCCAGGAAACGCCTCGTATTTCAAAAGTAATTGCGTTCTTCTTGACAAATGACTGCATCAGTAAAATGAAATAAACATAGTTAAGTTTAAAGAAATCAGTTGCAGACACGATTTCACTAAAACCACTCAAACATTAACAGTTTATGTTACCGTGAAAAGCCAAACGCTAAATTTCGTGCAGACGGAGACACGATCGGTGATATAAGTGTCTTATTAGCCTGGCCTTTCGTATTCTCACTGTAATCTATAATCTGCGACAGAGTCAGATAGGGGCAGTGCACTGCCCAGGTGTTGCTATATTTATAGTATGTACTTGATAGGACACTGCATGCCTACCACAGTTGGGAGTTCCCGAGTGCATAACAGCTCGACTGACCAGATTTTGAAGGCTTTCGTTGCCGTGCAGTTGCTATGCGCCTCTGGGCCGGTCAGGATTATCGGCTCCCACGCTCTTCGCACACTGACGAGTGTCAGAATACCGAATTTCGTCATTCGTGTGGACTTGGGAGATTCGGCTCGCCGAAATTGACAGCAGGGACAGTCGTTATCCAGACGCTCTCCTCGCGGCTTACTACTTTCACTAGGTTAATAAGTAGTGCTAAATATGAAGAAGGGATATCGCTGCGCTTGTAAATTGATTGAGGATCGGAAATCCAAGACGTGGATACGCGGTGTTCGACACTAACAAGAATTACTGCTTCGTCAAACTTAAATGTGTAGTTGGGTTCCGTCGAATGAGCCGCGACTACATGGGAGTTAGCGTCGTTCCTCCTCAATGCCTCTACTTGCTTGACCAGCCGCGTCCGAAGTAGTCTTCCGATTTCTCTGGCTATTCCTTTGCCCACAACTGCAACAGACCTGGTAAAGGATTCCTGACGGTTCATGTCGTGTGAGAGGCTGTTGCGGCCTCATTTCCTGGCGCCCTAGGGTTGCTTTTGTTCTGTGGGAAACTCAAATTCCAAGGGACGTAAAATGGCGGCTGATGGTTTCCGAGACATTATTAACGTACAGGATAGCTCGCCAAAATTTAGGGTCGGTTGAATTTTATCTCTCACCTCGCTTCCTCAGGCAGTGGTTGACGAAGTTACGTTGGTAGTCATTCACTCTAAGCACCCGGCAAAGGTATTGTAATTCAGCAGCCTTGTTATCCATTTCACCACCATGTGTCTCCATCCGCTGGCATAGCGTCCTTATGCAACTGTGCTTTGAATGATTGGGTGGTTATTGATGTAGATCAGTAACTACGTCGAAGTTATCGTTTTCCTGAATACTTTGGTTTTAAGCCACCAAAATCCTAGCGGCATACGAGGAAATCCAGAAAGGCGAGCTGGTTGTTTTCTTCTTCTTCTTCTTCTTCTTCTTCTTCTTCTTCTTCTTCTTCTCCTACGATCGTAAATTAAATGGTTGGGAAGACGGAGTTGAGGTGCGATTGGTGTGGGAGCCGATAATCTTGCCCTGTATGCCGGCGCATAGCTACTGCATGGCGACAGCCTACTTCAACAACTGGTCAGTCGGGTTGTAATGTACTCTGGAATTGCCAACTCTGATACGCATTTTGTGGCCTAGGAAATACATCCTAAAAATGTTGCAACACCTAAACAATCCACCAACCTTATCCGATTATGCCTCTGTTGATGGAGTAAAGTGAGAATCCGAATCCTCAGACCAATCATGCGCTTGTTTTTAATGATCGTGTCGCTTTCCCCGCGAATATTCCATGGAACTGGCCTCTTCGCTCCTACTAACAAACACCCAACCACAGTCATGCCATGATGCAATGTTTAGTTTGAGTATTGTGCAAGACTCGATTCGTAAATGTAAGGTGGATTCTGTTTGGTATCGCTGACAAAGTCCATGCTTAAAAATGTTCAATTAATAAATGAAGAGTAAATTTAATCAGGCTTTTTCTAGGCTGTAACTATTCATTTCTGACTGAAGCCTATTCGACTTAATTTATGGCGTGGTTGGCATGAAAAGAAGAAGCTAAAGTGTGACTTTAGTAATAGTACGGATTGGAGGTTTAAATTATATTTTCTGCTCTGCGCTGGACTGTCCCCAGAAGATTTATCCATCTCTTTTATAGCTATGGACTTTGTGTGTTGAGAATGGCAGTAGAATTTCGCTCCACAGTAAGGAAACTAACACTGCGTAAGACATGCATTCTGCCCGCCAAAAGAGGGATTAAGCGACAAGAAAAAATACGCCGCGCTTTAGGCGCTTAAAAGTGTCATCACCAGTTGCGCAAGCAGGTAACGGGGCTAGGTCATATGCTATATGTTTGAATGATGTCGCTGAAGCAGATAACATTCCGTAACGTCGTAAAGGCTTTTGACCACGTTGTTGGCATCCTGGCTTCTATTTCTCTACCGAAACCATCGCCAGAGACAGTTGCAGACAAAACAAATTGTGATGACTTTAGAATTTGCCCCAATTAGTCAGATTTACCATAATTGGCGCAGATGGAGCTTGACTGCTGTTATATAAAAGTCATTTATCATTTTAGTAGACTTTACTCAAAATTTAATGACTTGTTATTCAACTGCTCACGGCCATGGCGTATTTTTCCGACATGGTAAACCGTTCGGCCAGAGATCGACCTAAAGAGATAAAATGCGATAGGTCTGACATGCGGGTGCGCATGGCGAGGGAGGAAGGGGAGGGAAGTCATCTAAGCAAGCGAGTTTTTGTAGCGAGTTTGGCATAATTTGTCAGCACACGTGTGGCACATGTCCGGCACAAAGGCAATTGCGGGAACTACTACAGATATGCAGAAAGAGCATACAATTCTTGTTCAGCGGGCAGCTATATCGGCGGACCGACGATGCAGCTGTGGATTGTCTATCGAGGGCTGTCTTAGCGGACATTTTCATGCCAAACTCTGAGTAAAAATTTGCCCGAAACTTACAGCGAACCTCCATCTATAGGCGACATGTGGAGGATGTGATTCTGGGGACGGATGATTTCTATTTAAGACTATGAACAAAGCACATGCAAAAATCAATTTTACAATCGAGCATGAGAAGAACGACGCACTGCCTTTTCACGATATTCCTATATGTAGGCAGAGAAGTGGTTCCATTCAGAGATTCGCTTATCAAAAAACCCACCTAAAAAGAACATAACGAGCACTTCCTCCGATTGAACAGTTTATACTCTCCTTCAAATACGCAGTGACCGTGTGCAGAATTCACATAACTCAAAAATTGTCCAAATCGCCTTAGGAAAGTGTTTTCATGAAAGATTCCGACTTCCGAGTTCTTCTGGTGCTTATTTTTTGAGCTTTTATCGTCCTCATTTATTCCCACTTTAGGTAGTCTTTTGCATAGTCTGCCTCGGATATAAATATGATTTAAATGGCTAACAGAATACTCGGTTTTATTTATTTCCTACTGCAGTTAAAAACAATCTAGGCTTTTGTCTGCATTATTTAGTCCGCTTGTGTGGCACTAACAGGATTGACATGCGAAATAAAACGTGTGCTCGTTTTGTCAGTCATAGGCAAGCTATATCAATTATCCGCGAAGGTGGCAGCCATGTGGGGTCTTTAAATTAAAAAAAGTAAATGGCTGTCTGTAGTAGTATGACTGATGTTGTGACGATGACGTCTGCCTACAAATAGGTCTTTCAGATCTGACATACATGATTTAGCTACGTGTAAAGTATATGGTTAAAAAGAAATCGGTCGCGCATTTGGAGTTCCTTCAAATGTTTAAAAGAGATACTACTACTGCAACAATATGATTTTGTTAATTATAAGCGCATGATTATGTCGCTGATATTAAACAGGCAGTGCAATGGTTCTAATCGACAGTTAAACCTTGGTCCGAAAAAAACATCCGAAAAATATACATTTTAATCATGAGTAAAGGTGTTTGCAAAGTTCCATGGCACTCGGAATATAAGGGCTCGGACGACTTACACGTAGAACTTACAGTTAAATAAAACAGATGTACATTAACCTAGGTTCATTTTTTTGCTCAGAAAGAACGTGTACCAAACTAGCTGGGCACAAATGAGATTAAAGGTAAAAGCATGGTAACCTTGAGCATCGAAATTCAGTAAATAATGAAAAATATTCCACCATACATAGAAGACTCTGTAAGGAATCCTAAATTCGCACCTCACAGAAACATATTAAACACCGGCAATGCCGAGTGAGTATATACACTATAAGCGGTGACTCCGTTAGCCTATATTGCCACACATTTCGCGTCCAAAGTCGACTCAAATCCGCAACGCTTATTTGGCTGACATAATTATGTCTGTCTTTACATCAGTGATTTTCCTGACGCAAACTCTACAGACGAATCTGAAAATGTAGATCGTAACAAGTTTTATTTTCGATGGATACTTTCTATCCCACGGCCGATGGCCGTTTCTTAGAGCAGAAATTGTCTTTAAATTACCTTTAAGAAAACAATTATAACGAAAGGCTGATAATTTAAGAATGGAGCTTAGGCAGACTATCCGTCGATTCCAACCGTATAAAAAGATCCGGTTAATATATGCTGTTACATTACGATGGATATAGCGTAGCAGGGGATGTGGCTAGACATCGAATGTTTTGAGTAAGTCTAGCTGATCTTGCAAATGTAAACGATTTAGGATACAGACGAAAGGAATGATGATCCAACCGTACTTTTCGCAAATTAAATTGAATGGGGTTATCTGAGAGTTTGAAGAAAAGCACATAAAAAATCACCTTTTAGCTTCAAAACTATTTTATTTTTAGACCGAAAGTACCCGAAAACTTGCCATGTTCCAGGCTCTGGGACTTTTTAATACAAAGCATTACCTACTTAATTAAATGCAGCAGTCAGTCTTGTATACAACTGAGCCGGCTCCAGGTACAAACCGCATCCTCGTCAACAGATGAACAATTTTCTTATTCTGCGCTGCCGTTCTTTTTTGCCAGGACATATTGTGAGAGGCAGAGCGTGACACAGTCGTGACGAAGTGGTCTTGTTCAGTGACACGAATTATTTGCCCCCTGACAAGAAAGTATTCCTGATGGTTGGAGCTTATGTTTTCCTAAATTTTATTGGCGTGGATCTTAACATAATTTTAGAATAATTTGCGAGAATATTTCCAGAGGCAAAAAGTACTTTTAAGGAGAAATCATGCGTCGGTTTAACGTTCCGTCGTCCTTCATTGCCTGAAGTCATGGAAATGAGGCTTCAGCAATCATAAGGCAAACGGCACTGCAATTGTTTGTCATTTGCCTATGCACAGAGCTGGTTATTGTTCAGTCAGTACTTGAGTGTCAATCCAATAAAACTGCTTAATTGAGTGCACTCAGACCTGTTTATGGGCGATGTTCATTACAGCTGACTTTACGTCTCTTCTTGAAACTCCAGGCCGCAGCTTCGTGGGAACGAGGGAGACTGACAGTGTCCAAGGGGCGCTATAATACACCTACTCTATTCTAAACCTATTCTAGAGCTAACTGGCCAAAAAAGAAGTGTTCTGTGGGGAACATATAATCAGTTTAACAAAACCTCTTAAACACAGCATGTCATTTTAACGGTCCTTGTAACTTTAAAGTAGTTTCACGCTTTAGTTTTCAACATGAACCCCGATTTTAAGATTACATTATTTTTCGGGATGTGTACTGCATCCAGATGACATGCAAAACAAAGATTTTGTGCAGTCATTCTGAAATGCTTTTATACATCTGACATCCTTCTTGAAACACAGCAACGTTCGAAGTTAACCTTCATCTGTCCAGTTCAGTTCATTTCTATTAAGAGATAGGTAGGCGACCGCCTTTGTACTCCCTATTGGTTACAATATCGTCACAAAAACAATACATTAGGAAATTTGGAAATTTGGGTAGCTAATTGATTACATGCAATAGGTATGCAATACTCGTGCGTGTATGTCCGTTTATGGGGTGTAGGAGTGACAACGGTGGGTTCACATGATGGTCGTAGTGATCGCTCACTTGGTTACAGGTGAATCTACCCCTGGAGTCTATTAGCTGACACCCAACTCTCACCTGTGGCTTCTCGATCGGCGAGATAAACCAGGTGAGGGCTGTTACTCCCAGTTCGCGTTGTATCACGTGCACAGGATACTGCGGACTTCGCTGGACGGTTGGTCGGATGGAACCCCGTGTCGGCACCGTCGTGCAGATGGTCCGTCTGGTAAGCCGCTGGTCAGCCGGTTGGTTCAATGTCGCATCGACATCGTCTAGACGAGGTTCCGCCTGGTACGCCGTTGGTCAGCTGGTGGGATGGATCTTCGAAACGGCATCGCCGACATGCGCCTATCTGGTGCACCGTAGGAGACTGCGGGCTTACGACAATGTCGTTCTTCCGTTACCAACAAAATTCGTGGCCCACAGTGAAGTTCGGCCGCGCCGGCACATCAAGCAGCCCTATTCAGGGACGAGCACTGCTTCATTCGGGGCGAGCCTGGAAAAGCCGGCCTAAAGATTGCTGGGGAACCCAGTCGTCTGCAGGCTGACCGTGGTCGCACACGTAAAACTCACGGTCGAAACAACCAAAATGGAAACAACAAAAACAACAACAACAACAACAACAACTATACTCTCTCCCTCACTCATCTTGCCTCTTCTTCCTTTACCTCCGCCTATTCTACTCCTACATCGCCCTCTTCTTCACCTCCTTCCCGCCGCCCCACTCGCTGCCAGACTAATATGGTGAGTCCGCTCACCCTGGCAGCCGGGAATGTGCGTTCCATTTTAAACAATCCGCAGAGCAACCGACCGGAACGGAGGACGGCGCTAGTGGCTTGACAACTGGCTCGCTACAAGGTAGAAATCGCCGCACTCAACGAGACCCGATTCTCCGAACAAGACGAAGTGGAGGAGATGGGTGCCGGCTACACCTACTATTGGAATGGTCGACCCAGGGCCGAGCGACTAGACGCGAGTGTCGCCTTCGCCATCCGGAACGACATCGTGGGACGACCGTCCTGTATGTTGCAGAGCATCAACAGTCGCCTGATGAGCCTCCGTCTGCCTCTTCGGGGAGGCAACTTCGCCACTATTATCAATGCCTACGCTTCGCCGATGACCAGTCCCGACGCCTAAAGAGACAAATTCATCGAGGACCTCTACGGCCCTCTTGGCGTCTGTGACGAAGGCGGACAAGTTGATTGTCCTTGGAAACTTTAACGCCCGATTCGGTACAGACCATGCTGCCTGGAGAGGAATGTCAGGTCCTCATTGTCCTCACGGCTTCAGCGACAACGGCCTGCTCTTCCTCCGCACGTGAGCAGAACACCGCCTCATCCAGACGAACACCCTTTTCTGTCTGCCGGAGGCATGCTCGGTCGCGTCGGTGGCATCTGCTGGACTATGTCCTGGACCGGATGCGAGATCACAGGGACGTGCTGGTAGCAAAGGCGATCGCAGGCCAGACGGGTGGGCCGACCATCGCCTCATCATCTCGAAGATGCGTATTCACCTACAGCCTCGCAGGAGACCACCAGGTAAGTGGCCAAGGAAAGTTGCCAACCCTTACTTCTCAGCAGTGTGAGAACCTCATGCCTCTCATTGGCCTGGTTGCTAGAGAGACAGAAGACAGGCACAAACGAAGTTCTAACTTTATTTTAAAAAACGTTCTTTAGAGTAGACAGCCAATTGAGTCCGCTTTCCACCTTCTTTACTCATGCGGCCTTAACTTTAGAGTCGCTGATGTTAAAAGACTTTCATGTAGGAGCAATTTTCCGCCAATTCTCGTCAAACTATTTTCGATGATAGATGTGGACTTTATTTTCTCCCATTTGGACCGCTCAGCTCAATATCTCAGGGTAAATAAACTTATTATTAGTCAAGATCAAACTCCACTGCAGCGAAGAGTTTCTCTCACATTAACATACGCAAAGCCATTCCAGAATTCCACTCATCTGCCGTTTGCCCACAAGCAGGTTCTTCATCGGGCGTCAACCAAACCTCCCTCTTATCTGAGGCGGCCCCAGTCCCACCTAGCTCCTTAACTGAGCACATTATTACTGAGTCAGGTGAAACCAGACTCGTTAAAACGCCCCAAAGAACGAATGATTGCTCAAATATGGCTCCCAAATTTACAAGAGAGATTGATCATAACAGAAAAGATGAGCCAATCCTAGAATCACAACCGACCCCTAGCACTCAGAATAATAAACAAGTTACTCAACCTAGATCGAATCCCTCGCGTTCCCGCGCCTGGTCACTCAGTTCTGACCTTGCGCTTACGTCAAGTAAGCCAGATGATAGTTCAGGGAGATCTTTACTTGATCCTATCTCGAAGTCTCAACTTAATGTAAACGCGTCTGTTGTGAAGCCCAATTGCACACCTGCCTGCAAAATGCAAGTAAACTGTTTCTCAAAACCCTTACTTCCTCCACCTAACATAAACTGCCACTCATATTATGTTAAAAATTCACAAACTCCTATTTTCATACCTCCTACTTTTCCAACTAAATTGGCCAGAACTTTTCTTCAACTGGTTTCAATTGAAGACTATTTCGGTAATAATGTTTCCAATTTATTTTTACACAATGAATTTAGTTTCAGAAAAGTGTGCGTAGACCAATAAAATTGGTCGTCCTTGATCAGCGTATTAAAACCGTTTAGAGTCGCTTTCAAAAAGCATACAGCAACAGAAGTTCACAACACGAAGGCTGTTTGCTGATTTATGAAAATGTCAAGTTCGATGTGCACTGGCACTAACATAGTGCTACTGTTGATTTTACTCGTACCATCTTGTGCGGCAGAAACATGTATGTAATAGAAAATTACGTCTGCAGATATACGTGCAAAATGATTTAAAACACTTTTGGCATTTTTCAACAAGTTTTCGAAATAATTAAGGCATGTTCAGAGATCATGTACGATAGTAAAATGAAGCTATAATTGTGTCGAGCCTCATTTGTAATATCAGGTGTACTTTTATAATCCTGGCCCTTCAGAAGTAATACATCATCACTGAAGTAATCATTCACCTCAATGAATTTCAACGTCTAGCGGAGATTGCAGATCCGTGTTCACTTTATCCATTTTAGCGGGTTTCCAGGTTCAGTCTACATCGCCAAGAGTGATCGAAGTACGATGGAATTCATCATATGAATATAATTCAACCTGGGAATTTCGCATTATTTTGAATGATAGGCTAGTGTCGACATGTAGAGCCCCTTCGAATAAAACGAAATGCTATTGTTCTATAAACGACAACATACCAAACTCGAAATATCTCGTTCAACTGGCCGCTTGCAGTTTGAATGCAACGAGTTCCAAAAGCTGTACACAGTTGCTGAAACCCAAATTCGTCTTCCTTTCACCTGAAGGTAAGTATACATAACCACTTACATAACTGTCGTGGGCACTCCTCACATTTGCTGGCGATAAGCAGCAGAAGATACTGCTGAATATTATAATTATTGAACAAGTAATCTCTTTCTTCTGAGAATTAAAAAAACCTACCAAATATATGGGTTCCTTAATATATATAGTTTCTTCCTACTAATGATTTATGTCCGACGTTTTCTAAAAATATCAAATAATTTTTTATACTGTTGTAAATCATAAAGTAGTTTTTTGGACTATTTAAATGTGGTTTATTCTAAGTTCTAGAATCATATATTATTTATTATTTCAAAACACAGACTCCGCATGATCCATAATTACTTTCGCTGTCGTGACGTACTGGCAACGCTGTTAAATTGTTTACTTTACTTCATGGGAAGCCCTTTTTATGTCATCGTTTGCGACATATGGTTATCAAAGCAATCTGTAAATAACCGTTTCTTGATAAGCGCGACAAACTGACAGAAGGGATGAGTAAATATTTGTCCGGAAGAACTGCCTTTGATCCAGCGCCTGGTTGACGCTCATGGACTCCCATCTGACTAAGGTTACTGGCTTCTCCGGCATAGTTAACGTTTGTCCACTTTTATCGTGCGCAGCAGTTAATGCAAACTTTTGCTAAGCGATAGTGTGAACTTTTGACATATAATGCGTTCCTTAGTTGCATCTTTAAGTTTTAAAAAATATGAACTACTGTTTAGGTAAGTAATGTAGTCAAATGCGCAAGCAATGTCTTGTATTGTGCACCAACCGTATGATCTGTAAACCGCTCGTATGTTCTCACCCCCTGCATCTTAACTAGTAGACTAAATGTAGTATTCAATTTTTAAGGGATAACTTATTTGCATTTTTTTATTATCCGTACAGAAGCAATTAAATTGTACATACATGCCTCCATTTTATAATCCTAGCTGAAAACTCCTATAACCGAAAACCAGCAGACAGTTATCCTTCCCCTTTAGCGGACTATTTCTCGTGTTTATCTTGTATACAATTCTCCAAATGTCTCCGAACTGTGATTAGCAGTCATGTTTGCAAAACTTTGAGCAAACATTTTGCTATTAATGAATTCAGGCGCCGATACAATTAAACAGTCATCTTTTGCGTAAACTTATTTTCCGAGAATGGCCGAAACTCTCTGCCCGTGCTCGTGGTAATAATACTAGTTTGCCCACTTAATCTCCCATCTATTTCTTATCGTTATTATTGGCGTGTTTTTTCCTGTTGTTAGCTATCTTGTGAAATTTTTGAGGAATTTTGAATTGGGATGGTGAGTTGGATAATTGTAGTGTGTGAGTGAAGTGTCATGACTGCACTATAAGATCGCATTCGTTTATACTTCCGAGTTGATTGTTATGCAGCATTTGGAAACAATTTTTTTTGTCGATGGGCCGAATGCTTTCAAGGAGTGAGACACAAACATTAGACTCAGAAAAATTACTTGACGAGTACTTGTTAGGCAAAGATACAAAAACATTCTCTTGTCCACGAGGTAGAATAGAAGCTTTTCTGTCACGACCGACGGATTGCTTCGTGGTCAGACATATGATGCTTGCAGTTCGTGCCAACCTCAAGTTCTTCTGTATCAACAATTAGCTTTTTCACATATCGACTGATATTCGTTTCAGCGATATTTCGACGGTAGGTTTTCCTTCAACGTAACCACAGGTCATTCTTTAAAAAATATAATCTGGAGTTGCTGGAAGGAAAACGTAATGTTTAATTCGTGATACATGCGCCATGAACTTACATAAGCCTCCGTGCACGCGTTCTTGAGCACTAAAAATATAACAAAAGCAGGTAGGTATTTTGCGTATTTGCACGTCCAAAAAATAAACTTAAATGCCTAATGAGCAATGATACAAGACTTAGTCCACTTTCCGGCATCTGGCCGAAATCCAACATATTTAGTTAAGATTTAATAGTACAGCCGAAGAAGCATCAATTTTAAATGTTTTACAGACCATAATGTTAGCCGCATACTTGGCGTGTAAGCACTACTAGCGAGTCCTTTTGATAAAAAAAGGTCGTTTTTAAACGAATGTTTAGGATCTGCGACTTATCATATCTTGTTAAAAGAGGGTTCCTACTATTTTGAACGCGGAGAACTCCTCTGGGTGGGGTAAAGGCAGACCTATTTGAGTCAAATGATCCCCAAATAATAATATTTTGCCAAATTCAAACGTTTGAATGAAATATCTTTCATGCTGTATGTGGCTCATTTTGTTGCATGTAAAATATTGAGGAAAACGATTGTGGTAGCCGTCAAAATCTGGATAGGTAATGATGCTTTAGCGTAAACACTAAACGGTCGGTATACAAGCGTTGCGCCAAACATCAAAGAACACAGTGGACTTTGTATCTTATTGCTGACAAAGTTCTTTAAGCATCAGACCTCGGGTAAAAAATCCACTTTTCGCTTAGTAAAATTGAAGGTCTGGCGGTAAAATGACTGGACCTGTACATTATAGCCAATATGGTTCAAACTGCTCAGTAAGCATTGGGAAAAGTCCCAGTAAAACTATGTGCTGCAGAACGAAAACAAAAGCAGTCTACAAATGGGGATAATTACAAATGAGTATTTACGTTTGTGTAATGCAATATAATTATTCACTGAATGCGTTATACGTTTTAAGTTGAATGCAGTTTGGCATTCTTTAGGGACTCTTGATGTTGTTCGTTATCCGATATTTTAGCACCAAGTTCATTTAACGCAACGGCAGTTGACAATCAAAGCATCGCGTTTGCCTGGGAAACTCCTGTACAAAACATGATGGAACTCTCTATAAGTCTCTGGGTGTGGACAAGTGGGGCCACAATTCGATCTCCAGTGGACTCTTCCGCACAGAGGAGTGTTGTGGGCGGTCTAAGTCCTCTGACGGAATATTACACCATTTTATCCTTTGAAAATATGAATAACAATTTGAAGGATATCTGCAACCAGACAATAAACGCCATAACTTTTCCAAACGGTAAGTTATTGTCTATTTCATAGTCAGGGAAGCAAAACTACTTATCCATCTAAGGAAGTAAGTTTGTTAACAAGTAGTGTGAAAGGAAGACATTAAAGTATACCGGCCAGATGTTACTGATTACTGCTCGTCATCATTACTAAATACAGTCTCAAATAGGACTTCCGTCGGTAAAGAAATTTAAATTTGAAGGACATTTGTTCTTAAAATTTTTTATCTAGTGCATGTTATGACGTGAACATTGTTCCAGTACGTCTGGTTAATAAAATAGTTGTAGAGGAATATCCTTCATACTATCGAACTGGTATGGAAATACTTCCTCTTAGCATGCAAGTATACCTATTACGCTTACAGAGAAACAACCTTAATGAAATCGTTGCCAAACCGATATGTAACATAGGTTAACTACTGTGATTTATGGAGGGCCCTCGTACACAAAGCATGTAACTGTAGACAATGCATTGTCCTTAAGGAAGATGTCAGACTAGGCATCTACCTTTTTGCTGGAGAACTGCTTTCAACAAGCCATTGAAGCTGCAGAAGTGGGTGGCGGTCGAAATTAATTTAGCCCCCATAAAGACAAGCAGGAAATCATTGATTACGCGATTGTTACAGAACACAACCAAAGTATCCGTTTTGACGGGCAGCAATAAGCATTCCAAAATAAACCCAATTTAAAAAGGATAATGTTATACATGTTTCTTTATTATAGCCTGCCAAATACGTACCAAGTGTCTCTATTTAGGAGGATTTACTTTTAGCCTGCATTTGCTGTCCAAACTGAGTTTTTTTTCTGATTTTTAACAAGCTCCAACAATAAGTGTCAGCGATATTGGTGGCGGCAGGATCAGGGTTACGTTTGAACACATGGAAAATGGAGAAAAATTTAATGTTACTTACATTGCTGTGGCGACAGACTCGGCTGGATCGGAAAGAAAGTGCTCCGTCAGGGCTACTAGCCAACCCGTTAGCTGCGCCATTGAGGGGCTCGTGTTTGAAAGAGAATACAACATCGTCGCTAGGGCCTGTGTTAATGCGCAATGCAGTGTGAACTCGCCAACAGTTAACGTGAGACCGCAGACGGATGGTGAGTGAATTATAAACAAACTCTGCCAGTTATTGAATAACACATTGTGTTCAGTTTCAACTCAACGTAGCGCTTTCATATTTCGTATAACACATCCCCCTCCAAACACTGAATGCAAATATTAGAGGGCCGTTAGTGCGAGATACAAGGGATGAATGAAAATGTTTTGGATTTATTTCAAAACACGTAACCACTTGTTATGCTTAATAATAAGTTCATAGCGTCCACGTAGTCCTCAGACTTAAGCTCGTAAACTTGTGTCTAAAATAAACACTTTTGTTTATTTGTGATAAAGACGACTACAGGGAAATAGTATAACAGTTTATATATTAATTAATTGGGGCTGTATATAATAATAAATGGAAACGATAAGGCGGATTGAAATCCAAAAATACCTCGATGAATTTTGATACAAATGCTTTGCAAGTTTTCGGCAACTTAGAGGCCTCCTTCCGAAAAAAATAGAAAAGTGAAAGTTATCATTGTGGACTTTTTAAAGACATATACATATTACCTATAAGATAGTATGGGAGCAGTCATAGCATTTCTTTTTTGCACTTAAACCGTTTGATTTTACGTTCTTACTAATTATAGGTTATAGAATCGTTAATTCTTTAAAGCAGTACCTATTAAGCTTATGCTATGATGTGTTATAGTGTAGAAATTCACCTAAATTATTTCTTAAGGCACAACCGTGTATCATTTAGTATTAAATAATAGGGAGAGAATACGCACTGGGCAGTAGTGTAGCCTAGTTACAGAAACGGAAGTCGTAAAGTCGTGTATGACAATGGCGAGAAATCTCATTCTTTATTTCCCCAAGAATAAAGAGAGCAGAACTGAATGCAGAATAGACTAAATTACACTGCCAGACGGCACCTATAAGTCGAATGGTAAAATGTAGCGCACTTTTTTAACCTAGGGACCTGGGGTGCAGGGCATTTGCACTGTGACTATTTTACTGTACCAAAAAGTAGAAATACCAGTCTCTGATCTAGACGCCAGCCAGCGTGGCGCAGTCGACATGGGTCAAGCTGTATTAAGAAGCAAATATCCTGTGCCGTATTATGCTGATAATAAAAGATCAGTTTAAATTTAGTAAGCTAACTTATCATTTGGAAACAAGAAAAAGGAAAACAACGCCACGACAAATGAAGGGGCAAACACAAAAGGCAAATCAAGTGGACTGATAACGTCGCTCTTGATAATGCCATCGAACATGTAATTATTTTGTAAATTGTATTGTCCATAAACATATTATTGAGATATTATGCAAAGAAATACAAAATGCAAAACAGCCGCTTTTAGTGGAATTAACTCAGTTACACATACAATGTATAGTAAACAGCAGTAACGCATGGTGGACCGGTTGATTTTGGCCATTCTAAATGGTAGACCCAAGGCTGTGGCATCCCGCCTCCGCCCATCAGTCCTTGCCTGCCTTGCTCTATAAAACCATAGCTGACTATTTTCAATGGCGCTCAGTCGGTTATATGAGATAATCTACTTTCTGTTTCAACGGAGGTCACGATAAATAATTTTTGGGTTCTTCCATAATTATCCGCCTAGTTCACAGCCATAACATGCATGCCTACTCCAACGGCGTCAGACAGCAAATTTACATGCGAGTAAGATGCGATTGGCGATGTTAATTCGTCTGACGTATGGGATACTCACGTCAATATATACCACCGCAACTTTTATGCATCTGTCGCCCTCCCATTCACATGTACAATATTCTAGTTAGGTAAATGACGGACTTTTTGTAAATGCATGGGTGCGCTTGGTATTGTCCATTATTTCGCGTTTGTGACAGTTTGGTTAAGGTATCTATTGCATCGCAATTTTTCGACTGCAAAAGCCTTGTTTTTTGACAACGCGGACCCCGTTTCGGCTGACATATGAAAACCTCACTTTGGAGTCACGCAATGGGGAGCTTGCTTTAACTCAGTCGCGTTTCAGTGATCTTGAGGTCGCATTTTGCTCAATTAACATGCAACAACGAGAAAAAATCGCATGCCTAGGTAAACGAGTTAATTCAGTTGATCGAACTTACAGAGTTAAATGTCAAAGAAAAGTATCGCCAAGCGTCAGGATAGCCTCGCATATTCATAATATTTTAGTTGGAAACAAGTAGTGCGACATTTGTAATGGCCTTCCTCTCTGCCCAGCTGCACTGAAGACGCTTTTATGAAGCCGTCTACGGCAGGAGTGTCATCTTTCAACCCTAGACGTCATGGATTCAGGACTGCTGTGGACAAATTAGGGACACGAAATGAGAATTTTAGTTCAATTCGGTAGCTCTAAAATGTCCTCTAAGGTCGCCCTACTGTCACACAGAACACGTCGCAAGGAAGCACGCTTGTTAATTGACTTACAAAGGACATTCGTATTTTGGCCAAGACCTCAAGATGGCAAATCGTTAAAATGGCCAATTTAGATGACACTACGTCTTTGGTGGTCTACGTGGCTCAAGGCATTATTAGGAATTTGCATTTGCGTCTATGTCAGCCCATGGTAGCTTCTTTTCGCTTGAGCTCGGTAATGTCGTCTGGATGTCTGAATATACAGTGTCTTGCATTACTAGTAAAATATTTGGGCTATGCGAGATCTGCAATGATAAAAATTAATAATTGTTTGCGTATGCCGGTACGTCCTACAGGAGAACTCACTGTTTTTTACACTACCGTCCACTGATTTGTGAAGTTTTAGGATGTACGTGAGAATGCATTTACATATATCGTTTAGGTTCGAACTACCACAAGTTAACTAAAATTCATATAGTGTTTTCGCCCTAAATATGCAGAAATTACGCCTCCAAGTTGTAGAAAGCAACCTGCATACGAGTGGACATGTCATAATTTAAGCGCTAGTACTGGACTGGATTTTACTAAACTAAGTGACATTTTTACGCATGGCTCGCTTTTGCCTACTTAGATGCTGATCTCTCGTGTATGGTCGTGCTTTCTTCCTCATGTTTTTATTCGGAAGTTTACATTATCTGAGTGGTAGCAAGTAAGAAATGCCCGTTTTTATATGTTTAACTAGTTATACTAATAAATTGAAACGACAAACCATTTATTGTCGCTTTTGACAGTTTTTTTTTCTCTTCGAAATCAATTACGTTATTGCTTAGGGGTCCAAAGATGAGAGCTCCCGGTCTAGTTTTGCCGATTCTTAAACATCCTGTCCGCAGATATTTAAGTTAGATTCAGACTCCGTTGAACAGCCACTTCCTGCACGATGTGCGTCTAAGAGTGGTCAGAGGTCAGTGTCAATTATCGCTGTAATAATACTAGTCAGCACACATCATTACCCCAGGGTAACCAGTGCTGAGTTTTCGTTGTTTAACAATACATCAGGGCATTTTTTGGCAGTGTTGGATAGATTTGGAACTTCAAAAGTCGAATTTCCAAGTATATATGTCGATTGCGTTGAAAGATCTAACTAGTAAGTGATTTCAGGACAGATCGCTATGCTGTTTATCGGCTGCATTTACCAAATGAATATGACAACAATATTGGACCAACGAAAAATTACTTGATCGAATTTGTTATACAGCAATAAACGAACAAAACCTTCCCTGTAGGACAGAATGAAAATGTCTTCGGGATATTTTACAGTACAATACCAAAAGTTAACCAGAATGCATATTGTGCTGTGTCCTTAACACTCCATAGATAACCCTCAAAATAACTTGAAAGCAAGATGGATATAAGGGCGAACGTTATATTTTGAGAGAGGATTCGGAAAAAATGTTTTACACACTAAGTGGCAGTATATGTTTGAATGGTTTTCGACCACTTGAATACTGGACCGCCGTGTACACACACGTGCTCAAGCCCAAAAATCCTCCTACGAATTCTGCTTAATTTTCTAACTACAATTATTTTGATTCGTGTTAACAATGACCAGAAAAGCAAAAAACTGTCTATAACTATAACATGCGTTTTGATATTTCCTGTTTCCTTTAGAAACAACCACTGTGACGACAAATGCTACAGCTTCGCCCTCCCCAACGCCGTCAGGCGGTAAGTTGACATTTTCAGAAAGTCTTCCAAGTAGATGGACGTTTACCGATCAGTTGGGGGAACTCTCTCGCCTCGTTGGGTTTTCAGAGCTCGATATAAAGACCCGCCGCAGTCGCGCAGGACTAACATAATAACCACGAATAGATTTCCAGCATCGACAAGCAATGGGCGCTTCTGGCTTATTGGCTGCCATTAGCCATCCACACCCAACCCTTAGCTTTGCTACCCTCATAACTTGAAACGGCGACCTTTTGGTTAGAATTGCAACGCCCGGACTCGTTTTTTTGCTGTCGTCAATCAGCATTATTAACATTGGCAGGATGGAAGGGGGGAGTGGAAAGGCCATTTCTGGCTTATTAGCCGTCGTCAGCCAGCCATATCCAACCCCAAAGTGTGGAACGCCCGAGGCTCGATCTCGCGACCTGTTATTTAGAAGTCAATGCCTCTAACCATTGGGCGACGAGCCCGTTGCCTTGTCGGTTTCGATCGGGAATATACAATTGTAGTGGGCGCTCACCGATCGTTCATACGGAACTCACTCGTTCCGTTGTGCCTTAAGGGCTCTCTCTCGATCCTAACCAGCAGCCGCAGAGCGGCGCATGATACATAGGCAGAATGGCATTACCGACAAAGACAAAGAAGACTGGAATGGCCATTTCTGGCTTATTAGCCGTCGTCAGCCAGCCATTGGGATGTGGAGGTCCTGCAATCAGTTACGTGACTCAGTCTTCACGTTGTGCTTTCGATGCTGTTCATGAGACGGCCTGCAGGGCTCAATGTCAGGTCGCGGAAGGACAACGGGACGTTTGAATTCCCTAAATCATCGGTGGACCTCTATCCGCCAATGTTCGTATTCCAGATTGAGACCGACAACACTGTGGTTTGTGTTAACATTGACTAGAAAAGGAAAGTACCGTCTATAACTATAAAATTCGCTTAGCTATTTCCTGCTTCTTGTAGAAACAACCACAGTGACGACAACCGTTACAGCTTCGCCCTCCCCAACGCCGTCAGGCGGTAAGTTCACATTTTCAGAAATTTTTCCAAGTAGATGGACGTTAACCGATCCGTTGGGGGAACTCTCTCGTCCCGCTGGGCTTTCAGGGCTCGATATAGAGACTCGCTGTCGTCGTGAAGGATTAACATACAGTGCGTGACCTAACTCATGAAATGTGTCGAAATTTACGAATGATTGCCAATCACTCGCAAACTGACATCATTTCATGAGTCAAAAGTCTATGTTTATTAAGTACAAGTTTAAAAGAATTAAAAACATTAAAGAAATATTTTAGGCAGTGTTCCTTTGTTTAGAAATGTCGATTTATTTTGAAAAGCTCAATATCTCGAAAACGTCGAAAATGACTCTTATTAAGTAAAGTGCGTTTTTAGATGTATAGAATGTATTCTCGTACCAAAAGCGTAGCAAATATGAAAGTAGACAAAAAATCACGTCTAATAACTGCGTTTCAGTGAAGTTTACATCTAAGTATCGTTAAATAAGTAGTGTGACTTCATATATGACGGTTTGTCAACTGCCTACATTCTGGGCGTAGATTCCAAAACAATTTTCCAGTGTGTCATAAGTTCATTAACGATTTGGGATTAAATAAGACGGATTTCAACAAGAGAAGCTAGATTTTGCTTAATTTTGCCGATGGGGACCTGGTAGGATCAAAAGCTTTCACAAGGTCACATACCATGAGGCCGGTCGGTGCCTAATAAATTTAAACAGAACTGGCAAGTGTGATCGTAAACATACCATTTAGTGTTTCTAGGGAATAACTTTCTCCGGTTTAATTAATTTATACTTTTCTTTCGTTTTGGATTACTCAGAGTTTCAGATTGGCCTCTAAATATTGCTGAATACTTCATGATTTTCAGTGTTTTCAGCCGATCGCCCATAAAGACAGATTCGGAATTACCTGTTTGTTGAGGACTTTAAAATAAGATTGTTCTTGAAGGCATTTACCGAATTAGATAGTGTTCAGGCGCTTCTTTTCACGAAGATGGTCGTTTGGGTCAAAGTTGAAGACTCACTCAAACATCAAACTTCATTTTCGAGAAAAATTACTGTCGACAACGAAAGTCAGCAACGAATATGCCTTTGGATCAATAAGGAAACATTCCTTTATAAGTCACCTCTTTAGGAAGGGCTTTATTACTGCACTCCGTCGACGGATCTCTGTGTACTTTGCATTTTTGCACGGCGAGGCCAAGTAAAAATTTGAAACTTCTGACCGTTTCTTTCATGTTCCTAAGAAGTAGTAATATTTTTCTACAGTGAACGTAAAAGCGTGCCTTTCTCTATATACCGAGGGCATTTCCACTGTTTTTGCTCGCTTTTAGACTCCGTTCTTCGATTATGAATGCACGCCAGAGCCTTCATATAAATACTGATATTTTGCTGAAAGTAATTATGTTTTGCTCGTTCTATATCTCAATGAGATATGCACGGGAGCTAAATAACACGACAAGTAATGCTTCATATGTTTAAGGCTGGAATTGACCATTCCGTTGTGGTCATCTATGTGACATCAGGCAGAATTTTCCAAACGGCAAAAACATTTCAGTCCACTTAAACGAGGGAATCTCTATCTGCGTTATTTTTGCACTTTAGGGCACCAATTCGCACAGATCTGCTAATTTCACATTTAGAAATTGATAAAATTTGTTGTTTTCTTAAAATAATCTTTTCGTTAGGAGATTGATAACCATGGCCAACATCGGACATGAAATAAAATTCCTAGTCCGGCTAAATCTGTTTATTAAAACTCTCGCGGGTAAATTGCTATCCTTGGGATGAAAAAGTCTGTTAGCTGCGTAACCGGAGTCTACGACGTGTGTTAGCATACGCAAATGCACGAATATATTCCATAGTCCATTTTCGCTAAAAATTTACTGACATTTTTCTTGATATGATTACGTAAACACAATTTCTGAACAGGAAAAGGACATTACATTGAAGGACGTGAGTGAGCGAACAAATAGGCCACGTTAAAGGCGTCTAAAGATTCTCTGATTAGTTTCCGTTTTCAGATTTCATGAGATAGGTCACGTACTGTAATATCCAGGAATAGATTTCCAGCATCAACAAAAAATGGCCGCTTCTGGTTTATTGGCTGCCATTAGCCATCCACACCCACCCCTTTCTTTGCTACCCCCGAAACTTAAAACGGCAACCTTTTGGTTAGAACTGCAACGCCCGGACTCGTTTTTTTTGCTGGCGTCAATCAGTATTATTAAAATTGGGATGTGGAGGTCCTGCAATCAGTTACATAACTCACTCGTCCCGTTGTGCTTTCGATGCTGTCAATGGGACTGCTTGCAGGGCTCCATGTCAGGTCGCGGAAGCACAACGGGGCGTGTGAATCCCCTAAATGATCGGTGAACCTCTATCTGCCAATATTTGTATTCCGGATTGAGGCCGACAACACTGTGGTTTGTGTTAACATTGACCAGAAAAGCAAAGTACCGTCTAACTATAAAATTCCCTTAGATATACCCTGCTTCTTTAAGGAATATCAACCGGAACGACAACCGTAACATCTACGCCCTCAACAACGCCGTCAGGCGGTAAGTTGACATTTTCAGAACTTTTTTTGGGCAGTTGGACTCTCACCGATTAGTTAGGGCATCATTCGCCTCGTTTTGATTTCGGGCTAATCCGAGATCACCTTCGGTCCTCGCCTAGCGACTTGCCTTACATCCAGTAATAGATTTCCGACATCGACATGGTAGACTGGAATAGGCATTCCTGGCTCACTAGCTGTCGTTTACCAGCTACATCTACGACTGAGGTTTGCAACCCCTCAAGCATGGACTGGCGGAAATTCCAACGTGCTGATTTGTTGTTCTACTGGTTTAAATCAGAGAACTTACATTTGATAGATGGGCGCTGGCGGATGGGTAACGGAACTCATCCACCCGTTGTGTTTTTAACGTTCGCTAGCGAATAGCCGGCGGAGCTCTAGATTAATTCTCAAAAACACAACAGGGCGAGTGAATTTCGAAGACAACCAGCGAGCCTCTAGCTACCAGTATTAAAATTCCTCATCGAAACTGATAGGAAAATGAGTCCGCGGCTCAGTGGTTAGAGACCATGGACTTTAACCAACAGATCAGGGGTCCTAATTGAGGAGGTTGCACGCACTGGGTTTGGGTATGGCCGGCCGAAGACGATTAGTAATGTATAAATGACCATTCAGATTACCACTGGCCTTTTTGTAAATCTCCCTTTGAGTTTTATAAGTGTACATTTATGGAAGCGAGGGTATGCACATCGGGTGTATCCCTGGACAATTTTATTACTTTTAATCAAAAATAGAGATTGTGTGCATTTTAAATGCCCAGCTACCCTCGCTGTGCATCTTATATGTTTACAGTTTTGCGGATGCAAACAATTAAACTTTTGCACTTATTCTTAGTCTTTTTACACTGTCTGCACGTTAAATTTTTTACTTTTTACATTAGAAAGGTCTTTAGCTTCACATGACTATTCTTTAATGCATGCGTTATTTTCTGAATTCTGTTTGACTTCCGAGCAAGCACAAGACGTGTCCTCAATATTTAATTATTGATCATTCTCAGCGGTTGTTTCCAGGCACCTGTATATTATTGCTACAGACACTAACTTTACGTTGGTCTTCAAGCTGTCGATAAAGCACCCTTATCTTCTTCCTTGTCTTCTAGAGATTCGAAGCAAGCAATGCCAATTATGTCACTTTCATGCATGAAAAATTGTTCAATAAAAGTCAACGAATTCACTGCATCTTACACGTTTGTTTGCAATTGCATTGTAGACTCAAATACGCTTAGTCGCGGCGCAATCGCCGGCATCGTTCTGGGTTGTATCATTGCTTTGCTCCTAATTATAGTGATCGTCGCCATGTTTACAACCCAGCCGAGAGGTAAATTCCCAAACGTCAGACTAATAACTTATCTCTCTCTAAGAATGAGCATTTAAACTGACAACTGTTTTATTTTAGATATATTGCTACGCTACCCAACAAGTAAAAGTAAGCTTCATGCGTATAGAGAATGTTGAAATTTGTGGGCCCCTCTGTGGGATATTTTAACCTTTATCAGGTCAATTACCATTGGAAATACAATGACACCCATGTTGGCTATGTATAATGAATGCATAATTTTGACTGGTATACTTTATTAACGCCAGATGTGTTTTTTGAAATGAACTTGTTTTAAGTTTCGGGCTAACTCGCGAACTTAAACTTATTTAGATTAAATATCCAAGCAGGGGTAAGAGATTTCCTTGCAAGTTCCTTTGATTTGCTTTTTTCTAATTGCGGTACTCATGCTGGTTATCGCTAATTACTTGCTCATAGAACAACATTATTTATGGCCCTTACAATTGTAGATATTTAAGGATATATCATTAAAATTTCGCTTCCTCTGAATCAACGATTTACATCAGAATTATTTCGTTTGCTTTTTAGAAACAGGGGAGGGGCAGATCCAATCTATTTTTTAAAACAACTTTTGTATTTTTCTTTTTTTTTAATAAAGTATGCTCACAAAGTTAATGTTTTTATTGAGAAGAGAAATTCTAGCCTCCGGAATATAGAACGTAGCACAAGCCGTAGCTTGTGGAATGCGCAGTCGAGTATTCGATGCCGACGTATTTGAAGACCTCATCGCTTTGATTCATGAAGTTTTCCACCTTATTTTACGTACATGCTACTGAATAAAGTAGACGCTAAATTTTATAGTGAGTCCGTTCTAGCGCTTTCCTACTTAAATGATACCAGATCCCTGGGCTGTCTATGCAAGTCGAGTCTGAACATGTAGGAAACGTTTCTTGGAAAACGGACGATGCAAAGGATATTTTACTGATGTTTTCCTACCTCATCAGGCCTATGAAGAGTCAAAACTGTTAAATTGTACCTGCAATGGCTTTTTGTCATACCGGCTTAGCAGGTTTTAGTATTTAAAAATATCACAACAAAATAACTAGGCTTTCCAGAAATGCGCAGTATTAACATAGTGCAGAATTTCTTTGGTTGATTATTCTACATATTTACAAGTGGCAAATTTGTTTAACAGACTACAGCTCTACAACTAGTCTATGTAGTAAACTTTTGCAATAAATTGTAGTAAAATACAGCAGTTTAAAACCATCGCCGATATAAAGTCATGTAAAGGTAATTTGTATCAACAAATATTTGCTAGAGGCAAAGTTGCGATGCATCTTTCAACGTTGACGGGAAAGGTAACCACTGAAAGATTTCAGGATATCGTTAAGTGTCAGTTAAAGTCCCGCATGACATGTAACGGCAAATATACGCTGACATCTGTCGGCAGTGCATCTGCCTTTGCCTGCCTACCTCTTCCCAGTTTTGTCTTTAGTTGCATGTGTCAACATTTGACGTACGAAAATTAGAAAAATTATTTTTAAGCGATTTTGTGCGACTATAAGATAAGGCATGAAATCTAGGAGGCACGGATTAAAGCAAAGAATACTTCACAGCTTCCGCGAGGTCTTTACGAAATTGATCAGCAGAAACCGGCATGATATGACAGTAAAGAAGTGCGCGTGACAGGTTGGGTATCAGTACAAAGGGGGCACTTGACGTTAAACTGAGATATTTTGTTCCGAAACAGCTCCACATGATATAGTTCATACAATATGCAAAATAATACTCAGATGTCGGCCGTCATTGAAGAGTTCATCGCGCCATTACTAGAAGCGACAGCAAAGCCCAGAATATATGGAGATTAAAATGCGAAATGTAAGTGGGAAATATATGCTGCACTGAGACCCGAACAACACAGTCAACATCTATTGGTGAGTTCAGATCTAGCAGATTTGCAGACAATTGAAATGCGTTGGAGAAACATCGGGTTTACCATGTTGAGTAATGACAGCTGCTTGACAACCATGGGTGGGTAGTGACATGCATTCCCAAAAGCGTCCGAGATATCCCTTCAATTCGGAGCGACCGACAGACCCTAAAAATGGCAGTCGTCAAGGAGATTTGAGTCGTGACTCTCAGAGCGCAGTTTATCAGCTTGCGTACTGACCTCCCCCTACCGCGGTCAGGCATTTCCTGGACATAGCATGTGGCGGGGCGAACAACGCACGTGTTAATGGCACACCGGTTTGCGAAAAAACTGTGTGTAATTACCATGTTGGGTCATTCAAACCAGTTACAAGTACCACTGAACGTGATGCGTCAACTGTGCTAGTGAGTCAATAATTTTTGTACCATGGACGAACATCTACGAGGAATGGGGGCGGTAAAAATTCTTCTGGACATATAATATCCCAGCAGACGAATATTCGTTTCTAAACTTTGTAGATGCGTCCTCAATGTCAGGTGAGTAGGATTCGTGGACAATGATCCAGTCTCTATTGTACTGCCTTTAAACCCATAGATGATTATGCTATACACGCGCTGGAGCGAAACGCGGACAGGATCTGTTCCGAGCGCGCTGAGTTTGGGAATCCCTTAAGTATTGCAAAACCCAGGGCTTGTTGCGGAAGGCCGTCTGCATTACTAGCTTTTAGAAAAAAAGTAGAGAAAATGGACGACAATCGGAAAAGTCTGGACAATTTTCATTTTCATAGTCCTCAAGCGCTTGAATCCACCAAAGTGCACCAACAATCAAGGCTAGGCAGTCTTCCGACAGACGGGGTAACCCAATTTCCCTCAGGACTTAGAGCCATACTCAGTGACTGCTCCTAGATGTAGTATTTATGGCACCCTCAAAAAGCTGCAGTGGGAAACCACCTAGTGATTGGTCGGCATACTTTGCCTGAATCAGATCCTCCGCCGCATGCGTAAAGGACTTTTCTTTGAGTCACACACCACACCAATCTCTGCAGGTGATGAGTGTTTTATCATCGCACTTTGATGTGCCAGGGAGGGGGAGAGATAGCATCGCAGATTCTGGGTAGATTTACTTTAATAGAAACTGTAAATCACGCGCCACCGACAAGCGTTATTGAAATTTAGTTTGTTGACAGTTTTGTGTAAAGTCCCTCCAGATTCTTCATAGAATAATTGTAAGCTCGTTGAAAACGTTTTGTCAAACGGCAGCTGATATAAGTGTAAACGTCAGGTAATAAACACAAATGCATCAATGAAGATCTGCATGCAGTAAAGTTATGGTTTATGAAAATTCCGAAATTTACATAACCTTGAAAAGTACTTAGTTAGGGTTTTGACATTAATAAGAATGCAGTGTAATATCGAGATATATCAGTTCCATCATAGTGTCGGCCTTTGAACAGGGTACATTCAGACCTCCTGCAAAACTGCGATGTGTAAGAAATGCCTACTTAATGAATGGAGATATTTCGCATCAAATTTCGATGTCTTTAAAACTTCAAACATAATAAACAGAAAACACATACAAAATAGCGTTGCCTGTGTTCATTAGGCGGCAAAAAATTTCCAGATTTTATGCGTCTGGGAAATGTTTGTTTTCTGTTTTAAGGTTTTTTATTACGCGATATAATGTAACTGTGAAATCACCATTCATAAAGCACTGTCTATTTTTTATTCAAGTTTCTTATAAATTGTGCAGCATGCTTCACATTTATTCTCTCCTTTACGTATACAAACGCAAGATTTTTACGCTATCAATATGCAGCTTGTTGTTGCGAAATTCCGGGTTAAGGTATAATGGCGCGTGCGATTTAAAATCATTTGGGAATCGAAAAAAGACTTTTAAATCAAACGATTTTCTTCCCGCACAATTGCCGCAGTTTTCTTCCAAATGAGCACAGAAAACAATATTTTAGTGCATTGTTTTCTAAAATATGTAACTGAAAACATCAGAATATTGAAATTCAGTGTACGGATTTGCAGAACGCAATTTTCAAACACCAGGAATAAAGCTCGTTCAAGGGTCGGCATTTGGATGTGTCTGAAATATCTTGGGATTATGCTTTTGACAACTTAATGGCACAACCATTCTAAAGTAATATCTTCAAATTAAAACACATTTCAGAGTCTTGTTTAAAATCTTTTAGATGGCAAATATTTTTCAAGAAAGGTTAACATTGACGAGCCGTCATGTAAAAGACACTAACATATATCAATGCCAGTTCCGCAGTGGAGCCTGGTTTAATTTTTTTCTATATAAACTTTTCCCTCTGCTCGATGTTCTCTAAGGAAATCATTTTATATGATAACGGCATGAATACGACGCGGATTCGAGCAACTAATGTTGAACAATGTGAGAAATGAGAGCTTGTCATGCATGGATGCCACATTGTTTACAGAAATTGGTCTTGGCGCTACAAACGTAAACGCTCGGTATTAATCATGCTGGCATTAATTTTTGTCATCTACTTTGCTGTGTTTTAGACACTGGGTGAGAGTAGGAATCAAAAATTAGAACGGTTGGGTATATTCTTAGTTGGTATCTGTAACTTCTTCGCATACGTACGCTACTCGTTGAGTTGGAAAGCAAGCGACGCAACTCTGTTGTACGGGTGAATGTACGAACCTCGCATATCTATCCATTTGGCGGTAGTTATCAGTTAGCCAATATATACCAGTTTATCTGCAAGACAGCTGACGTCTGAGGTATGCAGCCAGATGTAGTCCTTGCTTTGTGACACAACTGTGCATTAAGTATTTATGTATAGCCTCACGCTCCAGTATTTACGACTTGCCAATCACAAGATTTCATCCTCAGTGGCACAGGCTATTAGAATGTGAAGCGTAGATTGCTCTGCTAGCCGTGAGGTAATTTTTTCATCCTGGATCTCCTAAGCTTATCAAGTCGGTCAGTCTTTCTCCATCTACCACATTCTGTTTCGTATCAGGCACCGGCTTTGGAATACTGCGGTTTTATTTTGTTGCTGCTTTGGTGGTGTAAGTCTCGTCTCAGTTGTGTTTATCAAAGAAGAAAAAACATATTTTTCTGTCGTTTTCACGAAGACTAATCCTAGTGCAGTCGGCGCGCACGCCCGAGGGCTTCCATTACGCTGACCCTGAGACCACTCCGCAGGTTTTGTTGCTTCGTCGGGAAAACGGCACGCGCGTCCGGGTTGAGCATTTCTTCGGTTGAGCATTAATGCGGCTGCTAAATACGACCAGCCTTCAGTCGTACAAAGTAGCACAGTAGTTGACTCACTCTCATATTAGCTTGACTAGAGATGACTTGTGCAGTTGCAGCCATAGCCTCATTTTGGGAGGCACAAGACGGTGATCCGTGCAAAAGCAGCAGTAGCACCAAACATCTCCCGATCAGCCTGCGAATGCAGTTGTCGTCCAGAAGACACCATTAACACGAGCAGGGTGAAATCTCCGTCGTCCTATCCAGCATCAGAAGCTAGACGGTGCATTTAGAAGGGCACATTGTTAGACTCAGGCCTCCAGGAGAAATTCAGTTTCTGTAGCGGCTACCGATCGCATGAGGAAAAATAGCTCCATCCAGGGCAGCATGATCTCTGCAGACGTGAAGACAAAGGTCATCATTGAAAACCTCAGTGTTGTTAGCAAAACGCGCAGATCGTCGTAGAGCTTGTTTTTTCATTGTCGAAATTGATCATTAGGCGGTCATAGGTGCTAACGAACGGTGTCGAATGTGTACTCTCACGGCCATAAGGTTGTCATTGACGCAAACTTGGGGCCGTCTCACGATGAGGTCCTTGGGGGCAGAGGTGGTTCCGACAACTCATCTGCCTGCTCTTGAACGTGCGATACAGAATGCACACCAGATACTCACATACTTCTGTTGACCTCACTTAGACATATAGGTTTAAGGGACAATCTCAAAGCTCAGACTATAACAAACAAATACGTGGCAGGTCAGAGACGTCCTCTGTTCTGGGCGACTTCGCATAGAATTGTCTAAAAGGAAGCAGACACTCAAGGCTGTCATTATCGGCAGTGACACTTGGTGCCCTCTAAGTAAGCACAGAGGTTGGGACGGGGATGTCGTCTGTTGCAGTTCTTCGATCGCTTTTTGTGACGCCACAAGCACAGTCAACCTGTAAACAGTGTTTTATACCGGCAAATGTTTAAGCACATTCTGTATGCCTCTCCGGCGGAAAAATAATCATTACTACTCCCACACTGAACTGTCCTATAATTCTGGGAGGCTACATAAGTCCAGTATTGGTCACAACCTTTTAAGCGGGAAGAGGATCCGAATAAGCGTGAACTAAATGTCATGTTGGCGAGTGTTCGGGACTACTTCAGAGAACAACCCGTGTGAAGACAGTTCGACAGTCGTGACCGACGACTGAAATCATGTGATCCATAGAAAGGAGAGAGCAGGCATGATCGCTTGCGTGCGACTATTTTCATAGTGACAGTAGACTTGCCTTACATCTGCCACACTCTCTCTGCTAAGCCAAGTGGGCAAAGCCTGGAAGACCGGAGGCGAGAGAGGGCTGGGACAGCAAAAAGGCCGCACCAAGACTTACCAGTCCACCCCTTCGTGCACTCCAGTAGGATTTTAAAGAACATGAAAAATGGCAGGCGGCAGGGACCTCAATGGGTGTGACATGAGGCAGCAACTGGAAATGTCACCTGATCCCGAATATTAGCAGTTGTTATAGGTGTACATTTTTGATAACGCCTCCCAGAATTTGACCCCGTGTTGCTCCAGCGCATTAACCGCCTGGCCGTTTTGGGAGCACTGCGCGAAGACAGGATGAGAGTTCGATCGTCTGTTTCGACGATGTCCACCGTATGCCCCACAGCAGCGTGGAAGCAGTGACGGTGACGTTTGCTGAGGTTTATAGGGTCAGTAGACTTGCGCTGCATCTACCACACTCTTGCCTCCTTCCCCACCTGGACCCGGTGTCAAGACAGTGTCAAGAAGACCGCAGATGGGGGCGGGCGCAGGTGAATGGCTTAGACGCATCCGCACATAGGTGCTCCACTAGGCACCCCTTGGTTCAAACAACAACTCATCAGGGTTTTGATCAACAACAACAGAGATTGGAGGCTGGCACGGCTGAAGCATCATCTAGGCGTTCCGCCGACCCCCGGCGCGGATATCACACAGTGGGAGGCCACAACAGGAAGGTGCCATTGCAGCCTGACTACCAACCTGCCAATGCACACCAACACACACAACGCTGTGCCGACTGCGAGGCCCAAATTATCCCGACACTTGACAACCTTCCAAAACACGGCTTTAAGCGCACTGTGACAGTTTCAAGCGCATCTGATTGTTTTTAGTGAGAAAAATGCGCTGGCTGGTCGACCTAACTCTCCCTTCCCACTCCCAGCCCCAGCCACAGGGAACAGGAGTGATGATAAAACACACATCCGCGCACGCGGCAGGCGTCCCAGTGTGCGCGACCTCTGTCAACAACTGGGTCTGCCACCGCAACCCGTCGATCGTCGCGCCCGACGATGTCCACAGCAACACGAAACAGGAAAGGGGACTTGATCATGATTTCTTTCAAAGTGATAGTGGACTTGTGCTGCATCTACCGCAATCCCTCCCTTCCCCCCCACCTTGGCTAGTTGTTTAGACAGAAGGAGAAGGACCGGAGATAGCGGAGGACTCAGGTGGGCAGTGAGGTCGACTGACATATCTACAGCGTAGCACGTTATAGGAACACGCACAAACATATAAATACTTTTGGGACACCCACATCTGATTCATTTCACCGATCAAGGGCGGATACCGAAGTGTGGCTGCCGAGTTAAACGCAGTTTCTTCCTGCCACAGATGAACTAAATGTGCCGGGATGGGCGAAACATATTTATTCGTCATGAACCATCCACACATCTGTCGAGGACTTCCAGCTCTGTGCTTACATGTACATATTTCAACCGTAGTCAGGATCGTACTATCTGGCCCAGCTAGTGTCAGGTAGGCCACATCTAAGCGCATGGTATTTCCTGATAAAGCATGCGTGGCCAGATATACGCCTCCGTGTGTCATTGAAAACTTTTATCCATACGCATCCTGGAATGATTCTGCAGTCCCAACGTGGATCTTCTCCCTTGGTATGTCGTACAAACATATGAAGACTGCAAGGACAAAACTGCGTTTAAATCTATTGAGAGCAAGTGTCAGTCGTAACCATTATCTACAAAAATAAATATGTTGTCATCGCCAGTCGCGAAAACACGCACACGAGGATTTTGACAAGTACTCGTCGACGGCAACGAAGACGAAAGGTCGGGCCTCCAAGATGGAATCGGACTATGCGTTATTATAATCTCTTGCCCTTCACATTCTCCCAGTCGGAACTTATTAGTTTCGATATCCAATTTTTGATCCCCATACATCTTTTATTCCGTAAATAGTGGCCAAACATGAAAACTGCTCTGTATGGTAGGTGGGTTAACTCATAAAATGTCAACCGGAACTCCGAAATGTGTTTTCGTCTCGAAAAACTAATTAAGTAGGGTTGTAAAACTAGTTGGCTTGAAATATTATTCGATAATATTTCAGATACCCCAGGATGACTGCTTTCGAATGAACTTCCTTCCGGCTGCATGAAAATGACTCTAAAAAAATGAATACCTAATTGGCATGATTTTTCTCATTGATTTTCAATGCTCCTAAATGTCCAGTTATATTTCATAGAAAGTATGCATAAAAATGTTCATTCTTTTGTTCATTCGGTAGCGAACTACGTCTTATTCTAATTTTATTCTCGAAGATGGGGCACAATTCTGTTTTAAAAAGATTCTCATTGTGGGTTTTTTTAAATACCGTGAAATGACCGTTCATAAATCGTCATATCTATGCATTTAACACTGTGGCTTTTAATATTAGCAATACGGATCAAATCCACTGCTTAATTCGGGAATCGGTAAAGTTTTTGAAATCTGAATTATATCCTTCCTTCGAGTGTACGATTGAAAGAAGACGTCATTTTCCACCGAACCTGCAAAAGAATGAATATTTTTATGCATGTTTTCCATGAAATATAATAGGACTTTTATAGGGCATAGACAATCAATGAGAAAAATGCAAGTAGTCATTTTTTACGGAGTGTAGTTTTGCATGCAGCCAAGAGAAATTTCATTTAAAAGCAGTCATCCTGAGGTATTTGAATTAATTTTCAAATTTTATTTCAGGCTGACTAGTTTTACAACCCTACTTAACTAATTTTTTTCGAAACGAAAATGCATTTCGGAATTTCGGTTGACATTCCATGATTTAACCCACCTACTGTAGGATGACAACTTTTAATAGCGAAATTTGGCTTGCCTAGCAATACTAACGAAAGTAAATATTATAGGATCAACTAGTGTGTATTCATAACAGCTAAATATGATTTTACTTTGTAATTCACCGGTTGCTGGAACCGGATTGGCCGATTGAATGCTTTTGTTATAAAACGCACTGCCTTGGCTGCTAAGAACGTATATTGAAGTGGAGTATAGTAATTTCTTCATGCGCTCATTTGAGTACCACTCCCTGATGCGCCCCATCTGCTTAAATCCGCTATGCCGTATAAAGGGTTTTTGTTTAAATTAATTGCGGACAGAATTGTTAGTAATACGCTTGAACAATAAAAAGCGTTTTCGATCGGAACCACCATGGTCAGACACCCGTTTCAAAATGATCTCCTTCGCACACGCTAAAAATAATTTGAAGAAAAGTTAGCTGGATCTCCATATCGTAAAAGTGTTTTCTTCCTTATGCCTGCAGATCGAAATCATTATTTTAGCGTTTTGGCATTGGTTAGAAAGCATCTCATAAAGCACCGTAATTTCGATTAATTGTGAAAAGTAGATTTAGCACAGATGGTCGACAACTGGATGTTTTTCAATCGCCTGTCACTGGAGAGCTACTGTAAACTAAGTGGGTGGTCAGGAGGAACACTAGCTAATTTACAAAACGAACACACACTTTTGGGAGCGCCGACACTTTATATTATGCAAAGATTACAATGTTTTTTTAACGCAAGCATAGAGGCAGAACTGAAAATACCATTTACATGAGATCTTGAGTGGATCAATTAATTAATTCGATTGCGTAATAAAATCAGTACTTAAAGGTTGTAAGTTTAACATTACGGATTCATGGTGGGCCTTTCCTCAGAACTTACGTTGCATGTTACCAGTTAACCCTCAGCTTCATCCTACGTACCACTGATACTTTGTTATACATCATTGGGTTTAGAGGCGCTCTAGACATACAGATGTAGTGCCCATGGGTCTCGAAGTACGTATGTTAAGGCGTGATGACAGTGAAACATGAGTCACGACTACAAGATGTTGCAATCATTCCAAAACCACATGACACGCCATCGCTGATCATTATTTCGGCGGCTGTCGTTTGAGCAGACTGATAGCCAAATGTACGCATGTTGTTTTTACAAATTTTGGCATAAGACTTGGTGTTTCTGTTAGGTTCTTTCTTTGCGATAACGACAAATTAACCGTTGCAATTCAGCGGCCTTTGGCGGGCCTACTTGGAAATTTTCAACCCAGCCAAGAAGTATCCTCTTATATTTTGTGCTACCGTACACTCGTGTTCTGAACAGAACTTTGTTTTAAAGGTCGGAGTAAATTAAGTTTGGAAAGTGGATGAGGTCATTTTTGCCGCCGACGTAATTAATGATCTAGAGTTATCAGTTATGCTAAATAGCCACTTTACGGCAAACTGCATAAGCAGTGCAGTAGTAGCAAAGCACAGATGCGTCGTTGAGCGATGCTGCAGTAATCTACACGTTTACGTATCTGGCCGAACAACCAAACCAACATCAGAAAGGAAGGTGGAGACGATACGTTTTACTTGCTCGTATAGGGTCATTGTTAGCGTATCGGCTTGACCGTCGCGAATAATGACGTCCTACGTATGTCCAATGGAATTGTAGGCGAGGGCCGGTAACTTGCGGAAAAAAGTGCATCGCTTCTAGGGCACGCGCTCCTCCCTCACCCACCTGGACCCGATGGCACTAGCCGGTGCCAAAACGACCGAGAGGAGGGCTCACGCGCTGTGGTTGACAAAGCAAAACAACCTCTCTGCCGCGCCCCGGTGCTACATCTACACAGAACTAGACTCCTGGATATCACACGTGTGAGAGCCTCATACAGGCCAGATTTCTAAAGAAAGATCACTCCTAACCCCCTTCACCATCATCCATAGACTTGTACCGGTAGTTTAGAGGCGTCTAGGTATTTTGTGATGGATTGAAGTGCGCAAACGCATCAGAACGTAGTGTGTATTTACGTTCACTGAGGAGAAGTTCCAAAGTGTCAATTGCTTTATACTTAGCTGAAATCAAGGGATTGATTTCGACTATCGGAGCCCGTTTAAATTAGTGCACTGTAGGCACAAGGAACAAATACATCATGATTAGCTAGAATTCTTCAGACTGTTTACAAAGTCGTCATGCTTCCTGTGCTTCTACATGGAGACGAATTTGAGCATATACTTCCGAAAGTCAGACCACGCAGGAGACATTAGGTTTGGTCAACAGAATGACAAACGCGGCTTCGAGGACAGTTTTACTATACACTT
>CACRXP010000774.1:153306-189784 GCA_902702965.1 Spirometra erinaceieuropaei
CATCGCAAAATGACTAATTACGCGGCCCAGAAAGCGTGTCCACATAGAATATATGGCCGATAACTCATTGCGCCTGCTGACCGATTAGTGACGGATAATCATGACTCAAGTAGCTCGCGTCCTACGCGGTTTTTGATTCTGGTGAGAATTTCAGCAGCATCAGTATCGAAGGTGTGACCGGATCCTCTCCAGTGAGGCGTGACTTGTTGATTACCGTCATTCTTTCTCACTGATGATGCCTGTTCGGCCATCCTATTTTTAACTCAAGTTCTCGCACAGAGTTGTTTTGCCCACAACTGCATCATATCCGGTAAAAGACTTAGGACGTTTCGTGTCGTGGCACTATGTTTTTAGGCCTGTTAATGGCTTAAAGGAATGTGGGCGGGAGGCCAAAAGAACCCCACTCTTCTTTTCTATCGACAGAGCAGCTGATGAATAGCAGATGCTTAGCGACAATGCAAATGGCTGGTATTAGCGTCCAGTAATTTTACTTGTAAAATCGACGATACTGGATATCCAATTTAGCATGCTTCTCGATTTCTTTTGGCAGATTGCTATATTTTTCCTAGCCATATAGAGTCGCACTGAACCCGGCTAGTAAAAAAAATGAGCTGCGGTGTATTACCTCCCTGTATTAGGGCAAACTTCGAGAATTTTCAAACCAAATGGACATACTTGGAATGCCTTCTTCTAATTACTCACCATATTTTAATGAGCTATGCTAACTTCTTAAGCATGCGCTTCCGGGCTTGGTCAGTATTGTAAATGCCGAGCGCTATTAATTTCCAAATGACACTTAATGTCTTTTCAGCAATGTTGTTTGAACTAAGTCTCTTCTTATTCCAGCTTCATTACTTCGCGTTACTTTTTCAAAACTCTTTTAGTTGTACTCAACTGAAGCTGAAAGCCGTCAAAAGATATCTGACGAGTTAAATTTAAGGAATAGAAGTCAGCGATTAGAGGCTCATTGTGGCTGGGAATGTTACGAGGAGATGTCGGTAAACGTTGCCAAAGACTTGAATTGCCCATGAAAGACTTCGTTTAACTGCACGTGCCACTAAGAAAACAGGCCAAAATTGCTAACGTCCGAGCTGGAAAACGAGATTCGAAAAAAACGGGAGTTGAGGAGAGTCTCTCTACAGACGGATAACCGACGTTCGACGATAAGGCACATTATGCAACAAACCTTCCTGTGAATCATACGCATGTTACGCGTCTAAACGTCGGACACAGACACTCCATACTTAAATCAAAAATATTGCCAAGGATCGCGACCACCTGTTAACCTTAAAAAACGAGGACAGCCAGATCGTGAGCGACGACCTCCAAAAAGCCGAGCTTCTCTCTAATTTTTTTCAAAAATTTTATCCGAGAGAACCCTTACTGCATCACAGATTTTGACCAGCTCACTAATATGCACAATATTATACACGCCTCAGTTAATTTTGGCTAAATTAAAGAAGGTGGGTCCGATCAATTTACCCGCGCTTAATGAGATTTCAATTGAACTCCTTCGGCACCTAGCTGAAAAATTAGCCGATCCACCCTGCAACATGTTCCGCAGGTCTCTTGAAGCTGGCAAACTTCATGATACATGTGAATTGTCAAATATAATACCCATCCATATGAAAAGATTACGGCTATATCTCATAGACCGACCACTCTAACATGCATCTGCTGTAAGTTAATGATCAGGGTGATTAGAACACTGATTAACTCAATTGATATATTCTGCTTTCAAATCAGTCAACTCCTGCGCGTTTTCTGCGAGAAGTCCTTTCTTACAAATCCTACATCGCTCGAAATCGATCAAAAGCAATTGCCAAAGGACATCTACTTAATGTAAGTTATTTTGATTTTAGCTAGGCCTTTGATTATGTTCTACAAAATTGTTTCCTCTAAAAGATGACAGACTTTGTGCCTGAAGTAGGCCTGGACAAGATTCCTGATTTCGTGACCAATCGTACGTAAAAGGTTACTGCGAATGGCTACCGTTTAGAATGAATGCGAGGTGAATAAGGGGCTCCGCACAGATCAGGTCTTGGATCGCTCTTATTAAACGCTTGCGTAGATAACCTATTACTAGAGGCAGAGTCCGATATATAACTCTTCGGAGAGGTTTTTAAGCTGTGGATGCTGATAAACGATGCCAGAAACTCCCCAATATCGCAAGAAAATATGGGAAGATAGCAGGCATGGAACGATATCTGATGCATGAAATTAAATTTTGACTAATGTACGGTAATGCTCACAATATCAGCAAAAGGAAGAACAGCGTAAGCTCTACAACAGAATGTCTGGAAAAATAGACCATCTCAAACCGAGATATGGTAACAAGATATTGCAGTATTCTTTCAAGACAATTCAAACGCAACGCCAAATATTTCCATAGGCGCAGTGAGGGCAACGTCAACCGCGAGCACGATACGTAAAACGTTCTTCAAACTGAATGCAGATATCTTTTGTAAGGTATGCTGAGCAGTCATATGATCACACCTCAACTTTACGGTACGGGCTTGGCAATCGTGGCTTCGGAATAACACACAGGCTTGAAGGTACACTACTACGCGCTAAAAGGCCCGCTTCTGAACTAATGAATTTTATATATGAACAGCGACTACACGCCATATACCTCTAAACTCTTCACTATAGACAGATAAGGTTGGCTTCGTAATAAAGATACAGTTGTTACGGGAACTTGGTATTGATGTGGACTTGTCAATGTTTCTCTAAATCATGCCGAAGACTCACCGTTGATGTCATGATTGAAACCCCAGCAGGATCTGCAGCACGCTGATCAACGTTCTTTTAGTTTCTCATTAAGGGTTGTTCGATGGTGGAATAATTTACCGATGTACAGTAGGTTACCTAACTCATGAAATAATAACCAAAATTCCGAAATGTGTTTTTGTTTCGAAAACTTTAAGTAAACAGGGTTGTGAAACTAATAATCGTGCATCAAAATTCTGTAATAATTCAGTTACCCTCGGATAATGGCTTTCAAACGAACATCTATCCGACGACAAGCAATAACCTTACTTTGTAAAACATTACTACTTATATAGCATGCATTTTCCCATTCGTTTTCTATGCTCGTAAAAATCCAATTAGATTGCATGGAACGCGTGCATAAAAATATTCGAGCATTCCCTCATTCGTTAGAAAATTATGTGTTTTTTTCTAATTTTATCCTCGAAGAAAGGGTATGATTCGGAATTTAAAAACTTCCAAAACCCTAATAATTTTGAACCCAACCTGCCGTTGCACTTGCAGTTATTGTTTCCTAAATACTAGTCGTATATCTTCCGCGTACAGAAAACCATGCATTTCTCTACGGAATTTAGACTAGACTAGATGGGATTCATACAATTTAACACAGTATGTGAGCCATATTGTTAACTTTACAAGCCACATTAGTGAATGCAGAAACATGACGTTTTATAAACGCTCATTTCACGGAATTGAAAAATCCCACAATTGTAAACCTTTTCAAAACTATATTATCCCTTTCAGTCGAGTACAGAATAAGACGAAGACGTAATTTTCTACCGACTGAGCAACTAACTAAATATTTTTATGCACGTTTCCCATAAAATATAACGAAATTTTGAAGTACGTCGAAAATCATGGAGAAAACTATATGCTACATAACTAGTAAGCTTTTACTAAATGTGGCTTTTGTATAGAGCCTTTAAGAAATTCATTAGAAAGCCGGCATCCTAAGGTAACTGAAATATTATAACGTCACGCTGCATGCTGTTTAGTTTTACACACATACTTAATTAAATTTTCAAAACGAAAGCGTATTTCGGAATTTTGGATGACATTTCATGAGTTAGCCCACTGTCTGTATGTCGTACATCCTACCAACGCGAGTGCGCATGAGAGGCCTCTTCATGCCCACCTGTTTAAGGGCAACGATTTCACTCTGTTAAACATACTGGGTGAAAATGTAGTGAATATACTGTCTGCTATTATTTAAGAAATTAATTAGTTTTTTATGCATTCTATATGCTGATCTCATTTATAAACCTGTGCTGCTTAATTCTATATCAGCAGAGCTAATGTTGGTTCTGCGGATCGACTACAAGGCATACTCGTCCATGGACTTGGTGAAATAACAAAAGCTAATCATGTATGTACAGCAAATGTTGATATCACGTGCTTGCAACATTTTTGTTCGTATACGTAGACGAGAATGACATTGGTAAGATTTTGAAAAATCTCCGGCAAGTCAATGAAGATGAGGCAAACTGTCAAGGAAAGAAATCTAAGCCTAGAACGAAAAAAATTGCAGCAACACTTTAGAGGTGTCATCTATTTAAATGACTGTCAAGGAAATTCCCCGTTAGTGAGGTTTAAGTTTTAACGACAGTGCAAGAGGGGATAAAGTGTAGGGTGTTGAAAGCGCAATAAAATATTATGGGAGAACAAGGAAAGCATCCTTTGTCATCTAAGGTCACACTGACGGCAGTTAAGTCAACTCTAGAATCTACACTAATACATACTCTACACTGAAAATATATAATCTATCAAGCATGTTACTTGGGCCAAAATCACTGAGGCCGTCGTACGCCCTGATATTATTGTGCTAGGCGAAACATGGCTCAGAAGAAATGTCAAAGTCACCGAAATACGTACTGACGGCTACATAGTGCCAAGACGAGAGCGAGCCAAACTCAAGTGTAGCGAATTTGCAATTAAATTTAAATCTGTTGGAAATATGTAAAAAGCCATGACCGGTAGATGGTACGCAGCCTTTTTATTCCCTATATCTGAAAGCGTCGCGGCCAGTTTTGCATGTAAACCTCTAAGCCAACCCACAGTGAGCTGATAACAAGAGTATGTGAGGACAGCCAGAGGACAAACATTCTTATTTTATGAGATTTATTTTATTTCATCGTCTTTTGGAGACCCAGTGTATTTTATGGAGAAAACATTTATACACTTTTTTTGGCATACGACGTCGTCTCCACATTTTATATCAGAAAAAAACCAAAACATTTAGACCGAACAATTTATGGTTGACCTATGTACAAGACTGCGATATGTCTTATTTTTGACCTCATTACAAGTATTGACCACAAGTGGGCATTCGGGAGAATGCTTCTTGACAGGGCAATCAACGGAGTTCTCTTTCAGAATATCATGTCAGCCACCCGAATGCGTGAGAATTGGAGATCTGGTTTTCTGTTTACAAAGAATACAACAGTTTTTGATGAAGCGATTTTAGACGCCTCCTGAGCTTCTTAGGGCAGGACATAAGCGACATGAATAAAAGTAAAATCTGTCTCCAAATAAAACCCAAAATTTTCAAGAAATGTCTGCCGTGATAACTCTGGCGCAATGCAGTCGACGACTGAACACACACTATAGACAAAAAGGTAGGACTTAGACATCACAGAACTTCGTGGAACCTTTGAATTAACTATAAACAGACTAATAAGGGACTGCTCTGCCATTGTAGAAGCATCCATCGCAGATAGACAGAAGTGCATGTTGACCACAGTTAATCAAATGAATAGAAAGAGACATAAGTTTCGGAAAATATATTTACAAGCGGAGAGTTGAGGCAAAACTTAAAGATATAAATCGACAAAATAGTTTTCGAAAAAGGCCCCTCTTCATCGGTCAGCCTGACATGCACCTGTTTTAAGCTGACAGCGATGATCGTTAAAAAGGTGGAATATCTATTATTGTGCATTTTAGTCATATCGGCTCCGTTTGATAAGATTTCTGTCAAAATACGTCCTGTCTTACATGTTTGCTTGCATCGTTGAAACGCTAGTCATATCACTCGAATTGGGAAATGCCTGTCGTTGCCATCCGTTTTAACCTTTGTTTGCGTCACACACCCTGGACTCGTCCATGTTCTGCCAGATCAACGGAGTTAAGACTGCGAATACGACTCTCCAAACAAAAATTCATGCTGGAATTACTGTTCTGACTCTGCGTCTTTTAAAGAGGAGTCACAAAGAATTAGATTCTCTTCAGCTCCTATTTATTACCTATGCTAATTTCCTAATGCGGAAAATGAAATCCAATGAAGGTTTCACGGAGAAGAAAAAATTAGGAAAGGGATTCTCAGATATTACAGTTTGATATTCAAACACTTCAAACATGAGACGAAATGAAACGCCATCGCATTCGTGGTATAGTGCATAATGTCGCAAGAAGATGAAGAAATTAACCTTCACGATAGAATTTGGGGAAAAACCAGTAACTAAACTTAGTTAATTTGCAAAAGCCCTTTCTGACTTTATTTACGGTTTGTTGAATCGTAAGAACGGCGTGTCACACAATCGCATGTTTGACGATGACAACTATGTGTGTTTCCGACATGAAGAACGTCAGTTATCCTAAATGCCACCCATTTTGGAAAAATTTGGGGCGAATTTTTAGGGTATCACCTAGGATATAATGGACACGCTTAGTGATCGTGACTTCGAAAGACATGAAGACAAAGATCTTCAAGGTTGCGTCACAAATTTTATCCATGAAAGAGAACATTTGACGTGCGCTCAGTGACTGACAGCCTTGAATATTCGCCCTTCCTTTATGGACAGGACAGATATGATTACATATTAACGGTCAAGTTACTAAGCCGGTTTAATCTTGATGTGGACAGAGAAACTCTGTTCTAAATTGCGCGAAATACGACGGTTAGACGACACGATTATCAACTTACGCAGGAGTTTGTCCACACCAACTGGCGATTCTCTTATTTATGCAGCCATTCGGCAGTTAATTTTTTATAAGTCCATGTCCTACTGTTACCCTCCATGAGACTGTACATGATGCGTCCGTACGCTCGCTTATTAAAGATCAAAAACGTGCTTTCTACATGGGCTTTATCATATTGCTTTCATAGTACGTGCAAATGCTGGTAACATATTTTTTAACTTTTAATTTGCCCGATTTTTCTATATTCAGACATACGAATTTTGGACGCCAAACTTTACCCTTTTATTAATATTAGTCTTTTATCCATGTACATCTCTACTAAAAATTTTTTATTCATGGGCTGCTGCAAATTGCTATTTACACACCAGTTAACCGATTTTTACAGGCTTCTTATATGAAAAAGTTAACGGTTTTCCGGAACTCTGGAGAGATACCTATGTGTGATCTGCCTTAAAATGCATTTTGTTTAATTTGAAAATCACGGTTCTGTAAGTCAGTCTCATTTTCAACCAAAAATACTGCTATCAGACAGAATATAACCGCGAAAAATCAGTATTTTTATGATAAGTGCTCATTAGTTTTATTGTTGATCAACAGTTAGTTTGTCAAGTTTGGTGATATCTTGCTAATACGTGAAATCTCGTTTTTCAGAAAAGTATTTGTCCTTTCAGTTGATATAATTTGTCACATCTTGGCCAAAATATAAGAATCACATGTCGTTCGACTTGTCGGCTCTCCTACCTAAGGAAGATCGCTTTTGGAATTCCTGCTCATCACTCATCAACTTTTAATCATTCGACAAATGTTAGAATTAACGTGTCTTTGTATTTAATGAACGGTGCTCTTTATTTATTGTCGGAACACAACACCAGACAGCATGCAAGAATTTCTCCCTACATTCATCTCTAATTCAGTTTTCATCAGCAAATACATCCGTCTTAAATTTGATTCTTCACAACGTTGTCATACTGCTCAGTGCACATTCATTCATCGGCTTGCCCTGGAAAGACATATGTTCTGACGTAAGAAAATAAATTTTCATTCAGACGGGTGGAGGCGGTCTCATCGTGATGTGTATTTCAAAGATGGAGACGGTACATTAAGTCCTCGCTGCACGCTTACATGCAACCTTACTTATGCAACCAGCACTTATGTAAGAAGTTGGTCGATCGGGAAATGAGTTACGCTCTAGGAAAAACCTCTGATTTGCATTCAAGATTTTATCTACTCTGAGCAAAGGTCGGTTACACTGCCCTTGTCCCAAAGTTTAGGCGCAATGTGGGCATTGAAACTGAAGCAAGCCGAAGGTCGATGCTGAAATCTGTGGTGAGGGAAGTAGCCGTGGCTGAATGGTGGCTAACTGGTGTATGACACATCTGCCGCCAGATTGAAGAAAAATAATAATTCTCTCAAAAGACCTGCCTGACGGGACACGCGGGACAGCAATATACCAAACCTAACGGCAAACCTGACCGTTATCTCAAACGCAAACTTTTTACTCAACGTAATTATAAACCTAACCGTAACCCCAAACGTGACAGTAAACATAACCGTTAACTAACCACAAACTCTAGCCTTAACATTAAGCCTAGCCTTAACCCTGGCCTAAATCCTAACCCTAAACAAACCCCATTTCTAACTTTAAACGTAACCCAAACCCTAACACTAAGCTTAGCCATCAACATGACGTATACCTAACCCTTACCTGAACCTCAACATTACACATTAACCAAAACCGCAACCCAAATCCTCACTTTAACCGCAACCCTTAAACTTAGCACAAACTTTAACCCTAAACTCAATTCTCAGCCTTACATTAACTCAAACTTCTAAACTAGCCTTACCCCTAAACCGAAACCTCAGCTTGATCTTTTTAGTTTTACATTTGGCATTACTTTCCCATCTTTACCTTCGCACTAATGAGTTCGACATTCACCTTTGGATTACTTTACTTACAATATCCACATTGCGCTTACGGTTGGGACCGGGACATCGGAGCCAACCCCTACTGAAAAGTCAGGTTTCTGATCTCAGCATGGCAATAATTAGGCTGTGCAGATAAGTTCGATGATTATATGTTCAAGGGTTTATTCGCCCGAAAAAGGATCAGAGAAATGATGAAAGTCAACGCAAACTTTTAACTTCAAGCAATCAGTGGTTTCGCCTAGTATAACTCAGGCAATGTGGCAGTACCTACTTATATTATCTTTTGTAGTTTAGAGATTTGTTGCCGTTAATATTTTAGTTTCGACATTTTTTCCCTCTAGGAAGCACTTCAATGGCACAAGTTTGCTTTTTTTCTGTAGATTTGTCAAAAGTTGCTAAATGTTTTCAGCAATACATGTGTTTGAAACTATTCCAAATTTATTTATTTACTCCTTATTTATTTTTGATTTTTTCAATGTCAACCGATCTGAAGAGTCCTTAGTCATGTTCTATGACTATAAATAATGTTTAGAATACCGGTCCTCGTACTAATACATAGGTCAAAATTGTATTGCTTAATGGACCTTTACATCGACTACTTTTGGACATATAGTGGCCGCAGTATTAAGTTTTTACCGTGGCGTTGAAGTATCCGCAAAAGTTAACCATTTCCAAACGTTTACGGAGTGATTGGAAATAAAACAAATAAAATCTGACAAATCCTTTAAATAGAATATCATGCTTCGAATGGTTAGCAGTGTATGATCCAATAATACTACAAAAGGACTTTAAAATGAATCGCTGTCGTTTGCGTCGTTGAACGTGTTAAACTGCTCAAGCGTTAAACGAAGACCAACGGCGGATAAACAAAATTTGTGTCCTTGTAAATCATAAGGGATGGAAGATTTTTTCAGCAGTAGGCATATTTTAAGATGCGCGCCCTAAGAAGAATACGCTTAACGTATTGAGGCTGATTAAACGGAAATCACAAACTCTTCAACATAATAATGTTCTAATACGTTCAAGTGCTTGACATACACACAGAAAAGATAACACATTTCATATTTGCTGTCCTTTTCCGCTTTTCATGCATTCATTAATTTTGACTGCTGTCTTTCACATGCAGCGTGGCATACAAACTTAGCATCAACGTTTATTTCCGTACGTTTCTGTCTACAAATAATTATGAATAAACGTAGTTCATGTTGGGCAACCAAAGGGCGTCAAATATAAGAATTCAAACTGTGTTACTCCATTTTATGATTAGAGACGGCTATAAAGTTTAAGTCTTGTAGAACGTCTCAATATATATTTCGAGGTGGTTAACATGAAAACAAAATAAATGTATATGTATGTTGTTCGATTATCTCTGATTACACCTCGCGTTTGCATAGGTTTGTAAATCTAACTGCTCTAAAGTAATTCTTTATTAAAACGGTCCCTAAAACATTTAAAAAATGAACGAAGATTTTCCGACAACCTTTGGACCCGACATTAGTGAAATCTGCAAGATCGTAGATTGCGTAGATGGATTATTTTAATGCTATATCTCACAAATTATCAACAGACATATTGCAATCTTATACATATTGCAACCATAAATGGTTAGGTCTAAAAGTATTCCTTTTTTCGTACATAAAATATGAAAACGACGTTGTATGCCAAAAAGTGCATAAATGTCTTCTCTATAAAACCCATTAGGCGTTTAGAAGGCGATGAAAAGCAATTAAAAGTTTCACGCTACTCGTGTAGCTCTGCCTGGCAGATGGAATTTTCGCGTGCAGACGAAAAAATAGCTTGCCTGCTAGCGCAACTGAAATACTGTAGGATGATTCGGCAGGTTGATTAATTATAAAATATTTTTTATTTGATCTTTCCCAGTTCAAACTGCATTTGATATTTTAGCCGAAACTTCATTAATCAGGCGATAGAACGGAAACACACTAAGCGAACATATCAAGGTAATGGTGTACGATTATCAGCTAGGTGGACCCCTCGCAGTTAGAGCACGTGATGTATCTGATAAAACATAATGACAGGAGCCCATGTGAAAACGTTTGGACAGTTTAGCCGTTAGGCCTTTTGCTTTATCGTCCAGTCTCCTCAGTAAAACTTCCTATCTCTGTGTCGGCGCAATTTTACTAAGCAATCTTTTTATAAATTTTGGCAGCAATGAGCGTTTCAGTAGACATAGGAAATTTGTTATGCTACTAAGTCTCGCAAGTTACGCTTTAAGTTTTTAGCTTTGAGAGGAAAGTAACGTACCGCCAGACTCCGCACTTAAAAATTGATTTTTGCTCGATATCCATAGTGGGAATTAAGTAACCAACAAAAGGCTATCTTTTGAAAGCCAGGCATTTTTAGGTTTTTACAAGTCACATTAATGCATTTGTGTGAGTTGGTTTTTTAAGGTGCAATAAAAACGCGCACAGGCAACCATTTGTTTAAACGGGTCGAACTCGTTCATCATTTGGCAACTCCTAGGTTTTGACCCAAAAGCGACAACAACCGAATAGTCCTTTCCAGTTGTGCGCTTAGGAAACCATGCTTTTACGCGGTTTATTTTTTAATAGTAAGCGGTTCAGAAAAGAAAACAGCAAAATATTAGCAGTGTTGGAGCAATATCAGCACTCACTTGGCCACTCATTCAGGCATTAAAATCCCTAAATAGCGGCGCAAAAGTGGATGGAAGTAATGACAAATAGACGTAATATAAACCCATAGACATATTTTTACGTCTGCGAAGGAAAAATACCAGTACTTTTGTAGCAACGTGAAACAAATTACTGATGGCATTAAATGATTTCTTTGCCTTATCAAATGCATAAGACGCAGACATTTAAAAACCGATTGCGGTAAAAGAGCATTCCTTAAAAAGGCAATGGTTATCCGCGCAACTTTGTCAATCAATGCGCACGCAGATGGTACCAGACAGTAACTCCAACCGGTTTTTAAATTGTGGTCACCATTAGGCGCCAAGTCATTAGGCCGAAAGACCCACTGCTACGGCAGGAAAGTCAGGAGTCGGTTACCGGATCTGGTGCAGTTGAGGATAAAGCAACTACGTCGGAGAAACTGGGAGATTACTCCGGATATGAATTGATGAGCACACAGCAGTAGTGGGGCGCGGAGACTAGCTCTTAGGAGGACGCTCATTCGATGAAAAGCGGCCATATTTTCAAGTTTCAAGAGGCCGAAATCCCCGCAAAGGTTGACAACCGTGTGAGCCGCCAGGTGCTCGAGTCATGGTTCTCAGGCCGCAATCCATCAACAAGCGAAATAACCTCCCGTTACAGTGTTCCGTGCTAATATTTTCCCTGGGCAGGGGAATCCGTCACGTTAGGAGAGCGCGGGTGAGCAATTATCCCAGTGACAGCGAGCCAATTTGCCGAGCAATCGTCACACCAGCATCCAACACGAATGGCGAAATCCCGGTAATTAACGATCCCGACGCCGACTAACAAGTCACCATCTCATCGATTATGATCCCTGCGGTGATTGTGAGAGCTTTTAATTACAGTACGCATATGGTCTCATGCCAGCCACGTGCTATAAATATTGCACTCATTGTGCCACCGTCACCCTTATCTGCGACTGTCTCTGATGATAGGTTCTACTGAGAATCCGAAACGTCAGGCAGTCTTTTATTTTGAATGTTTAAAAAGCCACACAGAATGGAGTTTGATTTTGTGGGTAATCGACTGAGAACGCAAAAACGTATGAAGTAGTCAGCTATATTCAAAGGCTAATCTAAAATAAACTGTTTTCCGATCGAATTCACTGCTATATTTCCTGAACTCTCTAAGTCTTTTATTAATATTGTACAGAAATATATGGTTTTCCATACACAAAAATGTCTAGCATGTGGTTTGCATACCCTGAATACAAGCGCAACGGCGGGTCGGATTTAAAGTTATTCGGGACGTAGAACAGATTTTAAAAACGAAATTAAACCCTGTCTATAAAAAATAAAGTTTTGAGGATGTTTACGTTTCTACCACAGAAGTAAGAGAATAAATGTTTTTGCACGTTTTCTATAAGATATATTTTAATTGAGAAGGTCATCGAACATCAATGAAGAAAACCAAAACTATTTAATTCGTCACTGTTTGCATGACGTATGTTGAGGCGAAATTAAGCCAAACAGCGTTATAATTATTGGACCAATTCTTAGTCAATTCAAAATCATAGAGAATGCAACGCATCCAAGGAGACTGTTCAGGAGTCTATAATCAGAATAGAAGTTGTTAGCAAGCCGCCAAATCTAACATTAGACTAATTCCCAAGGGATATTTAAACGTACATACATTAAAAAATGAAGGCGGACATTATTCTATTTTTGCAGTCATATTTACTTTGTGCTTGCTGTGGGTAAGATGTCTTTGCATTTATAATGTTTTACGCAATAACAAGACTTTTCGACGTTTTTCGAAATCTCCGCTTTACTAATTATGTATATATTCCTAACAGCGTCATATTACCTGTAATATTCCCTTTATCATTTGAATTCCTTAAAGTTGGTATCCATTAATATAGATATTTAGTCCATGTATTTGCGTGAGCTGGCGAGCGATTAACCATAATTCCTTAATTTAGACATATTTTATTAAATGGGTATAGTATTAATCGGAATGACCGAAAATTTCTACAAAACAGGAAATAAACCGATGATTTGTGCAGTGTCTGCAAGAGCAAGATTTTGTAAAATGCAATGATATAGCATACCAAGGTACGTACAACAAGCGCACTAACAAACCCCCTGTTGGCATTTTTTTCTTAAATCCACTGATCTAAACGCATCTGTTTTGCTGGAGTCATCACATATTTCCAAACTAACGAATTATATTCATGGCGGTCATTAAGATGAGCGGACGGAATGGGAGAACTTGGATGCAACTCTGAACTGTGGCCTCATTCAGCGTTATCTGCTCCGACAAAATTCAAGTTGAGAGAACCTGCAAGGCATCTTATCCGTACGTGAGAACTCCTAAACATATTGGAATTAATGAGAGCACGGACAAAGAGACGAATGGCCAAGTGACAGAAACCGCTATTCTGCGCTCCGGCTTAATCAACAACGGGCGGCGTGGTGTAGTTGCAAAATTAACAGTGATTGGTTTTACACGTTGCCTGCTTCTTCTCAAAGTTATATTTTAATGCCAGATGCTGAATTACTAACCGGCAATGTTATGTATGCCGACGAACATTTCCATATGTGAAGGCTAAAGGCCCCTTATTTATAAAGACCAAAGAGCGAATAAGGACTTTTACAGTGCTTTTACAGTGTCCGCTGAAAGTGTGTGATATCATGTGGCTGATAATAATATACTAAGGAAATAACCGCGAGTTTCGAAAAGACTCGTTCTTCAGTAGTTACGCCTATAATGAGTGCATTAACCACTGTAGGTACTGAACGAAGCGTTCTGCATGGGCGTCGGATGGACTCACTATGAACACACCTTATAATAGTAACCTAAACGCATTCAGGCAGGTTGATAAAAATGAAGATGCGACAATATTCGTCGTGTAAGCTTATCGGGGCTGCGGACTTAAGTGACGTAGGGATATTGAGTAACGCCTGCATTTTGTCATCAATCACGCCCACTTGCTCGATGGAAAACTTGACTCAGAACAATGCTTTTCAACTGGGTATCTGAGCACTGCTGACACGTAACTCATATAAGACTCGTACACTTAAGGGAGATTTTTTATTTTCCGCAAAGTATGTTAAAATCAACCTCTTTCATAGCACTCTAAGTGTTGGCATTGCTAATTATCTATTTGAAACTTGGCTTTTACTGTAAATTTAGTCCGAATGAACTACCAAGCCTTTTATAAACACTTGCCTTCTCATGAGTCCAGGGCTGTCGTTGGGCATTTTCTAATCCAGCCAATTTGACAATATGTTCGAAAAACGAAGTCAACGAAAAAATCTTTTTTTCTGGCCAAATGCATTACTGCAAACTGTTCTCCGATTACCTTGTATTTTTTATACATTGCAGAAAATCATTCGAATAATTGCTTTCGCGATAGGGTCAACATGTACCCATTGGCTTTTCACATATTTAAGCAGTTTTGACTTTGTTCGTAGGTTATAGCTGCTTTGGTCCGAGTAGTTAGTATTTTGCGTCACATGTGGACATCCATAACAGACCTAATATTTGGCAGGCAAAGTGAAAGCACAGCACCTCCTATTTAGCAGCAAGCATTTACGTTCCCATTCATGGATTTACTTTTAAAAGGCTGTTATCTGCCTCTGGCGTCTTTGAAGACGTAGCATGTGGTGTATTTTTACTATGGAAGAGAGCCTAAAATAACGTGATATCTGCATTCAGAAGGACTAAATTAATTTCTAGGTATCAATGTGAATACGAGTTTCTTAAAGAACTCACCGAGTAATTACAGGAAAAGATAAGATAGGGCCATGTAAACACCCAGCTACCCTGACCTTAGATGCCTTTCCAGTTAGGAGGAAGGTAGACCACCTGGCCAATTTTTTAATGTGCTTTTGCAAATTGCGGTTTTTCACTTAGCTGCATTTAATATTCTTTCATACTAGCATAGATACTGACACTGCTCTATTATTGTTATGCCATAATGCTGCATTAGACGCTGAAATACTTACAGGCAACACAGGGCAAACTGAAAATCGAAGTTAATTCACAAAGAGTCGCCAAACTGAAAAGAAGCAGTAGTCATAAGCGGCTAGATGTCAGGCTGTGAATCATCGATCACTTATGAATCCTGTTGGTACAACATGCATTTGTGTAAGAGATAAAAGTCGGGTGTGTCATGACATCATCGCAGTCGCGTAGGTTGAAAATATTGGTGGTCTGACAAACGGCTTATCATCGCACCCACATTCATGTCACTTCATTGAACCGGTAGTTGTCATAACTCCACAAATCATAACTCACTTCAACGCCTACATAATACACGTCACGTAAGGATGACCTTTAATTTTGATGCCATGTTTGACAGTCTTAGTCGCCATTACTACGCATTGTTTGGCCGCTTGAAGTATCATGACACTGTGTCTAGTATATGTTCCCTAACCTAGGGGTATAATGCGTACGTAATTTGGATATACGAGAACAATGTTATCAATTGGCAGTTTAAAACATTTGGAAGTTTAATCTTCCACTTTCATCTCCAATATCTAAAATGCTTGAATGTGTACATATCAAACATCCACCATCTAGCGATATAGTGACTACAAAGTTTACTCTAAAATAAAATCGAAATGACAGGTCAGCAAAAAGCATGATTACACGGTTGCGTTTGCAAGTTAGTCATTTTGCTGATTACTGATTTCGGATAAGTCTACAAGACAGCGAGCTACCTACCGTCTATTTTACATATACGTGTCCGATACCTCGTCTATTTCTATTACTTAGACCAAAGTGCTTCAATGTGTCTTACATTTTCCGCAATCCGCGTGCCTCAGACTCCGCTGCTTATCACGAAATGACAGATTTCAATTGGATTATTGCCCAAAACGCCGAGCCTGACAGCGATCCATGATGCATTTTGGGTTTTCAAATTCTTTACACAACCTACTCACTGCCATGGGAGTAATGCGAAATCACGATATAATGCCTTAACTCCAGAGCAAAATTTTAAATTCAGATTTGGAGATTACTGAATGCGCCCGTTTAGAATTCAAGGCTCTCCCGTCAAACACGGCTAAGGAGAAAACGCTTGCGTAATTTAGCACAAAGTGCTTTCAACGTAGTCTCAAACTTTACGGCAGTCTGCGATTTCAGCCTAATATCTCTATGCGACAGGTACTTCATCAAGAGCTTTTTAGGCTTTTTGTCACCGACCGTTCTGTTGTTAGTAAAAAAAGGCATTCAATGCAGAGCATAATAATTAGCAAATTTAATGTATGTATGGATTCAAGTCTTAGCATAGTTAATTAATAGCAATTTCTAAAAGGCGGTTTGGGAAGCATCGCCCCTCTCCTGAGAAAGTTCTTCTACTTCATACGTGGGCGTATAATTGACATGATTCGAACCCTGCTCAAACTTTCATCCGCCGCAAAAGTCCTAAGAATTGACAGCCTGACAGGTGGGGTTATTCGCTGTACCTCCACTCGCAGCACGCGACTCAAACGTGTGCAAGTCATAGTTGCACAACGTGTTCATGGTAAGACAATCCGACGCCTACGTGTGGCGTTTCACGTGAGAATTATCGTTCTCGATTCAAGTTATCGAGAGGCATTATCTAACTGTGCTAGTAGTAGGGCCCTAGTCATTTCAGAAATCTCGGCACTGGGACTGGCAATCCTTTTCTGTACCGGAAAGATGAGCCGTGCTTTATCTGAGAGGTTACGTATTTGAAATAATCTGGGTCAACAGAAGGGACAATTTGACCCAAAGTGTACTCGCAGAATTGATTGGAACAGCACCTCGTACTGCAGTAGTATAGTCAAGTATTGGGCTGGGAGTATGACCAATCCATGCTTACTATATGCTGAATGACTCAGTGTAAGGACAAAGCACAGATATCACCTAGCCGCCAGTATGACGTATTTGCCAGTATTCGTATACTGCTGCCTGCGCGGTTACAGCTGGTAAATATTGCGACTTTATTCAACAGTAACCAATCAGCTATTTAAACCAACATTGTACAGTGCCTGAAGAAATTGGTTCATTATGATCTATCCCAATTTACCTTATCAGTTTCCGGGAAAATTAAAAAGGCCATTGTTGTGTACTTTTGCGACAATTTCAGTATGCTTGGTACCAACTTATCCTGTTTGTACTACTGTGGTTCCTCCGCTTTCTATTTTGCCGGACCTTAATTTAGGTCTACGTATTTCGCGGTGTCTTAGATTGCAGAGGTTATTATGAATCAATATCATGTTCAATGACTTCTGTTTTATCCCTGCCAACGCATGGCCTCTTCATAGGTGGAGCTGGGCGGGATCGGAGCCCCTCTGGATTGAAGCATTGTAATGGGTAGTTGCATCAAAAGTAATGTTTTAAAAGCACCACTCATCGTACATTCTTTGGTATTCAAATGACCTATTTTGTCAAAATTGGATTATAAATCATGGAAAAAGCATTCGTTTACGCCCACGGGTCGCGAATAATATCGTGCGTCAACCAATGCTACTTTCATGCTCCTGATAACTGCCTTAGTTAATTTATGTATCTTATACTAAATTTTTTTGTATTTACTCACCGACCAGTTCCGCCACTTTTGAGGGGGGTAGGCGAGGCTAAGCATGGCTGATGATGGCAGGGACGACAAAAATATAAGGTCATAATAATGACTACTTATATAACGCTGATAAAGCCGCGAACATAGTGTCTTGTGCGAACAGATTGTTTAATGTTCAATTGCAATGGTTGGACTTGCCTCAGTTAATTTAAAACGTACCTACAACCCTTAAATGCGCAGTAGAATGACGCTCATGAATCTCCCTGCGAAACGCACTACTCCCACGTTGCTATGGGATTCCCTATCGCGCCCTGCCAGCAGCCGCATAGCAGCGCGCACTACTACCAAAAAACATTACCGACAAAGACATAGAAGACTGAAATGGCCTGTTCTGGCTTACAGGCCGTCGTCACTCAGTCATACCAAAATCCCGAGGTATTTAACCCCTGAAAGTCGAACTTATCTTCGTCGGCTATGCCTATTTGCTTATATCACGTGCCGTTGTGCGGCTGCTGCTCGGGCTCTAGAGAGTTCCTTTGAGGCTCAACGGAACGCGTGAGTTCGTAATAACGATCGGTGAGCGCTCCACTAGCACTATTAATCGACAGGGCAACGAACCCGTGGCTCAGTAGTTAGAGGCGTTGTGAGTTCGAACCCCAGGAGTCTCACACCTTAAATTTGAGTATAACTGGCAGACGACGGCTAATGAACCAGAAATCGCCATTTCAATGTCCATTGTCCCTGTCCGTAATGCTATTCTGCCTTATATTCTGCCTTTTACAATCCACCATAGATAACCTTGTCATGTCTATGTCGGACAGACTTTCTGCTGTTATTAATTCGAATGGACAATCTACAAAGTACTAATTTTTTGTATCTGTTTCTGTCCTTAATTATTTTTGACCTTTTATGCGTCCTCCTCCTTTATACGTCCTCATACGTAGCCTTTATTAACTTGGTTGTAATATAGGCGTTTCTCGAAAATGTGACTTTTGTCGAAAATTATTTATTTTTATCTCAGTAAATAATATTTTCTTAACCAAACTTTGCTTTATGTCTTTGGCAAATCGTTTATTTTCCGCTGTCAGACTTTGGGAGCCGTAGTGTTTACCGATTTTGCGTTAGAGGCGTTAACCTGTGTTAATTCGTGACATTTCATGAGTTAGCACAGGTACCTGTGCTACCTGTATATTTGTCAGATGAAAGACCTGTCTGTATTGCAATTTAACGCAAAAAATAAAAGCCGTCTTTGCCAGGAAGCTAGCTGAAATATGCAATAAATATGTTAGACTATGGCCTGCATTCTACAAGTAGCTTGTCTCATGTTGGCTTAGTTTTCTTTCACCGGTCGCTTTGATGTTATTGTAAGGCACTCATTTTCAGAACGACTTTTTACGGATATACAGGAATTTCTGAGAATTGAGAAATGCGAACAGGGAATGACTTATTGCCTACTAACCCGCTTCGCTAAAATTATGCCGAAAAGAGATCTCTGGACTAGTTTCAATTAACTTAAGCTATTTATGCATGTAGGATTAAGGGGGTAACGGACATATATGAAATGAAATGATGGCCGCAATTCTGAAATGTGGTTTTGATTTGGAAGGATTACGTAGGTGGTGTTGTAATATTCATTATTTTGCGGTCCAATGCTATCAGATTTCCGACTTGCCAGGAGGTCGGCTATTGAACGCATTTATTTTCAACCTTGGACGTAGACTCAACGCCATTAAAAATGATAACTTAAGTAGCATGTATTTTCGTGAATATTTCTGATGATCATATAAATTCAAATATGCTTTTCAGAAAACATGCATAAAAATATGCTTACTTCTACTCATTAAAAGGCAAATCACGTCGCTTTCACATTTGCTCGATCAAGAGGGGGATGAGATATTTAAGTTTTAAAACGTTTTTAGTTGCGCGATTTTTAGGACCGTGTAATGTCCACTCATACAGCATCGTACCTCATGAGATGTATAAATTAGTCTGCACCCACTGTAAAATTTAATTTAATCTGAATTGTATCTCCTTAAATGTATAGAAGAACAAATGATTTTCCGTAAGCGGAAAGCATGCGCCTCCTAGACTGAAGTCGCTAAACTTTAATGCACCGGTTGATCTGGCTTAAAATTATTCGGGAATTGGAAAACTATTCTGAAAACTAAATATGTCCCGTCTTCAAGAATGAAATGGAAAATCGGCATGATTTTGTACTAAATGAGTAGAAGGAAGAAAACGTTTGTGCATGTTTTCAGAAAAGTATATTTGGATTAATTTAACCACCGAAAATCAATTCGAAAATTGCATGTTACATAAGTTGTCATTTTTCGTCGAGTTGCGTCTGTATGGGAGGTCGAAAAGAAATGCATTCAAAAGCCGATATCCTGACGAGTCCAAAATCTGATAGCAATCGGCCGTGAGATAATGAATATTACAACAACATCTAAGCAATCCTTCCAAAGCGAAAACAAATTTCAGGCTTTTGGCAAACATTTCAGGAGATCGGTCATTAACTGTAGGCTACGAAGTATCTCACTCTAGTGCGTTGTCAGCCGTGGTAGTATTAAGCAAGGTTACCAGTACTTCCATGGCAGTGACCGATGGAGTTGGAGGCTGGTTTTATTTCGTTGCGGCATAGTGGCAATTAGTTATAATCTATCTTCTGTGTGACACTGAGAATTTAAAAGCAGATGCTGGAAGCAAGACCACCAATGTCTTTATGTTTCAGTACATTAATGTCTATTGATTATTGACGAAATCTATCCAGAACAGTTCCACTCTTGTCTGCGTTTATCAAGCAATTAACCTGCATGATCGCAGTGCCACTGCAGTTTTAGACAAACGCAAAGCACGCTTTCAGGTAAAAAAAACTAAGTCAGATAAGTTAAACATTTTTGTACCACGTGGCAGTTAAAGCGGCTACCTTAAGACTTCGGTATATAACACGGTCAGACTTTTATTAATACCTAAAACTTAGCCTCCGTCTGCTGCATTAAGACTTCTTTTACCAGCTGGCTTATGCGTTTTGTCATAACATTGTTTCATCCAGTTACCATGCCAATTTGAGTCAATGTCACTCGAAAGGACAGTACATAGTTTCTACGCATTATCCGCCTAACTGCTGTCAAAATATGCCTAAACCTTTCCCATTGCTGAGTAACAAGGATTTCAGAAGAGCACTCAGCTGTGTAACCTGGACATTGCGCGTGTCTAAGTCGATTGAACTACAGCGGAACGGCCTTCAACACTCACATTTATTCACTGAGTCAGGAAAACCTTAGTCTCTTATGTTGTACGCTATAGTTTTCCCCTGTGTGGTATAGGTCCTGGTGGCGTAGCTTACAGATTTCGTAATGAAAATTATTAAGTGAGCTTAATGGTGAAAGGCAGGATCATTTCAAATTACAACAAGGTCATATTAAAATCACAAACGGACACATGTGACCGCCAACGAGGCCCTCAGAAATTATGACTCATGGCAGTAATTTTGATAAAGATTTTAACAAGCATGCCACACTTATGCATTGCGTTTCTGCATGATTTGCTTGCAAGTATTTAAAATAATTTAAATAATCTAATTTTACGTAGACCCCGTAGTCATCTGGTGGATTCTAAAGGATAACGTAAAACATCATACATGTGCAGTCAGGTTTGTATACTAGATTTGTTTGATTTCAGACCCTTTAGTAGGTTGGGCGTGTGACTGAACCCAAACGTGATAAAACCCGCATCTCTCGGTGGAGCCTCGTGATTCAGGCTGCAAAAGGGCTGGTGTACTAAAGCCTCCCCTGACTGTTTTTCGTTCAAATCCTACGGAGGCAACGGGTTTTTCACAGTTAACTCAAGATTAATTATCAAAAATCTGCATAAAACCCAGTAATGTCATAAGTAGCGAAGTCAAGCCAGGCCGACAAAGCATCTTAAAGCCGTGGACGAATTAAAGCAAAATTTGAAAGTCACCGTCGATAAACAATGCTGCCAAGTATGGTGTAGTTTAACACTAGCGCCATGTTTACTTACTCCTTTTGTTTTGCTTGTTTATACGCCACTGCACTATTCGGAGACGACGCTTTGGCCGGTTTTGTTTTTAAATATACAGCCGTTTTTATGGCAAACGCTTTTACTACAAAGAAGTGTATGCATTAACTTAGATAAGACGCTTTGCCCTGTGAGTATTATGCAGTTAGTGCTCTGAAGCTAATGGATAAAATCCCCAGTATTCATTCCGATGTTTGCACCAAATCCGAAAAGATTTTGATGGCGCATCGTCGAACAAAATTGCTTGATCTATTTCTGAATTAGTTACCTTTTTATATTGCAGTGCATTGATTCGCTATCTTCAAAAAAGGCGTTTACTGCTTGCTCCGCCAGTAGTTTTATGGCGCGTATTCGCCATCGCTTGTCTTTTCTAATTGAGTAAAGTGGGTATGAAAAAGCGAACCAAAACATCTGTGTTAGGCCAACATCTGATTAACTACCGCAATTTTAAAAGTAAAGAAAGTTAGGGATATACTTTATTTGCGACTCCTCCAAGGGAATAGTGTGTAAACCTTATGCTCAAGTAAAACCCTCAAAACTTTGCTGAAATTTAGATAAGCGTTTTAGACTAAAGTAATAGAAGATAAGCATATTTCTGCTTACCAAACTGTCTCTAGATGCTATAACTTTTTCTGCGACTATTGATTTGGCAATATCGCCGGTTGTTTCCTATGCGATCACTTCTTAGTTTTAAGGTGTCTCACGTTATGGACCAGACGATACGTGTAACCGACACATTTAAGGCGATATTAAGGTAAAACTCCCGATAAGACAAAAAGGCCATTGCGTTTTCTCAATCGAATCAAATATTTAGGATCGTAATAACGAAGATCAATGTTGTAAATCTCGGTTAATTGCTGCCATAATAAGATTCATTACCCAGGCTGAGAACGTCATATAAATAAAAACTTTGTATTTACTTACGCGATCATTTGACGAAAATTACAAATGCAGGGAATGCGCGAATGTTTGCGTCGTGTTTGAACCGCATTCTCCAAAACCTCTGATTCACAAATAGGTTGGATTACTTGTATCCCACGTCCGTTTGCTAGATATATATTTTGTCAAACGTGTTTTATTATCAGCTGTTCAGTTGCTTTCTCATAGAGTGCAAACTGCAACATTGTCCGACAGCTGTATTTGGCTACATAGTTGTATTCTATCCTTCACCATCGTGCAAATTATATCATTTAATGTTAAAATATATGCGTTAACTGTTCATGAACTCTTCGGTAGGATAAACATAACTGACAACCACATGAGTAAAATCTGCGCGCCTCTTGTTTATTTTTAAACCAAAAATTCCAGTCCAATATCGGGCGGCCGTCTTCTCACGGGTTTATATTTCTGTACAGTTTTTATTATATATTAAAAGCCTGAGAAATGCCGGACAAATTAATCGATGACCGGAAAATTGAAGTTATTTAAAGGAATTTGTTTAATTCTTACTTTTGCCTCAGAACCTTCAATCATTTTAGGAATTTCCCTGTTAGTTCAAATGATGTATTTGCTTAAGAAGTTTTTTCGCGGATTGTAATGCTTTATTTTTACATCCATGTTGGTTCGCTTTCGATTCCGTTTGGGAAATCCACAAATGCCAGATCTTTATTAATTCATGCTGTAGGCTTTCACTAGTAAAAGTTGCGCATTATTCGTTGTCTCAGAAGAGGTGACGCAAATCTCTATCGCCGTTTCCAGATTTGTTTCAAGCAGCCAGTACCTTTAAGTTTTAGGTTAGGGCGACTGAAATTCGTGAACGTTGTAAATGTTCTAAATAAGGATTTGCCATGCATGTTTATGCGAATGCTAATTTTATTATTTTATTTATGCCACATTTCAGGTGAAACAAATAAAGCCAAAAGGTTTTTGTTGTAAAAAACAGGTGGTATATTTGCTCGTGGCTAAGAGGAGCTGGTAAACGAGAAGTGACCATTGTGATACGCAATGTGTATGCAATAAAAGCCTTTCCGAATCTATCATACAGTTTGAATGTGGGAGATAAGTTTCAGTTTGGATAGGTACACTGTTTTAGCAAAATTTTAATATATCTGAAAGCAAGTTTATTTGACCAAGTGAACTTTAAAAAAGGTTTACTCATGTCTCTGCTGATTTTAACTAGACCTTCTCCTACTTCAGTGAATGGCTTTACATTTGAAAACGCCGAACGTTTAGAATAAATACCATGCGTAGATCAACTGCGTTCACCTACCTGTCAAATCGCTTGAAACTTTGAACGAATGTTATTGAATATGTGCGCACCAAACATTCCCGAAAATATTTATTCGCAAACTTTGATGTTAACTACGGTGCATGTGCGGCGAATTTCGATACGTTGCATACCGTATGTCTAATAACAAGCTCATAAATTAATGTAAGCCATAAACATAACCTTGACCCTTATTCGAACCGTTACCCTGCCTTGGCCTTACGCATTATTTCAACTCCAAACCTAATCCTTACTTCCTTTTAACCCAAAGTCTAAACTTTAACATGTCCCTTCCTTAAAGTTTACCATGAACTTGACTTTAACTTTAAAAATAAAACCAAACCTTATCGTTTTACACTTCAGCTTTTGACTACTGAATTTCGGGGATTTTATATTCATGTGTGCCACTGGTATCGATAAGCAACTTTTTAAGCCATTTCTCTAAATGCGAAAATCCCCGTGACAATTCCTGGCAGAGAAGTTGGCGAAAATACGATAGCGTTCGATATATTTCCGTCAGGCATGCATATTTGAATTGGAATAGGGTTAATTAAAACACCTCAGTAATTGGAAAAAAATCTAATAAAGTTCGTTTTAAAACAGAGGACGGGTTGCGAAGATCTGGTGGAAGGAGTTAGTTAGTCGACCGCTGACCATTGTAAGCGCGGAATCTGAACTAGGTTCTTTAGTATTATTTCGCGTATAGCGTCCATCTCTAAATTTATCCACATATGCAAAATAATTTATGGTTTATCAACGGGACCTTGTAAAGCACGTGGGAAGGGTTGTTGGGCTCCATATGCTGCCCGGTGTTAATGGTATGTGCAAGAATGGCATTGTATATGCTGCTAATTTGAAAATGCTTTTTAATGCCCTCTACACTTTTATCTTACTGACTTTCTATTCTACAATACATAGAAACAAATGTGCGGCTCTCATTTAATGAGTATAGCAAAATAAACGGCAATAATGCAACTTATGAATGCTGTTATTTACACGACCAGTATAGTCTGACCTTTTGTGACCAGTTATGTTGGCGTAACCTTTAAATAATGAAACAGGCCACCAAAAATGCTGCGATTTCCTGGGCACTCTGCCATCTAGCGCGGGAACGGGTAGTCTGATATGTTTATTGTAAGGAATAATATGGAATGACAAGAAAATACCCACAGTACTAACTACCAAAAAGAAAACCCTGTTGCACCAAGTTTACTTTCAAGTCAACGCTGCGAGCAGACTCCTGAGAAGGCGTCAAGGACAAGCCGTGACACGAACATTCCCAGCAACGTTGGTTAGGATATTATTTTTTATTATCCTCGTTCTACATTTTAGACTACCTCCATGTGCACTTACCCATTCACTTACTCCTGTGACTAAAATTGTATTGATCACAAGAGTCGGTGCATATACGAAAGAGTACGAGTACACTTTCGCTCACGGCTGCAAGGGAGCAAAATTGGGAGCATACACAACGCAATTGTCGCCCATTTGATTTCAGCCATCTTTTAGATACTAAAGAAACTTCTCTTGTGATTTATAAAGTTCCACAGAGCTACCCTATTTCGTCTGTAAGCAGCTGCCGGAGTGTCCGATATCAGGTTATAAAAGCCGGCCTTATGCGTACAGAAGGACTTCTATCAGGCTCCACGCTCACCCTGGTCAAAGTTCGACCTACTGCACACAACTTTCCGCGCCCGTCCGTTCTCAACCCGTTCCCAATATTCCCACATTCCACCGGTCTTTTAAGACAGAATTTAATCACATTTAATAATCCATGACCTGTCATACTTGACCCCGTTCCCATGTAAATAAACTGACCTCTAGGGGGTATATCTAAAAAAGCGAATTCTCGCCAACCCGTATCCTGACTTAGTTACTATTTTGCCTTTAAATGTCGAGGATTCTTTCGTCGACTAGAAGTTCTGACTGAAGTTTATATTTTCTTTACTAACCATTGGCTCATCTATGAACATGTTTACCCCCACCATATTTTGCATACTTTACTCTGCGCAAATGCTGATACCTCATGATAATTGGGAAACGGGACGGCTGTTTTGCTGATAAAGATCTGAGAGAATGAAGGGAATGCTGAAACCGATAGTCCAGCAACTCTAACAAATAAATATGTGATCCAATTTGTGATTTGCATCCTACTATGCCAGAAACATCCTAATACAAAACCCAACGGACAAAATGCTTAGCAGAGCAATTACAGAAGCATTTTATTTATTTGTATACGTAGTTTAAATTTGCGCAAGAATGGGAATACAAATTAAAATTTCAATCGATATTTTTGTCCACAAGGTAGAAAAAATTGGTTCACTGTCAAAGAAATCAGGATAAACGTATTGACAGCATCGCACTGAACACCTTAAAATGATAACTTACAAATTTATGAGAAAGTGATGTTGACGCGTCTGTGGGAGTTGCGAGTGGGCGTTAAGTATGTGTGTTTCTGCAGACAAAATCATATTTTCCTTCGCGCTTATTTACTTTGTGTGAAATCTGGATAAAACTGCTCTTGTTCCGCCGAGCAATGCCTTATCCTATGGTGCAAATGCATGTGCAGAAGAAATAACGCGAATAAACTCGGACGGGATGAGTGACGAATGGGATCCTGGCGCCAATTATGGCGGCAAAATCGAAGTCTCTATGGCTCTTATAAACCTAATTCCCTTCTTTTGCGTTTAAAACGATACCTGTTTATTGCAGACAGGTGACTAAAATAAAGTTCAGATTGTCCTAAATAATGCATGGATCGTTTCATTTCAAATACTCTGTTAATGGAACGTCATATTTAAAATCAATATTTTTGCTGAAATCTTGTGCATCACATTCAGAAAACCCTTTTAATCCTGGCGCTAATTCTCGCGCACTAAACTATAACTATTTTAAGTATACTTATAAGTATATAATAAAAATGTAATCAGAGTGCTGATTCTCCTACACTTGCATTTTTAAATTCAGTCGAAACTCAAACTGTCGAAAGTTAAACAGATTAAGACGGTTTTCAAGAAACGCCGAAATTTTACGAAAAAATGGTAAATAAACATAGACCTTTTTCGCACGACCAGTTCAGTGGAAAGTAAGAATCTAAAATATTTGAGCATCTGAGACAAACATAACACATTCACACGGAATACGGCGTATTCCTGTATGCGTTGCAGGGAAGCTGCTGAGGACAAGGCAAAAGTTAGCGCTAATCCAATAAAAAGCATCATTAATGCCTTACCAAAGTTCGCGTCAATAGTAAGTTTACGATGACGCAATCATGTGTAAAATTTTAACCTGTACAATTTCGGAAATTGAATAATTTGGAGCCAGGTTAACTTTCACATTTTATAACCTAATAAAGTTGATTCATATAATTTGTGCGTCTCTGTTACTATATTGTATAGTATGCCCTATGCTCGTAATGCAACTCTTTGCCCCGCCGATTGTACGTAAACATGGAGTGAAAATGTGGCATTTTACCTCGAAAACCCACACCGCCTGACGGAGGGCTTACATTATGTTTACAGAATTGAGAGTTTCAACGGACCTTTTTCGGATTCATTTTATCCAGGAACCAGGCGAAATTAAATTAAAAGACCCATTAATTTCAAGATGAAAATGTTTTCCACTGATAGCGAAGGAAGCAATACATAAAGCAAAAGAGGCCGCTTAACCAACATGAAAATCTTTCCAAACCGAGTTATATTAACTGCTTTTTATTAAAATCTCGGTGACATACCTGTATAGGGTGCGCAAAAGCATAAACGTATAAGACAACGTAGAAGATCCGTTATTTGCGAGCTCATGCTTAAATTCAAATACCTCTAATTAAGCGACTCCAGTAAGGATGTCTTAGCAAAGTGGCGACTTCCGCTAGCAGTCATTGCAACGTCCGTTCGACTGCCCAGACCGACAATATCTGCCCCGCGTTCCGCAGCAGATTGTGAGCAGAGATGGTGGCTTTCATGTGGTGATAAATAATGGATGAGACTTGTAATGCATCTACCGCGCTCTCTTTTCCCCGCTCATTTGTGTACAGCGTTAAAACAGAGTCAGTATGGCCGAGGGTGCTGAAAAGGCAACATATGGCTGGGACTGTGGAACACGCCCCTAGACATACTTGCACACTCCCTGGTTCACAACGGACACTAACGACGATCTAAAACAGCAAGTAAAACAAGGAGCCGCCCAGATCCAAAGTAATGCTGCATGAGCATGCAAAATTGGATGTCGCCACACCCCCCAAACATGATGGAAATTTTTAAGGAGGGTGCAGTCCCCGGGACTTCTGCCGTCCACCGATCCAACTCCCGCGTTAGTCTATTTGAGAGGGGCACTTCATTAAGACAGTAACGTCTTCAGGCGTAAAGAAACATATAATAACCTGAGCATAGTACCCGCAGTAAACGTACGTAGACAGATGATACATGTACGGAAATCAAATGATCTGTCATTTTCAGCCGAATTTTTAAAATTGCTAGGTCTCACGCCTTCAAAATGCTGAAGGAGTAGCGTTGTGTGAGGTAAATTGCAGAACATGCTAGGAAAGTAATAAAATCTAGTAATTATAAACTTACAGCAACTAGAGGATGGGGTTGTTTCCGAAGGCGACGTTTCTTTTTTCAAGGGCGAAACTGTGGGTTTACGAAAAAAAATTAATAGGTGTGGACACACAAACACAGCAATAATCAATGTGCAAATCATGGCAGGATGTTATAATAGGGCAAAATATGTTAACGACAAACCCGAACAAATCCAGAGCATGAAGCGCATATTATTTTTGAACTGATATGTTGCATATTTCAATGGAAATAGGAAAGACCTATTAGGCAGAATTTTATTACTGACAGTCGGTCGGTGAACGCCCCTCTATCAAATGTTTATTATTTTCAAGCTCCTCTTCTATACTCCAATACACCGATTTTGCGACCACACGAAAGACGCCTTTACAACATAGAGCCTCACGCTAGCATTCAGCAACACAGCATACTAGACTAGGGCGCAGCATACGTTAACCAGTACCCGAAAATTCCGCGCCTGATGAGTCTAAAGGCACATCTGCGCGCAGGCTTCAGGCCTAATCTCGGCATTAGACGGCTGACCGGTAATGCTGAGGTAATGGAAAACGCAAGAAACTGTGATAATTGTTAGCGTTCATGGAGTAGAGAATGGGGTAGTTTCTCAAGTCGACGTTTCGTTTTTCGAGGTCGAAACTGTGGAATTACGACAAACATTTGGTTGGTGTGGACACCAAGACACAGAGGTAATCCATGCTCAAAGTACACCAAAATCTCATAACAGGACAAAATATAGCAAAAACAAACATGTGGAGATTTAGACCGCAAACTATTAATCATTCTGCTTTGACCGTTATGCTGCATACTGTAACTGAAAACGAAAATGTTTATTGTTCGCAAACGCCTCTTTAAACCCACGCAACCAGATTTGGCGACCTCAGTCAAAACGAATTGTCATATTCGCGACATGTATCATCCCAAATCAGAGCGCAACGTGTCATTGCGTGCGCATAACCTCCAAAAATGACGTTTTGAGATTTCCTATGCAAAGCGCCTACATTTTGTAGGAGAAAATACATTGATCGTTCACAGCCAATATGTTCATTTAGAAAAGGAGATCCTCTCTTAAGAGACGCCACTCATAATCAAATCGCAACCCGGACAAATGACAGCAAAAATGGAAACCACTGCTACAGTAAGTAGATGAATGCCACACGAACTGTTTATCTCCTTAGTTCTGTCCCTGTGTACTCATTGGACGCACTGTCCGCTTATCCGTGTTCTTTGCCTAACAATCTTGATTTCGCATTTTATCGAGTTTCACCAAAAAACATGCGGGTAAAAACATCATTGCCCCTGTAGCAGGACGTCATCCTGCCTCTAAATGACCACTTTATATATGTTCGAGAATTTGCCTAATGGAGAAATTACCGAAGCAATCAACCTTGCAAAAGGTGCTTTACAATCAAGAAAACGTCTTTTTCTGGACTGCGTCCGTAAGTGATCCGCGCACTGTCGAAGATGGTACAATTGGTTCGTTTGTTGATGCAGTAACCCACGTTTGTGGTAGCATCTTCTCTAGGCTGAGGTTATGTTACACCAGGATTCTTAGCAATATCAAAGACGAGCTCTCATTTTACAAACGCGTAGGTTGGATAAGGATTCCTATTCCGCTATACCGCGTGTGCGCACACCCCCAACGTCGCGGTTTGCGGGTGTCCCGCGAGAGGTTACTATTCAGAGTGAAATGCGTGGGATGCCGTGTTACCACTGAGAAAACGCAAACCTGTCCTATAATGAAAACAAGAAATTACCCCCTGGCAATTTCCCACATGTCGCAATGCATCTAGAATATCTGGGTACTGTCCCAGTGATCGCATCTTCATCTTCTGAATATCTGGGCAATTTTCCGAGGGGAGATATAGTTTTAAATATAAACGCACATTTGGCAGGCGGCATTGTGCATTGTAACAAGCCATTCCTTCAAAAACCCTCACCACCATTTCACAAGACACTGAACACACGATACGTAGCCTCCAATACTGACGGCAGGAGAGAAAAGGCTCTTCATCAGGGTCCCATTTCAAGGGGATGCATCAAATAAACTTTTTAGAAGACGCCTTACTCAAGCTGTATCACAAACCTTTCCAGCAGCGTACACCCGTGTACTGTTCTCCACCAGTCCCATTCTATACAGGGAGGGCAAGGACAAACTACCAGCTCAGACCACCTCCATGTGTATTTACTCCTTCACCTGCTACTGTGGGGCAGAATATATTGGTCGCACGAGCCGGCGTTTATCCAAAATAATAAAAGAGCATCTGCCAGCATGGTTAGGAAAGGGACAAATAAATAACATCAACAGCTCGATCCTCGCGCACGTGGTAGACACAGGCCACCGTGTAGACGCCAAAGAGGCCTTCAGAGTGATCTACAAGGTCCCATCAAGCTATCCAAAACTGCTTGGACAGCGCTTGTTGGCTACGGCAGAGGCGGCTGCAATCAGGCTACGCGGACCGGTCCTATGCGCACAGAAGAACTTCATACAGGCTCCACAGTTGTCATGGCTCAAAGCCACCAAGCCAACCATCCGCATGTAATTACCTTCGCCGGGGCTCACCTTCTCCCTGGCGCTGAGGGGAATTGTGGTGTTTCGCTCTTCCCTCCCCACCCCTCCCCAAACCCGAGCTACAGCATAATTATCCACTTGCCCCTATTGTTTAATTCATTACTTCAATAGCCACATAAATGTACAGACCTGAAGAGAAATTATCGAAAGCAGACGTATGCTCGCCAAAATGCCTTTTGAATTTTACAATGGGAATTTTAGCAATTCTAAAACAGTCCAAAGATCCAATGGTGTTAAAGGCACTCAGCGGATACGTACGGTTCAGCACCAGGCTTGTGGAGACGAAAGTACGAGCCAGGTTTATTAAATAATGCCTCGAAGGAAGTGAGTACCCCAACTCCTAGTGGAGAGCGATGCGACGGAATCGTACGGCTATCACCTGTGATACCTTTAGAAGATACGCCGAAAATGAACTAGAGAAAACGCATGTAAAGAAGTCGCCGGATTTGAGGCAGCAATCCTGACCCCGTAGCATTCAAAACGTTTGAATTAAGTCGCCACATTGTTTTTGTAGTCCAAGGGAAAGAGGTCAGTACTGGACAATCTAGTTTCGTAAGGTCATAAAAACCTACCTTATGAAACTAGACTGTTGAATGCTGACCTCTTTCCCCTGGACTACAAAACACAATGTGCCAACTTCATTCGAACGACTCGAATGCAACGGGGTCAGGATTGCTGCCTCGCATCCGGAGACTTCTTTGAGCTTTCAACCACTACTAGCTTGAGAGGATATCCCCTGAAACTACGTGACAGGGGCGAGAATGGACGCAAGAAAGTCCTTCAGCCATAGAGTGGTAAAGGCATGAAATACCCTACCTGTGGACGTCGTCATGTCCTCACCCGTGGACAAATTTAAGAGGAAGCCTGACCAGTACAGGGATATGTGCCTCCACGGCATTAGGAACTGACGAAATTCCCCCTGTACCACCACCAATGTTTACGTTACGAAACATGCTACTCACTATATTCAAGTAACATTATTTTATGACTTTTCGTTATCACTTGACCGAAACAAATGCGCTTGCTTCGATACTATTTGGTTCATTCAGTACCGCGCACTCGTTATTGTACAATTTTCACAAAGAAGGCCTTCACAGACAAATTTATACCAGTAACCAATGCTTGTTGTATGGAATTGATTACCCAGTTTTCTTTAACACTTGCCTTACACATTGCTTTTCATGACGTTATTGTAACCAAAAGCGAGTTCAAAGGCGCTCGCCTACCTATCCCTTAAAAATCTGGCCTGATCCGATCAGATGCTAGCACCTTCTTGAGCCGAAACCTCCGAAATTCGAGTTTGACCTTGTGTCCATGCTGCTGCGTACACTTGCAAATTTATTAGTGTTTGCGTCGGTAAGCTGCAACCAATTTTAATATGTTCTCCGTCAACTGCTTCAGCAGTAAATGCTTCCGCAGTTAAAATTATAATCGAACTTTAACGAGATCAATGGATTTTACGATTCTGAGACCAGAAAGTGTTTATTCGTCAGGCCAAACTGCGTCTTTATAAATGAAAAATAACCTTTTTCGCGAAAACGCTTAAATGGTTAGTTGACTTTACATTCTCATAAATGGAAGTGCGTAGACAAAGCAATAAAAGTGTACACATGGACATTAGTGTAGTGTCATACATCGCGGACCCTGTGCACGCTAACAAGCGGTGTCTGGAATGTGTTTTTCCATAGTGTAGTTTATACATTGTAAAGTGATGTTCGTTACTTTGGGGATACGCAGAAATACTCCCTGGTCCCAAAAGACTATTAGTAGTTTTGAGAATTGTCTTCAGCCAATGGACAAATATTCAATACAACATTATACAGTGTCTGGCACTAGATTATCTTTTGTGAAAACGTAGGTTTTACTATCCAAGGCTTGATTGCATGTGGAATCAAGTCCTCTTGTTAAAAACACGCAAGAGTATCTCGTGGAGTTAGATCTGTATGTAGAACGCCATCGCAATATTATAGCTGTGGAAGCATTGCTAAAGACTTCCAATGTATCTTAAGCAAAAGAAATTAAGTGGGACCGACGAAGTCACTTAAAACAGATTTCACGATTCTTTCATGGATAAGGCAATATCATGATTAGGATGTGTGAACGAAGTATTTTAAATAGACTACATGATCCCTGCGTATACGTAGCCATGGCTTTTGTATGCATCATAATATCTGATAGTTGATAGAGACAAATATGTCCTTTACATTCCAAACGATATTCCTGCAGCGAAAAATATCCTTCAATATGGTAAATGTCATTTGAAATGTAGCTTCAGTGTACATAGCGCAAAAACACACACATAAACCAAAATTGGAATATTTTTATTTCATAGAGGTAATGCTTCCATCGAGAGTTCGAGAGGGCCAACAAATGAATTGCCTTGATCTAGTGTTCGCCAAGTCGTCTGACAATATCGACGTTGTGAATTGCCTGCCCCCTTTGGGTCACAGTGACCGTGTAGTTCTCATGTGGGAATTCTTTTATTCTCCCTGCCTGCACAACAGCTCGATTCCCGACCCAATATTTGGCACGGAGATTTCGAACAGATGAGAAAGGATCTTAGTCCTACCGACTGGGCATCCACTCTGTTCGGCGATGTTGAAGAGGTTTGGTGTCAGTTCACAAAGTTAGTCCGCAACCTCATCTCCAACCACTGTCCAATCATGCGCAAAAGACTAACAAATAGACCTCGCTGGCTAACTCCGTTTTTAAAGAAGAAAGTTAACAAGAAGAGGAAGCTGTGGAAAAGATCCCTGACTTACCGGACGCCAGAATCCCTAAGCAGTTAGTTACAGCGAAAGTGGGTTAAAATTCTCATCGCCAGAGATCGGAAAGCCTTTGAAAAGGATCTTTTTAACCGTGCCATTGTTAATCCTTGATTAGTCCTTTACAGCTACATAAGACAGAGAACGCGGAACAAGGATCCCATCCCACTGCTGCGAACAGCCAAGTAAATGGAAATCTCCGATAACAAGGAGAAGTCTGAACACCTCTCTCAGTTATTCCGGTCTGTCGTGGCAAGTGAACCTGATTTTTTCTCACCCATTTTTGAAGGCGAAGAAACGCCTACCCTCGAAGCCGTTTTCTTCACCGAAGCAATTGTTTGGAATGAGTTACTTACCTAAAAGAATCGACCTCCCCAGGCTCTGATGCAATCCTCGCCAATCTGCTAAAGGGTCTAGCTCCCGAAATGTCCAAGCCATTATCCTTGAACTTCCAAACGTCATTTGTTGTTGGATGCCTGCCATCTGACTGGAAGTCCGCTACCATCACTCCGCTTTTTAAGGGCGGAAGCCGTACGTCTGCGTATATTAACAGGCCAGTGAGTCTTACCTCCATGTGTTGCAAAATCATGGAGAAGATCATTAAGAAGGCCTTTATGCAGTTCTTTGGGCAGCACTATCTTGTCTCTTATACACAGGACGGCGTTCGAAGTGGTCGGTCCCGCCTCAAGAATCTGCGCTTTACACTCGAACGCTGGACCCAAGCACGCGACGCAAGCAATGTGGTGCACGCCATCTACATCCACTTAAAAAAGACCTTCGATGGCGTTCACTACCAACGTCTCTTTCACAAACTGCGCAACGCTGGAATTTGTGGACGCCTTCTAGTATGGATCCAGAGCCTTTTGGCTGGACGGTGCCAAAGTGTGCAGGTCGGGCGTCAACAGTCCTCGGAGGTAATCGTGGTGATTGGCGTCCCCCAGGGCTCAGTCTTAGGTCCCAAGTTATTCCTCGTTTTCATAAATGACTGCGTCAAGGACCTAGACTGTGATATCATCCTGTTTGCCGACGACAAAAAATTGTGGAAAGTTATTCACAATGCAACAGACGCAGACCACCTGCAAGCAAACTTGAACAGGCTCGAAGACTGGTCGAAGCGCTGGCTTATACCCTTCAATATAGGTAAGTGCAACTTTCTTTAACTAGGCAGCTTCAGGGCCTCCAGCCCCAGGACTTACTTTCTACACGGCTCATCCACTCACATAACACGGCACAGACTTAAATGTGTTTATACTACTTGTAGCAAGTAAGTAATCGTTATTGATTACTCTTTTTCGATAAGCTGTCGGCGATTTTGTAAAAAAATCCTTTTTCACCTTCCCACTTATCAATATTTTTCACCGACGACTTGTAACCAATAGGGAGTCCAAAGGCGCTCGTCCAATTTCCCCTAATAAACTGAAACTGAAACTAAACCACTCCAGGTACTGCCACGTAGGATTTCCCATAGCCAACCCCATGACATTTCCGCAATATAGTGTGCATCCTCGGGACGATATGTCATTTCGGTTGCGAAAACAAGCTCTGCACCAAAGGGACATATCACCATTCGAGGATTTATCGATCGGCATGGTAGCCTACTTCCCTATGGACTACATGCATCTAGTATGTCTGGGTGTGAGGCGTACGTTGCCGCACATGTGGCGGCTTGGAGTGAAGTTTTCTCCGGCCCTCAATTCGCTCATTAGGAAGTGCAGCGAATGTTTGCCTGTGGAATTTGCACGCAGGCGCAGAACACTGGATTGCCTCAATTATTGGAAGGCGACTGAATCCCGGAAATTCCTTCTTTACCTCGGCCCGGCAGTTTTTGGAGCTCTTATTGACCAGGACCGTTATAAACATTTCCTTCAGTTGTCTATCGGCGTGTACATATTTCGCCCCCTTCCCGCTTACATAGAACTTGCATTGACTTTTACGTATTCTTTTAAATACTTTTGTAGCAGACTTTGGTATGCTGTATCAGTCAGTTGATGTTGTTAACAATGTCCATTGCCTACTCCACCTGCACGAGGATGTTGCGCGATTTTGAATGCTGGATATCTTTTCGACATTTCGTTTTTTTTCTGTAAAACGTCCGCAGTTACACATAAGGACCGAGAAACGTAGCCGCACAGGTGTACAGGCGCATTAACAGAAGGCGCCTGCCTCAGTTGGCCACTGGTTCGATGCTGCTGGTCGACGAGGAGGGAGTGCCACGGTATTTGCAGTTGCTCCGCAGCTGCAAAGCCATCGTTCATGATGGGTATGTCTTTCCAACACAACCACCCAACAATGTGATACGTGTCGGCGATACACCGTACGTACTGACATCTGTGCCGGCTACTGGCAGAGCGTACCGTCCATTTATGTTCTGCCACGACTGCTTCCGACCCGCCTTCTCTTCTTTTAACTTACATATGGTGGAAGCATCTGCTTTAGATAACAAAACCTCCACTGCTGCCGTGGATGACATTATTTGTAAAGACGTCCCCTTTAACGTTGACGTTGGTTTTTTCCCATTTCCTATGCTACACACTTTCCAAGATCTACG
>CACRXP010000774.1:197408-260653 GCA_902702965.1 Spirometra erinaceieuropaei
GAGGAGGAGGAGGAGAAAAAGAAGGAGGAAAATTTTGAAGCCAACAGGGCAGTGTGCTCTGTAGCGCCTTTATGAAGTTTAATCGAATTAGGCAGCTGGTGTGATTGCGCAGGACATTTTTGCTGGGGAGGTAAACCAAGAATGAGTACCGACACCTAGGCAGGGTTCAACAGATGCTTGTGTTCGATTTAAAATTAACCGTTCATATTGTGAGGCGACTAAGTACGCTAGGCAGAAGGTACAAGAGCCTAATATGGGATTTCCTTACCTGACTGCAGTTTAGTGCACATTTAAAAGCACATGTCAATTGCAGACAGAGCAGGTGCTTCTGGATGCCAGAAATGCAATCACGGTGTACCCACAAGCAAGACTTTGATTGGCTTGTAAATAGTCCTCTTGATATCAGACTACGTTTTTATGCAGACCCTGGACGAATTCCTGAGACATGCGTGCGTCGAGCACTCCACGTTTCCGCTGTGCGTTCCTCCTGGAATTCTAGATTGGGTTTGAGGTCATGAGTAAGAGCAACTATTGATGCTAAACGACTCCTCTGGTTCGCTCAAACTTATATGAAGCTCCATACTTCTCCAGAACCCTTGGTTTGAGCTTACAACTGTATTGAAGGTTGAAGTCAAGATAAGATATAATGCACGAGTGGCTACAGTAGACGTAGGTGTGCCACGATAGGGTACAGGGAGTCGAAGGTTCCCTCGTTCTCTGCGAAACTTGCATGATCCGTGAGTATTTGGTATCGTTCCATCTGTTACCACATTATATCACATTCTAAGGACATATATTTTAAAGTTTTTTACTGTTTATTACTATCAGCTTTTTCACTGATACTCCACCACATATGATTTAACCTGCCTGGCGATTTTGTAAATTGTTAGACTTCTGCAAGTCAACAAATTTCCCCTGGCCAAATCTGGATCGTCACTTTCCCGCCGATCGCGTCGAGAAAATTATATTTTCATCTTCCAAACAATGTATGAACACTTGTTTTGTAATAAAGCGCTCTACATTATTTGCTTGCCATTTTTACGGAAAGATCAAACGCTATTGTTCTAGTCACCTCCTTGGGAGAAATGACTTCGCTAGCAGCAAACCCACCCTTTTGTCATTCACTTGCCCTAGCTGGGGTGTCGTGTGTTCACCAAGGCGTTAAAAACACCTAAGAAGCTTTTGGTTGAAGATGACACCTTATTTGCGCGGTTTGGCAATAAATTTCTGTAAGAACACTCGGGGCATTCGCCTGCCGCATTGCATCAACTGTCCATGTTCAAACTTTGAGCTGAGGACTGCTTGTATGATATGCTCCGCGAGAAACAAATATGCTGAGGAAATTCACTAGAGGGTATTTCGAATGAATAGGAAGGACAGTTGCTTCCCGACGTCGTGCAAAGTCTAACAGTTCGCGCTCGAGGACAGTGTCTGCAAAACCACAATATGTATGCCGGTGAAAAACCATGGCCAGAAGGAACGTTTAGCCTCGGGTACGTAGGCGAGCTCCTATGGATCCAGTACACTATGGCACCGCGTCCACAGTCTTTTTTGCCAGCTAGTATGACTAAATTCCCCGGAAAGAAATAAGGCCAACAGAATGGATTGTTTCGGACGTATCTGCCGTCAGCGGCCAGTCATGCATCATCAACGGATAGGACAGCCTTAGACCCGAATCGCGGTCATTTGGTCATCGAAGCAGGGACCAAATTCTCAGTATTACCTAAGCACGTCTTCAGTTACACCTCTGGGCTACTCTTTTTGTTCATTACCTGAACTTCAGCCATAGGAGTCTGGTTCCTTTTTCTTCAGAGTTTTCATTTCACACTAACTCCTAACCTACTTTTTGAGACTTTAGCGTGAATAGGAGAAATAAACCGATTAAAATTGCTCAGACTTCTGGTAATTGCAGAAAACTGTTTTACGAAAAACCACCTTTCAATAATTACCTGAAAATGCTCTCTGTGTGAATTAATCTGAAGCGCCTAAGTATCTTTCATTCGAGCTTCTGTAAAACACCATTTTACTTTGAAATAACATGACATTCCCCTTACATGTCAGTATTACTTTTTGTCAAGTTTGTTTTTCACCTGTTGTCTTTCCTTCTTTTCCTGTATCTTGCAAACGTTATTCCAGTGGAGAGCGTTTGACATTTGAGAGTGGCACCTTGATTACATAAGTTATAGGGCGGAGCAGATATGAGAGCATTTTAACCATGATTTGTGGCTTTTATATTGAAAGCATAACTGGGTCACAAAGGACATTTTGGAAAAAGGATTAAAACATACTGGTTATAATGAAATATTTGTAGTAGCTGGAATGGGATGTGCAACAGTTCTCTTATAGTCGATATAAACCAACATTTTTACTTACCAAGAATAAGTAGGAAAAAGAGTGGGCGCCAGTCCTATGGTCCCACAACTATTTACCTTTTTTTCAAGCAACCGGAGAGGTATTTGAGTTTATCAGATGTTTTTTTATGTTGCGTTCTCCTTTCTCTTACCCAAAATGAATAAAATGCTTGCTTAACACATTTGAATTAGAAGTTATATGACTTTCATTAGGCCTTTCGTCCCAAATGCCTTTGAACGTGTAGGGTTTTTTCCACCCTCTAACGAAAAATGCTGACGGTTACGCATTAAAGCCACCGAAGTTAGATGGTCATTTTTATATTTTTTGATAAGAAACAAAGTCGTAGGCGCGCAACTTACGGGTGTACTCCGGTAAATAGCAACAGAAATGGAACAACTAAAACATGTGATCGTCATCTAGTGCATTTTCGAGTGTGCGTTCTGTAGTGACATGATCTACACAGGCTACTATGAGCGGCCGGTCTGTCAGTATAAATCCCATACGAACAAGGCAACAGATGTGTTTAACCAATTTATCCTAAATTACGTAACATTTCAAAACATCTTTAACTTGGTCTGCATTCTCTTAAGCACCTACTACTGAGGAACGGTTGTCGAAGGAATTACATGCCGAATTTTTCGAGGTCAACCGTTCTCAAATACTTCTAAGGGAAAAATGTTGCCGATTGGACAGTAAAACCGATATTTTGAGTCACTCCAAACACTTTAAAGCACATCTGAATAGAGGATTTAATGGAAAGCAGTGTCATTAGCATTTACTCTGCAAGCGTAACCACTGTGTGAATAAGTGCATCCCAAGGTCATTTCTGAACTTGTTAAGTGTAATTTCGATTTCCACGTGTGCAGACAGATCAGATAAATGCAGGCTGTTAGGCAAAATTGAAGAGATCTATTGCTTTGGTGCAATTCGACTGGCAGCTTTTGTCTCCAACATCTTAAAAGACTTGATTTATCCAAGATGGCCTGCAACAATAAGCTTCCATCTATAATCCACAGCCCTAGATGTTCACGGTTAAGCTTTATTCAGTCTTTTTTCGATGAAAGTTATTTTAGACATATTCTGTTCGCAAAAAATGTGCAAACCGTAGGTTTTGTTTATTTTTAGAAAACTCCAAGAAAGACATACTTGAGTAAACTTTTTCTAATGCACCCATGAACGCTGATATCTTAGTTTTCGGAAGCTTGGTCTTTTAAATTTTACAGGTACTAGGTGAAAATCTGTCCTTTAACAATTAACAAGTCCAGCAAAAAACCTGCTGTGCAAGACATTGGCAACTAAAAATCTGGTGATCTTGCAGCCCTGGGATATCGAAGTATTAATATTTCTGTCTGAGGTCTGAACCAACAGTTTATTGTTGGATCATTTTTTTGAAGAATGAGTTATTGCAGGTATGACGGTTCGATGATATTAGAATTTTCAGATATTTTCATGAAGGGTTTTTACCGGAAGCCTTAGCCAAATCAACTTGTTTCTTTAAGTATTGATCAACTAAGCATTTCCTTTCATGTATTCCAATAGTTTACCGCAGGTGAGGCGTGGGTAACTATCACATAGGCGTCTCGTAATTCATGAGCCGAGTACCTCAAAAGTCTGATGGGGCGTTGTACGCTAAACCACCCTAACTGTTAACATTGAGTGGACTGCCATCTAAGCTCCACCCTTAGGGGATGCTCTGTGCCCGACGGTGAGACTACTACTGGTGTGTCACAGAACCTTTTCAAGTACGTGACATGGCACTGCTTCATCCAATGCAATTGTCATCTGTAACTGGGGGTCAGACAGAATTAAGGGTGGTTAGATCGCAGTTGGTAGCCAGGCCCCGTATCACAGGTGGTTGGGGGGTTTGTTTACTGGGGCTATTTTGTGGGGTTCCATAATCACATCTGATCCATTTGGCCTCCCTTTTACGTTTGAGGTTAGGATTAGAGTACTGGTTAATGGTTTTCGATTTTCGGGTTAGGATTATGCCTTCAGGCTTAGGTTTTCGGGTCACAGTTAGGGTTTGAGCGTACGATTAGGTTTCAGTATTACGGTTAGGTTTTCCAGTTACGGCTATGATTAGGGGCTACGGTCACGTTTAAAATTTCGGTTAGGCTTAAGGTTAAGGTTGCCGTTAGGGTTAGCCGTTAACGTTTAAGTTTGAGTTTAGGGTTAGGGCTAAGGTCGCCTCCCGCTTCCCCATTCCTGACTACCAACTGCGATCTAGCCTTAAGAGTACAAATGTAAATACTAGATGTTTTTAAGTGATAATCAGTGCTAAATACCAGCTGTACTGCTTACAACTGTAGCAATATGCTGCAACCTACATCAGACGTAAATGACTCTCTTGAATCGTCGTTAACCCAAAATGCTCAAAATGCGTATTTAATTTTTGCACAAATTTCAATTATTAGGGGACTTCTGTCCTGTGCGTATTTCAAAGTCCTCGATTAAGGCGTTTTAGATACGTCGGTTGGAATACGTCTGCAGAGACTACAATGGAAGTTTTATTACCGCCGAATAGTGAGGTGTATGGTTACTTCTAAACAGTGCTCGTGACTCATCCACCAGATACTTTAAATACGCAGAGATCTTTTTCAGTCTGGACACGCTTCTGGAAGTGTCCACATCTGACCATTGGAAAGTGTCGTCACACATTCCAAGGTGAGTTTTCCCAAAAGAAATACACCCGGCTAAACACGAACCAATACATATTTTGGGGGACAAGCAGAACTCTTTGAAGACATCATTCCTGTGACGATTGACAAACAAGCTCATGATGTGCTAAATCTTCAGAATTAATGATAAATAACGCGGTTAACGGCCCAATTGCAGGCCACAATACAATAATTCTGTAGTATTAAAGACCAACAAGGTGTTTAGACAAGCAATTTTAAAAACGCCATCTACAGCCAGTAAGTGTACTATGACGTAGAAAACAGTCTGCAAAATCGTTTTATGAAATTTATCACTATGTGGCTTGACATACAAATGCACTGGTGCGCAACCCTTGCATTACTATAGGAAAACAAACATTCTGGTGTATCCAAAATACAAAAACAAGCTTCGTGATGAGGTTTAAGACATTTGAAGCAATCTTTTGAATTTAAAACAGCCATACACAGCAGATTCTATTGGCACCAGCAAATTTTCCGACAATGTACCACCTGCGACCCATTGCTGCACCACGCTGATAACGAAAACCTACAGCAGCTTAAATTTACACAGAAAAATCGATGCCAAACAGCAGGGTCATTGCCTAGCGTACACAAATTAATCAATAAAAATATTAAGTAAAAAATGTTTTTAGGGAACAAAGACTAAAGTTAACATGCGAAAGAAGGAAACGTAAACCTAGGGATTGAGGATTACCAGGGCAAGTCGAGGTTGACCATGTGATCCAGCTGTTTGAGCAAGTCGGCTTTCTCCCGCGTATACAAGCTGCTTCTGTGTGACGCAATGTCCGTATTCCTCATGCTCGAACAAGAACTCGTAGGAGTGTTTGTGGGTCAACAAACTGACTGCTGTTTGGGAGTTGTTTTATGACAGAAGGACGAGGAATTTATTTTACTGCCTTAATAGCCATTTAGGCAAATGCTGATCGCTACAACGAGAGAGACAATCCCCTGAAGACTGCACATCTCATGGAGCTCTTACGCTATTGCCTAAAAACATATTTCACATTTGGTGGACAAATGTATGAGCAAATAAAAGGCACTCCTATGGGCTCCCCCATATCAGGGCTGATTGCTTAAGTGATTTTTCAACGGATAAAACACTTGGTGTTCACCAAGTATCAACCAAAGTTCTGGGCTCGTTACGTCGATGACACCTTCGCCATTGTCAAATTATCTGACGTGGAGCACCTTAAAGAATTACTGAACTCGGTTAACCAGAATATCCAATTCACGATGGAAGCCGAAACAAACAACCAACTTCCCTTCCTCGATGTCCTTGTGCGTCGGTGTGCAACTGGACAATTACAAACTACCGTTTTCATAAAAGCCACCAACACAAGACAAATACTGCACTTCAACAGCAATCACCCCCTCTCTCACAAACGCAGCTGTGTCCGTACTCTGTTCCAAATAGTTGAAACACACTGCAGCACACCAGCCGACAAAAGAGTTGAACGACAATACCTGCATGATCTCTTTCGAACCAATAGATACCCAAGCCACTTCATCAAGCAAAGCAAGTGCCGAGTGAACAGACGACGGCCACAAGAAGAGCAACCCGAAGTCTGGAGGGCTATTCCTTACAGTATAGAAGTCTCCGAGGCGGTTTCAAGACTGCTACAACCCTCCAGGGTAGGTATTGCCCATCGACTCCAGGCAGCAATTCGTCGCCGTTTGATGCAACCCAAAGACATACTGCCACCCACTGAAACCAGCAGTTGTCTATCAAATACGTTGTAAGGATGGAGACTGCGACTACGTTGGAAAGACCGGACGGAAAATGCAGACCCGCCTACATGAGCACAAACTGGCAACACGGAGACTAGACCCAAACTCACAGCTTGCGGCTCACATCGGGAAAACTGGTCACAGTTTTGATTTTCAAGGAGCAGCCGTCTTAGGCAGGGGCATTGCAAGGACTGAGCGTCTCACACTTGAGGCTTGGTACTCAGGCATATAGACCTTCCCTCGGCCTATAAAGTCCTATGTCACTACATACACCGTGACGAAGACAAGACAATCATACGGAGCCTAAGAATGCCGAGCAAACACGGCCTGTCGACCACTTCACCCAAAAGGGGAACTCAACCAACCCCGATTGAGGTGACGACACATAATACAAGAGGCCACCAACACTCACAGGTGACGAACATTAGGCCAAGGCAGCGAAAGAAGAAAAAAGTCGACTAGCCCAAGGCCAACTAATGCGGCAGTCCATTCAAAAGTGCTGATCGATTTTTTCACTTGACGCTCTGACAATGGAGAGCAGCCCCAGCTCTTCGAAACGTCAGCCAGAAAAGTCCCCCGATCCGGTGAGCAATTCATTCTCCTAAAATTAAGTCGTCTGCGTCCTGTCAGTGACTGATAAGAAGTGGATTTTTAGCGAACAGCCATCAGGCGTATTCAAGGATCTTTATTTCGGAGGCAACCTTTGCACCACGTCCTTGAACTCCATTGGGGGCCTCCGATCTACTTAACTTTGTGGTGCATTACCAGCGTAAAACTTGCAACAGATACGGCCAAACGAGCGCTTCACAATTTCATCACAAGAATTTAAGCCCGGATTGACAAACGCACATTTACTAACCATATCACACGCATCGCCATCCTTGACGGTGGCAACTTGCTGCCGAACTCGTCTGGCAGCATAACGCCGAGGTTCTTTTGGACCTGATTTCCAACCAAACAATGAGCTCTGTTAAGGCGACCTGGATCTCAACGCACCACTCTTGTCGGCCGGCTTTCACGCGCATCGGGAAACCACCGCGCTGAAGGTGAGTCTTGCCCACAAAGCCCGCGCGCGAGTCAGCAATTAGTGTGCTGTCAGGTCATGTACGACCTTAGGGCACCGGTAACCCGCGCGAATCTGCGCGTGTTGGCGCCCACAGTCCAGCCAATCGGGACGCGAGAGTCAGACAAAGACATTGCCGTGGACAGAGGGATTGAAAGTGGATGTGCGCGCAGTGGCTGACATCCTGTCTGTTTTTTACAACCAGCAACAACTGGCGATATATTACTAGAGGATATGGCAAGTGGCGACGCAGCTGAATGCAAGACATGATGAGTAAAGAACTAATGCATCATTTATCGATGGCACAGCAAGTCAGTTTCGTGGCTTCCCTCACAGAAAGGCTAAAAGCAGACATAAAAAGACGATATAAGAGGGGACTACTGGAAGGAATCTAAGAAATTTCCTTTGACGTGTTTTTCAGGCAATATGGAACGGAACTCATTCGTCCATTTGTGCCCTAGGGGCTCTCTCTCGAGCGCAACCAGCAGCCACGCAGCGGCGCACGATCTAAGCAGAAAGTTATTACCGCCAAAGACAAGAGAGACTGAAATGGCCATTTCTGGTTCATTAGCCATCGTAAGCCAGTCATACCCAGCCCAAAAGTGTGGAACGTTTGGGGATCCATCCCGCGATCAGTTGGTTAAAAGTCCAGCGTCTCTAAACACTGGACCGCGGGTTCCTTCTCCTGTCGGTTGCGATCGTGTAGCAGCCGCTCCAGCCCCCCTTTTCTCCGGCTCCGTTTTGTCGGTCGATGACCGCGATAAGCACTGACAGGCCGCTGACGCACGACCACCCCCGCCGGCTAGAACTGGGACACCTCCGGTCCAGCTGCAGTGAACCCCGGCTGCACTCAAAAACTAGTACCGCCTAACGCGCGTCGAACGCTTTGGCTTGATTCCCGTGAGGCCTTGTGAGTATGCGCCCTCCATTCGTCCCCTAATTAGTCCAATCACACGACCACCACGCAGACAGTCACCCCCTCCTGCTACCTTAGACACACACTCTCGCGTTAACAACACACCGTGACTGACGCTCTCCGTGAACGGACGCTTTTCTCTGTTGCAAGCAAACCACCAACTTACGGCAGCCTGCCCTGTGTACAGAGTAAACTAGTCCTCACAGCTCCCTGACTTCTGACAGTAGACGAAACGAACTTATTGTGCGTGGTTTAAGTCGATCTCACATCCTTGACCGCCACAATCGCAATAAACAATGATTGAGGGACGCTCACCGATCGTATTACGAAAGTCAATCGTCTCCTTGTACCTTATGGCTCTTTTAAAAGCCCAACCAGCAGTCCCAGGTATTCCACACTTCGGGGTTGTGTATGACTGACTGACGACGGCAAGTGAGCCAGAAATGGCCATCCTAGTCTCCCTTTGCTTTATCGGTATTAGCATTCTGCCAATATAGATTATTTTTCGTAATAAGAGGAAAAATCTTGGCGACTGGGAAAAAGTGGGATCGCAGTCGTTAAAACACGGACAAAGTGTACATAAAATGGTAGAGGAGCGCTCACCGATAGTTTAGACTGAACGTCGTCGTCCCGTTGTGCCTTACAGGCTCTCCCTCGAGCCCAACCAGCAGAAGCACAGCGGCACATGGTTTAGGCAGAATGTTATTACCCACAAAGACAAGAGAGACTGGAATGGCCATTTCTGGCTTATTAGCCGTCATCAGCCAGTCACACCCAACCCCGAGGTGGGGAAAACCGGGAGCTCGATTCTGCAATCTGTTAGTTAGAAGTCTAACGTTTCTAACCACTGAGCCACGGGCTCGTTTTCCCCGCATGGACTGCCGGCCATTACTTTGTACGACTACGCAAGATAGGCGATATCAACTGAACCTGATGGTGCAGGTGTGGGCATAGTAGTAAAAAGGCTACTCTGATAGTTGTTTTTGTTATCAGAACATTATCATGGTTAGCGGTAGTAGTGTTAGTAGTGGTAGTAGTAGTAGTAGTAGTAGTAGTAGTAGTAGTGGTGGTGGTGGTGGTGGTGGTGGTGGTGGTGGTGGTGGTGGTGGTGATGCGGTTATATGGTTGCTCTGCCGGCGACAATGCCCTATTGACCGTCTCATGACCATAAAGTTGCCATTCCACCGGAAGAAACTCGCTACTATCTTCAGGACCTATGTCACCCCACCAATGGTCAATGTCGATGACGTGAAGAATACGTTATATTCAGACCTGCACACCCTATCTGCGACTGTGACTACAGCAGACAAATTAGTTGACCTTAACGATCCCAGTGCTTGCGTCGCTAGAGGCTATTTTGCCCGGAAGGGAGCGCTTGGCCGCCATAGAGTCGGCGGTTGTAACAGCAATGGAATTCTACTCTTGCAAGCCTGTGTGGAACAAAATCTTCTTCTGACTAACACCTTCCGTCTCCCAATGTATCAGAAGGCGAAGTGGATACAATCTTGCTCGCGTCATTGCATCTGTCCTAACTCATAGGTGTTACCTTCATGACATGCTCGCTACTAAGGCATTGCGTGATGTCGACTGTTGAACGGAGCACCGCCTTGCCATCTTCAAGTAGGGGCTGCAATTGCAACTGCGCAGACAGCTGCACGTCGAGTCAACATAACGTAAGCCAAATACCGTTCTGTTTGATACGGCTGAACGCCAATTGGTTTTTATTAAGTGCATGAACTCCAAACCCTGGGGCCGCATACCATTGCCGAAAACCAGTAGGGAAAGTTGCGAAATACTATTAAGGCCACCGCCATGAAGGCCCTCAGCCGCGCATGCCGTCAGCACTAGGATTGGTTTGGCGATAAAAACAATGAAATCGGCAAGCTTTCTGCGAGGAACACAATATAAACGCGACCTTCACCACCAACAGCAGCAACGCCAATAAAGTCGCATGTATGCCGAGGCATGTGGAGAATGACTGGCTGATCCGCAAAGCTAAGGAAATCTAAGAACATATCGATCGTGGCGAGAAAGTACTTTTTTCGCTACCTTCAGGGGGTCTGCGGCCCATAAGCTCAGTGGACTGCGCCACCGCTGACGACGTGGTGACAGGGAAATCACAGACCCTGGGACGCTATGATGCGCACTTCCTGGTGTCCTCAACCACCTGTCGACAGTATGCGAGGAGGCTATCAACCGGCCTCCTCAGGTGGACTCCAACAACGAAGTCCATCATCTAACTTCACTCCTTGAGACGACCAGAGCAGCATATTACCTTTCAATGAAAAGGCACCGGGAGCCAGCGAACCTCCAACAAGTACGGCGGTCCGCAATTTGTGGAATATCTTGCCCCGCAGTTCCAAGAGATGCTGTGACAAGGACAAATCCGCTGATAGAAGCGAAGAGGCGAGTTCCAGGAAGCAGTTAAAAAGACGAAGACAGGATCACTGGAACAAGAACTTTATTGGCCAAACACTTCCCACTCGAACCCGTCATCAGAGATATTCACAGATAAGGGTAGTGGTGACACAAGAAGCGCAGTATTCATAGTATGCAGCTGCCGTAGGATGATATTCGTACTGTAATTAACAGTTCTCGTAGTCGTAGGGTCGTAATTGATACGATAATGGCTTGTCAGTCCGCGTCCGAGTAGTTAATGGCCGCGATTTCGTCATCCCTGTTGGATGCAGGTGTGACGATTGCTTGGCAAATTGGCTAACTGTCACTGAAATTATTGCACGCCCGCGCCCCCACTACGTGACTGATTCCCCTGCCCAGGGAATATCTCAGCACGGAATACGGTAACGAGAGGTCATTGCGCTTGTTGATGGATTGCGGGCCTGAGAACCATGACGCGAGCAGCTCGTGGCTCACACGGTTGTCACCCCTGGCGCGGTTTTCGGCCTCTTGAAATTTAAAAATATGGCCGGGTCCCCTCGAATGTGCCGCCACCTGAGAGCTAGCGTCTCCCCGCCTCACTGCTGCTGCGTGCTTGGCAATTCGCGTACGGAGTAATCTCCCAGTTTCTCCGACTCGAGTAGCTAGCGACTGACGCGGTTGTCACCCCTTGCGAGGATTCCGACCTCTTGGAACTTGAACATATGGCCGGGTCCCGTCGACTGAGTAGCCACCTGAGAGCTGGCGTCTCCTTACCTCTCTGATACTGCGGCTGCGTGATTGCGCATCCGCCTTTATTGCAACAGGTACCCTTCAGATAAGGACTATTCTAATTCAAAATCTGCACGTCTATAATCCTTTGTGCACCTACTCAACTTGTCGCCGTTCACTCGTTTAATAATGCATTCCTCCTTCAATAACACCGACAAAGGTGGCGTATACGCGTACACGTTCTTCCCACAGTAAATAAGACGAATGTACACCAACGTGTTTTGTGTATGTTCCAAACACGAAAACTGGATTATCTACGTATTCAATATGATAATTGACACACAATTCTCCCATCAAACGGGATACTTTAAAAGGCTCTCTTTTAGAAACCTACGGACTTGGATATATGCACTAGAATTTTGGCTCCAAGAGCTTATAAGTTTAAGTGAGCTTCGCAGACCAACGAAATTTTCGTACGTATAATACCTGTGCATGCTTTTTGCTCAACAGTGAAAAACACGGGCGAAATAATCATAGATGCCTGGATCAACAGAAAGAAATAATTTAAAAAGAGCAGTAAAATATAATAAGACTTGGAGTCGACCCTCACAAACTTTTAAATTGTCGAATCCTCGAAAACAGCTGGGACTGGCTATGACTCGTGATGACCTACAAATAAGGTAATTAAAAGTTACCTTTCAAGGTGAGAAGCACATCGATGTTGCATGCTTTTCTGAAAGACTCACCACCTGTCCAGAAAGCAATGCGTGATGCTCCAACCCACAACGGTCATTCGAATCAGAAGGTAACGCTGGAGTCTCTGTTGCCTATTCCATCAGCACTTTTGAAGTAATGGAGCATATCAGACACATCGCTCAATATGCTAAAGGGTCGACACATTATGAATGGTCGTTCTCAGTATAGCTGGCCAAGTGCGGGCGTCGGGGCAAACATAGGCCATTTGGTACGTTAACCTTCTGACTTATGTATGAAAAATCAGCTTCCAACTGCTCCGTCGCCAATCGGAATAGGGCTCATTCCAAATGGCTAATTGCACGAATTCACATGAGTTGTCAAAAGACACGACGATAAGATGATCTAAGCTTTGTTACATTTTGGTCTGATTCTGTCACGCCTATCTGGTGCACCGCTAGCAAAAACAGTTGACGAATACGAGGTCCTCTAACCCGGACTTCTGAACCATTGCTCCATTTAGTACAGACGGTCTATACACACAGAACCCTCCTATATTCTTATCCAGCGCGACTTCGCCACATTAGTTGGAGTACTGTGAGAGGTTTTTGAACGTGCACCATGACAAAAATTTCCAGTGCTCCTGTCGCAGGAAGGCATTCGGTCTGCAATAACGGGCAAAATTCAGAATTGTCACTATGTCTCAGTATTGAAGGATTCACTCTGAAGGGATGTTTAAAGTAATTGGTAAATGAATAACTTCTTAACAGCCGTTGAAGATGGCACCCACAACATCTCTTGTCCCTCCAATCTATGTGGACTTTTGACCACTTACATGGCAGATTTAAACTAAATAAAGTTACTTCAACAGCATTGCATAATACAACGGCGCTTGCAAAAAGGCATTTCGGGTGAGCCGAGACACAATCAACTGAAGATGAGTTGACCACATGAGCCTTGACTGCCAGTAAAAGCGTTGATACTCACTGATCCGGGGAAACAATAAATGCCAACGAAAATACCCGTACCGGCTAAAAACCACACCGATATTTAATGTCCGCGGGTTATGACGCGAGTAAAAGTCATTTAGCAGGCTAGGTGCCACAACTAGCTTTTTGCTTTCATAAAAATTCATTACGCAGTACGTGTTACGTGACAAGGCTGTAGAGAGAGAGAGCCCCAAGGAATAACGAGGCAAGTGACTTCCATAGCGCGATCGGTTATCGTCCCCATGCCATCGCGTACTCCCGACCGCAACCAACAGGACAATGAGTCCGTGGCTCAACGGTTATGGACGTTGGACGTCCAACCAACGGGTCGCTGGATCGAGCTCCAGGTGTTTTACGCCTCAGGGTGTCTGAGGAAAGTGAATAAGCCAGAAATGGCCACTACAGTCTCCCTGGTCTTTGTGAGTCATGCTATTCTGTCTATATCACACGCCTTTGTGTGGCTGCCGACGAAACTCAAAAAAGATCCCTAAGGAGTAAGTTCCGCAGCGCAATCGGTGAAAGCTCTTCTTCCATTGCGTCACGTGTTTGCCTATCGTCATCCTTACAGGTCATTATAAGCCACCACGGCTTTAGTTTTTGCACATTTTCCACTTCTTACATCTAAATCAGAAACTCATGGAACGTGTTAACCGACATGACTGAGTACGAGTGTATTACTGCTGTGTCTGTGTCCTCCCGGATATTTTGCTGCAATGAAGTTTTGTGCCAATCACAAGGATCCATGCGGTAGAAGTCGAGCTGTAAACCCAGTCATATTAGATCTTCAAAGTACTTTGATACTGAAAGCCATTCACGGAATTCCGGCAGGTCAGGTTCGGAAGTTTCATAAAATGCTTGTTGATCATAAAATTGTGTCGATCTCTACGCTACCAATTGGCTTTTGCTGTGTCCAGCAATTAACGGTACCAAAATGGTGGCTCAACAAAACTGTTACAGCTGTTGAAATTTCGATTCAATGGTTCAGAAGAACACTTGGAGAGCAAACGTGTGCTTCGATAAATGCCCAACGGACCAGCACATTTTTACGGGTAAAGGGTGCAAGTAAAACATGAGAATGATAAGAGAAGTCGGTTAAATTTCGTCTTTTCACAGAAGTAGGTTGTAGAAACCAAGTAATAGGAGACAGTGAGTAATAAGGCAGTGAGATTTCAGTAAAGCCGTGTCAGGGGGAAGTGGGGGAGAGCGCGGAGAACTGTATGCAGCTGACCAACCTTTGGACACGATTAACGCGGAACTTAGAGGAGATCCTTCTGCGTACACAAGACCGGCTTTCACAACCTTATAACAACTCTAAAAAAAGTTAACCCAGTGACTTAGAACGGTCTGGCTGAAGTTTGTAAATCACTAGGAAAGCTGCGTTGCGGTCCAAAAAGTCCCGGCACCAAAATTTGTACTCATGCTTTAAATTTCGCTTTTCGTATGTCATCCCGTATTCTTGTGAATAGGGGCTGGCTCGTGCGAACTATATAATTTACCCCCACAGGTGCAAACAAAGGAGCAGATGCACTCGGAAATTGTCTTGCATGCAGCTTATCCTTGTCTTCTCCGAGTGTTATAGTCAATGGTCGATCTCGTGAAATGTTGATCGGAATTTTGAAATCCGTATACGACTAGGATGGATTACCTAAATGGAGTTATATTTTCTATTATCATGCGGCATAATGCTGTGATATTTCAGACACGGCTGGATGTTGCCCTTTAACTTCAGTTCTTTTCGATCGCTTTCAATGTCTGCACTTGGCGGAAAATGACTTCTTATGTAGCGTGTATGTTTTCTGTTGTTTTTGATTATCTTAATAATTCAAATGCGTTTTGTAGTAAACATGCATAAAAATATTCTTCCTTGAACCTGCTTGGTAGCAAATCAAGACTTCTTCAAATTTGATACTTGAAAAAATGCATTTCTTCGATTTCGATAAATTTTGAAGTTATGAGATTTTAAAGCTATACAATCCCTGCCAGCAGGTGGCCCGATCTTACCATTGGGCCACGGTTGGGCTAGGTGTGGCCCTGGCCCAAACTTATTCCGGATTAATGCAAAAGCAATTCCTTGTTTCAAATTATGCATTTAACCGCTAAGATAAACTATCTTAAGATCAACCTACATAAAAATAAGTATATCAAGTAGCCCTCATCGTCTAAACGTTAGCTCATGATAGCATGTCTGAATCCACACCAGTTATCGATTGTCGTTTATCTTAACTTCGTCCTAGCTCAACGCATATTGTGGTGCGTAATCCACTGCCTTTCTGATGTGTGATGTTACCGTCTGTGCTAATTACGGGAGGTAGGAAAGCGTTAAAATGCAAGCTCTTTTGTGCATTTGTGGGATATTGGGTCAGTTGGGCCACATCCGCCTTTGCCACACCGTAGCCTGACCGTGTAGTAAAACCCATCTCAATCCTAGCCCAGCCTAGCCCAATTGGGCCGTGCCGGGCTGAGTTGGGCTGGCGCTGGCAGGTATGGTTAGTCAAATAGGATTGTATCTGCTTGTTCGGTAGTTCTGCTCATGCAGTATACAACACAGTGCACATCCGCTGCAAAATCTTTGAGCCCCATACGACGTCTACTTAATGGAATGTAGGAATGAATGTTGCTCATTACGCAGAAAGTATACAGTTAGTAAACTAAAACGCTAAGTGCAAATGTAACGGCAGCTCCAGCTCAAACTTATCCTGAAATTGAAAAAAACTTTTTTTGAACCGAAAGATACCCGACCTTAAAGTATAAACTTTGAAGTAGACGTGATTTGCGACCAAATTAAAACAAGAAAGGACAGTTTTGCACATGTTTTTGCGGGACATTTTTGAATTTAAAAGGAATCTGAAATCGATTTTGGAAATGCATATTACTTAAGGTATCGCTTTTTACCGAATGTGATTTTCACAGACGGCTGAAAAGTGCAATTAAAAGCAGGCATCCTGAATTGCATGAAATATTACGACATTATGCCGCAAGATAATCGGCATGACAACCACACATGTGTGATTCTTTCTAACGGAATACCCGTTTCCCAATTTTAGCCAATATTTCATGATACCGATCACTGACTGTATTATATTTAGTACCCGAAATCCTGTTAATATTCAGGGGTCAGTGCATACCGTTTGTGTCCTCGTTAGTTAAACTTTGGTTCAGATCTCTAGAGGTTTCAATTACGAATTCATTGTTACCGAACCATTCAGAGCGCGCACTTGTACGACGCGGTTTCCTGGATTTATGCTCACGCCAAATAACAACTGTGGCGGTCCGCACCTCCTTGATCTCCGCCACTTTGTCGTGTTGCCCTTCTGTCCGTCTCATGATTCCTGTCGGTTTGTTGCTGGGGCCGCGCGAGGGCTGTCACTAGTCTCGTGAGCACTCGACGCCAGCCAACTCTTCCCATTCTTTGATTGGCTGGCCCGCACGGAGACAGAGCACCGGGGGCTAACCACCTCAACGGCGGACACAGGACAACTTGTCTGCAGAGACCGCTTGCGGCAACTGCATGCAGAGCCTTGTTAACGCACCTCCTCAGCAGTAAGAGCTGTCCAATCCAATCCGTCTTCCCTGACTACTGATTTGCCAATCTTTTTGTCGCCGACCATACTATCTCGACACAACCCTCCTATTATCGACTAGATACATTGCCTTATTAGATGATTGATTGCAGTATTTACGCCTGCTATGATCTTATAGCTCCTGTGAGGTACTCCGATGAAAAAGATACCTCGAACATGACTGCTAATTGCAGCTGCGTGGCAAAGAAAATGGAGACAGACTGACAAACACTCCTGGCAATAACAGTCCTTGAAGTGATCAGCAGTGCTTACACTGGTCTCCAAAGTTTTACATGGTTCATCCGTCTGTCAAAACGCTCTAATATTGTTGATTTACCTGAGGTTTATTTTGTACGCCCGTGCACTTGTGTGCGACAGTTTAAGCCATGGGAGATCCTACCCACTATTACCTTCAGACGGGGTCAGACAAAAAATGAAAAAGCTGGATGCCGATAGAGAGAGAGAGAGAGAGCGGATATCCTGCGATATTCTGGCGATAAAATTAGAGCAAGTTGGCTACTGGGTGAGATGTGCCAAAGCAGGCATGTGAGAGTGCCACCGGGACAGGTTTCAGAGCGCCTTGAGCAGGGAGCATATCTACGTCATCCTTAAAGTTAATCGGCCTATTCGGGTAGCTGTAATATGTCTGAAGACCTGACTGCCGCTGTAGAAACGCAGTAGAGTCGCTATTGCTCTATCGCTTAACAATCTCCAGGTTTAGCCTAAACCTCTGCCCACCGTGTGGTCCTGAATCAAGAACGCGCGTTTTTAAAAGAACCTGACTATGTTCAGATGCATTCGGTACTATAAAATCAAACAGCATAATACGTGGATAAAGTGAACTTCTGTCTTAACGTCTGGAGATGTGATTAAAACAATGTCAAGTAGGAAAAATGTAGTCTGATAAGTAAAGGCAAGCAGTTATTTAGGCGCCTCGATACGGTCCTGTTGCGGGCTTCTCACTTAAAGTACCCGTCTGCAGCGGAATGTCCACAATCACTTTTGTACGCGAAATCTATAAAAAAACACTAGTTTTTTTCCATATTCAAGTTGCAGTGGACTTGGGCCGAAACAGTATTGTATTGTGCCGGATTTAGTTAATGGCAATAATGAATCCAACTTCAGACGGGATCATTGTCCAATTTTTTGGTCGATTAAGCCGGAAACTCTTGATTCTATTTCTTGGGGCCTTATGGAAAAATTTGGGATATCTTTTAACTAGACTGGAGCGTAAAGTGGGCTGAAAGCAGAGCTTTATCCAATTTATTTGAGGGAAATTTTACTGTGCTGTTTTGAATTTCCCCTGAGCCACTACAAATCAAATAGCAACATTTCAAGGATAGAGAAGTTACTTCGCTCATCAACCTGGTACATTTTATCTCCAGTAGATTTCACCCACGCGGACGATTGATTTAGATGAGACAAAGAAGACCGTGAGTTAACTAAGCCCTCTAGTCTGTCATAGAAACTCAAGTTAAAGCACACAGTAATCACTTCAAATTGCCGACCAAGTGTCAAGAGGAGAAAAATAAACGATAGTAAAAAGTTTTCAAAAGACAATTTGGCGAGCATACGTAAGCTTTCAATAAGTTCTCATCAGGCCTATACTTTTATATTGCTGTAGAAATGGTTAAAAGGAAAATGCGAGCAAGCATTTTCGCAACTCTAAAATAAGGAGTTTCGTGATGTATGCCTAGTTCGGGGACAACCACTTGCAGGGATAGGTCGGCAGTCGGACACGGGGGAATTTCGGTTCGGAATCGGTTAAACTGCACTAGGCTGTTGACTTTTGCTCATGTGCTCTGTGTTAACCGGGTCCGTCTTATGCAATTCCGGTACCAATCTCTACGTCATTCAGTTTCGGCACTGCAGAGGCGTTTTTTATCTGTCTAAGAATGCAAAAGTCTTATTGAACACCCTATTTTCATGCGCACCTACAAATGCGTAGACATTCATTAATTAAATTTCGCAATAGTGTTTGCTTTTAATATTGGTTTCAAGCAGATTCGCTTTTCGGTGCTCGCTTTTCGAGGCCTCTCTATTGTGTGTTGAACTTTTACGAGACTTCCGGCACATCCTCGTTTGTACATTGCTGGACGATAGGTGGAATCCTCGGAGATGTTTTACATCGGTGACCCTCCCAAAAACCTTGGTCACGGTGTTACTGAAACGCCCTATAAAAGTTGAACGCACCGTACCGAACAGGAATATATCACCGGATTAGAAATTGCTGGTGGGGGGGGGGGGCTCACCTATCGTGCTACGGAACTCACTCGTCCCGTTGTGTTTAGGGACTCTCTCTCGAGTCCACCCAGCAACCGCACAACGGCGCGTAACATTACCGACAAAGACAAGGGAGACTTGAATGGCCATTTCTGGCTTGTTAGTCGTCGTCAGCCAGTCATGCCAAATCCCGAAGTGTGGAACACCCGAGGCTCGAACTGGCGACCTGTTTGTTAGAAGTCCACGCCTCTGACTACTGAGCCACGAGCCCGTTCTCCTGTCGGTTTTCGATCGAGAATATACAATGGTAGGGGGCGCTCATCGGTCGTTCTTACGGAACTCACTCGTTCCGTTGTGCCTTTTGGACTCTCACTCTCGAGCCCAACCAGCAGCCGCACAGCAACGCATGATATAGGCAGAATGATATTGCCGACAAAGACAAGGGAGACTGGAATGGCCATTTCGGGCTTATTAGCCGTCGTAAGTCAGTCATTCCCAACCCACAAGTGTGGAATGCCTGTTGGTTAAAAGTCCAACGTCTCTAACCCCTGCGTCACGGGCTCCTTTTTTTGTCGGTTGCGATCGCAATATACAATGATTTAGGGACGCTCAACGATCGTGTTACGGTACTCACTCGCCCCCTTGTGCCTTATGAGCTCTCTGTCAAGCCCAACCAGCAGCCTCGGTTTCTCCACACTTCGGTGTAGAGTTTGACAGGCGGACAACGGCTAACAAATCAGAACTGGTAATTCCAATCTCCCTTGCCTTTGTCGGTAATGCTATTTTGCCTAGAGAAGTTTATTTCGAAACGATTGTGGTGGGGAATGGTGAGACATAAGGATTGCTCCGAACGAACGACTAACGACAAGCAGTCAGGAGATCCAACCGCGCGCACAATGGAGCAAGCCGGAAGTACCGTCTAACACCGTACTTATTGACCCCACTCGGGATCCGTTATTCGGTTGTTATCACGCATTAAAGGTAGAGCACTAAGAGTCACTGGAAAAGACAAAGGTTGCTTAGCAAAGCTTGATAATCGCTACGACATCAACAGTCTGTAGCATGACTTCAAACACACCCTATTAAGAAAGGTTGATTGGGAGAATCTGTACCTACGGGCCGGTCACTGAAGCTGCTTGGTTAAATTGTCTTTTGTTGAAAGTGTTTATGAAATCACGTTACATAGTCTAACGATCCACAGTGACGCCAGGTACTATCTGTGACTGTGTATCTTTATGATTTACGTTCAATACCAACCAGCACTCGTTTCAACTTGCCCTTAGAATTCTCCAATATGGCATTTCCCATAGTTACATTCAGGAATGCCATTCATATCTACATGGCTGTTTTCCAGCCGCATCCGCAACATAATCCGCCAGCTGGGCCACCCCTGGTAGTCTGCGACAAGAGGGACCTGAGCGTAAATTTTGAGTTGACCTCAAGACGCGAAGTTTGTACTTTTACATTTTCATGTATAGTATTCCACCGTTTCTGCCTCTGTTGTGAAATTTTAAGCCCATACGCAGTCATTAAAGTGGTCTGTATTTTAGGTGTTGCCATTCCCAACTTTTGGACTGAAAGTCGAACGAAAACCGTGCTCAAGATCGCATTTGATGAGCGCTCATTACTCTGAGTTAATTTGCATCAGACGGATTTCATTATTTTATTCAAGGTATTAAACAGAGTAAGATGCTACTGTAACTACCGAGACTGAATCCCTACCAGAGTGAGAATCCTTAATTATGAGGTTCGCTCCTATCTCTCTATAAAATAATTCTGAAAGAAAACAGAGCTGGACAAGGTACCGACTCCTGATGTTTTAGCAGAAAGTTTTGGCTCGCCGTCAGCTGGAAAATGTTGCCTATGTGAATTTGCAATATTGATTGATGTGGAATTTCACCTCATGTCACGTCTCACAGGAAAAATTACGTCGTTTGATTAGGCATCCTTCCAGCAGACACGTAAAATCAAACTCAGATAAACAGATTACTCAAGAAATGTGCTCACACCCATCGAGTTTCGGGGATTGCACTCCTTCAACTGACTTCCCAACACCCGTCATTCCTCGGTTTACAGTTGTCACATCTCAACTGAAATGATAATCCAAGTGAGGCAGCATATTGACCGCTTGTCAAAGGAAACTTTGGTTGTATGAAACAACAAATGTGTAGGCCTATAACCTACTTAAATAGATATAGTAGGTATTTTTTTCTAAGCGACGGATATTTGGGTGCCATCTCCCGATTGTTATCCCGTCATGTCCCATTTGCAAAAGAAGGCCAGGGCGACCGCAGGTTGGCGTGGCTGTCCCAAAACTTCTGTTTACGCGTGAAACTCATGTGCCATCCCTAGATGTAGATGAGGCAGGTTTCAAAGTGTGTGCGAGCCTCTCACCGATAGGAGTTGCTTTGAAATCCGAATTAAGAAGAGCGCCACCGTCATCTTGTCTTCAGATCGCATTGGCAACCTTCCAGGTCAGGGATTCTGGCATGTGAGGTTGGATTGAAACGCGTCGAAATTTCCATAGCGGAATCAGCCTTATGCTTTCCCCAAGTTAGATCGACTGACTATGAGATTGGGCGCGTTTGATGAAGCGGCGCAAAGCTTCCATTCAAAGCGTATTACACGCATCGCACGGTATGTATAGAGCGCATAGAACGGGATGATTTTATGGGCTACCTGTTTACCTCACGTGTCGTAGTACGAAAGCACCCTTTTCTTGGTAGAGAGCTAAGTTTACACACAACAAAATGATATTATTACCGACAAAGACAAGGGAGACTGGAATGGCCATTTCTGGCTTATTAGCCGTCGTCAGCCAGTCATACCCAACCCGGAAGTGTGGCACACCCGAGGCTCGAACTCTCGACCTGTTTGTTAGACGTCCACGCCTCTAACCACTGAGCCACGAGCCGGTAATGATATCATTCTGCTCATATAATTCGCCGCTGTGCGGCCGCTGGTTGGGCTCGAGAGAGAGTCCATAAGGCACAAAGGAACGAATGAGTTCCGCAAGAACGATCGATGAGCGGCCCCCACCACCCAACATAATGTCCGCATTTTCAAAGGGCTTCCTCCTCAAGGTGTGGCGAGGTTTTAGAGCAAAAATCACCGTGCGATGCTCTCCGAGATCGCAATCGCATTCGCTACTGAGCTTAAGTAAAATAACACCGGTAATGCGAACTGTCATATAAGAAGTGACGACAAGCTTGGCGTTTTGTACCACCACGCTAGTTACTGTTTCGGGCGTTTGTTGCCGCCTCCCCTTATGTGGTCCTGAAGTACCCATTCGACCTCCAAAAGGTTCCGTCAGAGTTCCAGCGGCGGGACAGCACCGTTGTTTTTGTTCGATAAAAATAAACAAAGTCGTAAAGAGCCTCTTATTTGACGTTTTCAAGCTCCTCCCCCCCTACCTCAGGCCGGGAGTAAAATATGTGCCATGTGCTCACGATCCGTTAGCTGTGACCAGGAATATTCGAAGTCACGTGAGAGTGCCATTCACCAGTGTGACCTGGTTACAGGTCAGGACACAAGTCACAAGAAACAGCCTTCGCAGTTGATCACAAATAAACGAACAAATAATATCCAGATAGTGTTGTCGACATAAAAATTAGGGAGACTGTCCCGTGTACCATTCCGGGACTAGCAGACTAAATCCCGTAAGGGCTAGTTAAGAGTAACCATCTTTAAGCAAAGGCGACTGGTTGAGCACCGGAACAGTTTGTTTATTGTTCCGGGCTTCCGAACTCGCACATGAGTCCATCGTCTGAGAAGGTAGTAACAACAGAACGGGCGACCGTTATAGGGCGTGTTAGCCAATCAATGATCAATGGCGCAGGACAGGAGGTAACTGAGCAGGCTCCAGTACGCGGACGCCGGATAGATAAATCGATTGACTGGGTTCTCGTCCGAGGCCCAGGTTTAAATCAATTCTCAGCCTGTTTCGTTTCCAGTGTGGGCGATTATCTTGGCGGCTGCGAAGTTAAACCAATAATCGATTTCGTAAATGTGGACAGCCACTTGTGATAACTCGTTGCCTCGCCGCACAGCCAACTTGATATACCTGGAAGTCGAACTTCCGTCTCCATCCCTATCTTTGTTCCCAATGGAAGCGAACAGGCGGGTTCCACGAAACCGTTCAAAAGAAGAAGATGCGACCACTGGAACAAAAATTTTATCGGTATGACGTTTCGGATTCTCACTTGAACCAGTCATCGGAAACGGTCGCAAATAAGAGTAGCAGAGGCACGTTGGGTGCAGTATCTATGGGAATTAGCTGCCGTGGGACCACATGCTTACTATAATTAACAGCTCTCGAGATCGTCATTGATGCGATAATGGCTCATCAGTCGGCGTCCGAGTCGTTAATGACCGCGATTTCATCATCCGTGTGGGAAGTTGGCGTGATAAGTACTCGGCCATTTGACTTGCTGTCACTGGGATTGTTGCACGCCCGCGCCCACCCCAGGTGACTCATTCCCCTGCCCCGCAAGTGTCTCAGACCAAAACATGGTAGCGACAGGTCATTGCGCCTGGTAATGGACTGCGGGCTCGAGGACCATGACTCGCGTCTCATGCGGTTGTTACCTCTTGCGAGGATTTCGGATTCTTGAAACCTGAAAATGTGGCCGGGTCCCGTCAAATGAGTCGCCATCTTAAAGCTAGCGTCTTTCCTCCCCGCTGCTTCTGCGTGCTCGGCCATTTGCGTCCAGAGTGATCTCCCAGTTTTTCTGACGTAGTTGCTCTGTCGGCGACTTCCCCAGATCCGGTAAACGACTCCAGACGCTTCCTGCCGTTACGATGGGTCTTTCGACCTCATGACCTGGCCCCTGATGGTTGCTCCCAGCCAGTGTGCAACCTCAACTCAAAGTGGAGTGAGAAGACGATTGACGGCTTCCGGGACGTTTCCCACATATAGAAGAGCTCACCAAAATTTAGAGCCGATCGAATTTGGACCCTGGTGTCGTTTGCGTATGTAGTGGTTGACAAAGCTGCGTGAATAGCCATTAGCGCTCAGTACCCGTCGAAGATATTGTACTTCAGCAACTTTGTGCAGCAACCATTGTGCCTTATGGGCTCTCTCTCGAGCACAACCAGAAGTCGCACAGCGGCGCATGATATCGGCCGAATGGCATTGCCGACAAAGACAAGGGAGACAGGAATGACCACTTCTGGCTTATTAGCCGTCGTCAGCCAGTCATACTCAACCCCGAAGTGTGGCACACCCGAGGCTCGAACTCGCGACCTGTTTGTTAGAAGTCCACGCCTCTAACCACTGAGCCACGAGCCCGTTGCCCTGTCGGTTTAGATCGGAAATATACAATCGTAGGCGGCGCTCATTGATCGTTCTTACGGAACTTAATCGTTCCGTTGTGCCTTATGGGCTCTCCCTCTCGGGTGTTCCACACTTCGGGGTTGGGTATGACTAGTTGACGACGGCCAATAAGCCAGCAATGGCCATGCCAGTCTCCCTTGTCTTTGTCGGTAATGCGATTCTACTTTGTTTTCCTTTTTACTCCAATGCGTCTGCACGCGCTGGCATAGCGTCCTTTGCATTTGAGTGCGATCAGGCGGTTGCTGCCGAATTTCTGGGCTCGCGTCCTATTTGGCACTTTTCTGAACACTTTTGTTTTTAGGCAACCATTATCCTTTCAGCAAAAGAGGACATCCTGAACGGCCAGCTGGTCATAATTGTTCGACTGCCTTTATACGCGCATTTGCTCCTCCAAGTGTCGTGTTGAATCTCCTCGTCGACGTGAAGCACCAGCTGAACTCCCAGCAAGAAAAATCTCAGGACGAGTACTGACAACGGAATTTGACGCCTAAATTGAACCCGGACACTGCGCACACTTCTTCGTCGAGTTTTTCCGCAAAGGTGGCCAGTCGGTATTGCCTGCTCTCATATTGATGAAGAAGCAAACTGCAGGTTCCCGGTTCTTACTACCTCTCGATGCGGCCGTATATGATTCAGCAAGCACGCTTCGAAGGGTTGACAAACTCTATCAAATGCAGCGATGGTGGTCATTGTACTCGACAGGGCTTTCGGACTCGTGCAGGTGCCCCCTCATCTCGCGAATCCTTGGTTGGAGACAATGTCACGCCCGCTGACGTGCAGTGCGCCGTACTCGGGAGGGAGGTCGATATGCCCAGTTTTGTTAAGGACATGCAAAGCCGAAGTTGTGGTCTTCTTTAACCACACAAGTCTCGCACCGTCTGTCCTCAAACAAACTTTGTGGTGGTCGCGGTGGGTCAGAACGGCGATCACATCGGCTCAGAACATGTGTTGATCGAACTTGGCCGACCCCGCGTAAGCCGTGTGACACGTTTTCAGCGATGCCATGTCGGCTACTGCATACCCGGTCGATTAAAGCGTCCGAACAGACCACTGATGCATGCAAGAGGGAGGCGTGGCTGGTTTTTATGATTCCAGCCTCATGACAAATCAGCGCATTCTTCTCCATTGTAAGTCTGACGCGCTTAAGCCTGTGAAGACACCCTAGCTATCATGGTTTGGGGGTTGACTGCCAAAACGAGAGTCAGACTGCAAATGGATCTTTTTGATGTGACCTCTATAACGTCTCTAAGTTCCGTAAGATTTTAATCTGTGACCAGCGTTAGATGAAGCGTTAGATTGCATCCGATTTATTCCTCCCTACTTGACTCAGGAAGAACATTGGTGCTTAATTTCGTCAGCTGTTGAGCCCACGCTCACCTCCAACCGCCTTGACTTTGTCTCGCCATCAGAACGACGTAGGTGAGGGAAGTGTGTGGTATATGCAGGGCAAGTCCGCGCGACTATATTCATAAGACAGGTCCCAACCACACCCACCCCGGAACAGTGATGAACTTCGTTTAATGAGATGGTTGAACTATCAGACGGCCTGTAGGAGCAATTCTGCAATTATGTTGAATACTCTGGAACCCGCTAGTGTTTTATCGATCTGCTTGCAAGTGAAATGTTAACTGATAAACTCCGGAATTCGGAGAAAAAGACGGGTTCACCGGAACGGGTTTATCTGAAGACCTTCGAAGAGCTTGGTGGGCCTCCCATTGTCAAAGCGTAAAGTACACTTAGTCGACCAGAAATTTCAAGTGGTATGTCGCGTTGGTCGGTCTCATATTGAACGATTTTTCTCTTGTCTCGCCGCCTCGGCCTTTCGGGGATGGTTGGCGGGCGTTTTATCTGTGTGCTTTGTGAGCCACTACCCCGTGGTGGGGAGGTGATTGAACTTTTGTCGGGTTGTCGGTATGGCGGTTTTCCCTCGCTGAATAAACTCGCCGTCGAGCTGTCTCTGTATGGCCTTCCTAAGTCTAGTGTGGTTGTTTGGTCTTTAGCCCTACGGACGTGGTAATGCAGGACTTTGTAAGCTGCAGGAAGGCACAGATGCCCGTTGTTGGAGTTGACATCGGAGTACCACGGCTCGAGTGTTAGCCGTTCTGCTTTGGTTTTGCCCGGTCTAAGATGGTAGCTATCTGGAGATTGGAAGTGTGCCTACATTCTCCAACGTGCGTTACTAGTTGAGAGTTTGGATCTAGCTTCCGAGTCGCCGATTTGTGTTCACGTAGGTGAGTCTGAAATTTCCGCCCAGGTCCCCCAGCATATTTGCAGTCGCCCTCGTTGCAACTGCTGAGGTTTCAGCAGGCGGCAGTGCGTCTGACGTAAATGGTAATGTTCACACAAACTAACGATTTATATCTCACGGGCCCTTAGCCTTAAAGGCAGCAAGTAAAACCGACCAGTGGATAATATAGAAATTCTGAACGCTAAGTAACCTGACAACAGAACGCGACAGCTAGGCAGGCCAGCGAAGTGGACTGCTCGGGTGCGTTGTTCTTCTTCACATTCAAACAAGCAATACGGGCAAAGAAGACGGGACTAAATTTTCAAAGGCAAATTCTTCCGGTACCTCATCACATAACCTTAAGTCGCATCAGACGATGCCAAATTGCTGCCTAGAGTCGGTGGACCATGCCATTCTTGCGGGTTGCAACAGTCTTGAGACCGCCTCGGAGACCTCTTTAACGTAGGGAAAATGACCCGCCAGGCTTCGGGTTGCTGCTGATTTGGCCGTCGCCTGCTTCTCTCGATAAAATGTCTGGGGTAACCATTGGCTGCAAAGAAGCTATGAAGGTACAGTCGTTCGGCCCTTTTATCTTCTGGCGTGCTACCGTGTGTTTCGACTCTTTGAAATAGAGTGCGGACAGTTACATTTGTGAAACACAGAATGATTGGGTAAGATGTGGTTATGCAGCTGCACCTGATGAACACAAGACTGTTGGCATGGTGTTGCTGTGCGTCGCGGTGTGCGTTCTGCTGTCGGCCTTGTTTCTTTGTTGCCGTGTCTACCTTTTTTGGCCCGATACCGGTGGTCCTTCTTGACTTTCAGCCTGCCTTCTCCTTCTAACTTTTGCGTTGGGTGTTTCCGGGTTAGGGTTTAGGGCTGCGGTTAAGAGTTAGAGCAGCTGTTTTTCAACTACCCAAAGTGCAACCGCGCATTCCTAATAACTTTCCTTTTGCCTACAATTATTTGACCTAGTCACCTGTGCGTTCCGCGCCCCCACCTGTAAAAACCCCCTGTTATCACCCGTCCCGTACTACAGGTGGCTGGAGTTTGTTTACCTCAGGTGCGGCTACACAACCACATCTGACTGATGATCGCTGTTTAAATGTAGGATTCGCCTCGTGTCGGTGGATTTTCTGAACACTGTGGTTTTCAGTTGTCCATTTGTACACCGGTGCACAAACACGTCAAGGAAGGGCACTTGGTTGTTCGTTTCTGCTTCCATTGTGAATTGGATGTCGGGGCTAACCGAGTTCATTTGTTCTTTTAGGTGCTTAATGCCAGGGGTATTGACAACAACGAAGGTGCCATCGAAGTAGCGGGCCCGGAACTTCGGTTGATACATGGTGAACGCTAAGTGTTCTTTCCGTTGAAGAACTGCCTCAGCAATCAGGCTTGGCAGAGGGGAGTCCATGGGAGGGTCGTTCATTTGTTCATACATTTGTCTACCAAGAGTAAAATAGGTCTTGAGGCAGCGTCGCAGAAGCTCGAGCAGATGTTCGGACTTCAGGGGCTTGTCCCTCTCCTCATATCGCTCAGCCGGTAGTTGGTCCACAACGTCTATCGCCAGATGCTGTGGAATGGAGGTGAGGAACGAACCGACATCAAATGATACCACGGATTCGTCTGGCTCTAACTTAAGGTTTATTATGCGCTCGAGGAATCGGTCCGCAGATGCTACTGTTGCTAGTTAGCCTTCGGTCAAAGACTTGAGACGACTAAACATCCGTTTTGTCAAACTGTACGTCACAGTGTCATGATGGGATACGATCGGCCTGAGTGGGACATTTGTCTTGTGTACCTTCGGCAGACAGCAAAAACGGAACGTGTCGGGGTCAGCGGGTTTCATGGAAAACCAGTCGTTGGGCGTAATTGCCCCTCCGGCCCCGAGTATTCCTAGGCTTTTTTTGTCCGGGTGGCTGGATTTTTCATTTCGCTGGCACGGAATTGTTTGTCGGAGTGCGGGCACTCCAGAATCCTACGAAGGGGGCCCTCTCGTGTCATCCTGCTTCTCTTCAAACAATTTGCGCACAACCGCGACAGCCAAGTCTACCAAAGCTGATCCGACCACTCATGCCTGTTTGACCGATATGGCCAAGTTAAACATTTTGCTTCATAGCACCGGCGAAAAATCGAGGGACTGAATTAATCGATGCCTTCAACCCTCCTCAGTTGTAAACATGCCTGCTGCTAGAGATGTCTGTATTGCTAGGCACCTTCAACTCTTATTTAGTGACGAGGTATGACAGGACCAAATGCATGGCGACGGGTTCTCGAGTACGCAGCCTTGCTATAGAATTTAAATCAGTCTGAAGATGTCAGCGTCAACTTCTTGTACTTGTACTTGATACGGCTGCGATCATGCCTGATCTAGCCGGTCTCGATGATGTCCCGAATTGTACCTCTCCACGCGTGACGATCCGCGGCAGCAGATCTAGACAGCTCAACCCATTCCCTTCGCCAACGACGGAGACCGAATACCGAAGGTCCAAGAACCACCTCTATGTCTTGACGGACAGTGTCGAGCCAGGTTTTGAACTGACCCCTCAGCGTCAACAGCGCGAAAAATACGTCTCGACACCCACCCGCGAATGACACCTCAGTTAGATCAAAGGGCAGGCTACTATGCTTTACCGAGGGACTTGACGACATCTTCCCTGGCATTCACTTCATGAGGAATAGCGGAAACAGAAACTACCCTTCTTCGAGGTCTACATCGAGCACGATTCTGAGGGTAAATACCGTCCCGTAGCGCATAAATAGGCCACCTTACTGATCCGGGTGTCAGAACTTTCGTTGCAACAATACCCCGAAGGTCGGCAGCAATCCGGAGGAACAAGTACAGGAAAGTCGGCCTCCATGGGGCCAGGTTTTAAGAAACAGCTAGCAGCCGTCACCTCTGGATGTGCCCGCATTTCCTTCCATGAAGAAGATATATCAGAGGCGACAAGGCGCACCACCAACGGTTTCCGTACATGTATGACCGGTCATCTGGAAGTTTTAACGCGTAAAGAGCCAAACTCAGTTCCTACGTTTTGGCCCTGCAACCTGTTTCGCCATTAAACGGAGCAGACCGCACGACTCAGCTCGCGAATACGCCCACCGGCGTGTCGTAGGGACTACCAGCTTTCACACATCACGGCGCAAGACCATAAAACCAACCTCATGCATCGGAAAAGACGGGGCTGGTGGGGGTCTAGGTCTCCTTTAACAACTCCGTAAACAGGAATATCTCTTTCCCTTGCATACCATCAACCGCACACCCACTGTCAAGGACATATGCAGCGCGAAACTCGTAGTTGTGTGTCCGATGACAAGTACTCCAGTTTGCTCATGTGTCTACCTTCACTAGCGCCTAGCAACTGGAGGAAATCCCCAGCGCTACATCGGGGAACCCTTTTGCATCTATCCCCTCTACCGCAAGTAGTCAGTACCAAAGACGGAAACCGGCCTACCCAGGCTTAAACAGGCGCTGCGGGAGGCCGTTTGCCTAATGTACAGTAGGTGGGCTAACTCGTGAAATGTCAACCGAAATTCCGAAATGCGTTTTCGTCTTGAAAAGACTAAATGAATAGTGTTGCAAAACTAATGATCTTACAGCATAATACCATCATAATGCAGTTACCTCAGGACGCCGTCTTTCGAAAGAACTTCTTCCCGGTTGCATGCATGAACTATGCTCTGCAAAAAAGTGACTACTTAAGTGGCATGCATTTTCCTCATTGATTTTTGATGCCCTTAAAAATCCAGTTATACTTCATGGAGAACATACATAAAAATACTCATTCTTTTGCCCATTCGGCAGAAAATTATGTCTTCTTCCAATTTCATATTCGAACGAAGGGCACGATTGGGTTTTCAGAAACTTTTCCAATTTTCGAATAATTTTGAACCAGACCTGCTGGTACACTTGCATTCAGGGTTTCCATACCAAAAGCCGCATATTTTAGGCGTACGAAGAACCATACATTTCTTCACGGCATTAAGGCGAGACTATATGGAGTTCATAAAATATGGCAGTGGACATGAGCAGTATTGTTAACTTTACAAGCAACACTAGTAGATACAGAGACACGACGTTTTATGAACGGTCATTTCACGGTATTAAAATATCTCACAATTAGAAACTCCTTTAAAGGCGAATCATACCTTGTCATCGAGTATAAAATTGGAGGCAAACGTAATTTTCTGCCGAATGCACAGTAGAATGAATATTTTTATGCATGTTCTCCATAAAATATAATTGGATTCTTAAGGGAGCCGAAAATCAATAGGAAAAATGCATGCTACTTAATTAGTCATTTGTCGCAGTGTAGTTTTGGCATGCGGCCGGAAAGAAGTTCGCCCAAAAGCCTGCATCCTGCGGTAAGTGAATTATTACAGAATGATGCTGCATGATGATTAGTTTTATAACCCTACTTGATTACTTTTTTTCGAAACGAAAACGCATTTAGGAATTTTGGTTGATATTTCACAAGTCAGCCCACCTACGGTACAAATGGCCCCATTCTGTAAAGGGAGCGCATGCCGGGAGTTCCCAAGTTCCCGCATGCGTAATGGGGTCGTTACAAAATGCCGAGGTCCCCTCCCGGGACTTGGTCCAAACCTACATTCATGGCATGTCACGATCAACAAGAAGCCAGGTCAAGGGTTGTTCGTCACACTCGTTACAGTGACACTGCCCTGGGGAAAAGTCCAGGCACGGTTACGCAGTCCGATGTCCTGCAGCAAAATACTGAGGAACTGAGAGGTTTTAGATGTCAATAACAATACGCAACCCTGCTGGGGAACCGTTTAATTTTAGCCTTCGGAAGGCGATAAAGTGGCCTCAAAAAGAATACAGGTGCACATAGTCAGACTTCTGAGAAAGGAGTCTTGATGACCTAAATATTCTGTTTTTAGTATGACCAAAAGTGTGCATATATAAGGAGGATAAATTAAGAGGCTTGGTAAGTCAATTACTTGGCGGAGATGAAAGATTACAAAATCGTAGCAAGACATGCACAAGACGTCTGTAGTTGTCGCATGATGAGGAGAGCTTGAGATGAGGGACAGGGAAACGAAATCTTGCAAAAGCAAAGAGTCTAGGCGGACTTTTCTTCCGCAGGCGGGGAATTGAGTCGAGCCGTGCCAATGTTGACCGAGGAGGCGAAACAGAGCCATAGAACGTAGGGCAGCATCAACAGGCCAGCGGTGGGATTTACTTTTTGAAACAGGTAGTGACAACCGAAGGCGCTGAATGTCGTGGCGAGAATGATTGCGACAGACTGAATGAGGGAAAGAGGTCACGGGTTACCCCGAAGTGAACGAACAAAAATTGCCTTCTTCACCACTCATAATCTTTTGTCTGTAAGAACGCACAAGCATCGAAGTCGCGATGGTCACAACTACCAACGTGCAGTGACAATAAACCACTGCACTGATATTTGATCAGAATTGCTAATCCAAGCGGGTTAAAACCGGAATACGATCAGAAAACTGGGCCGATGCCAAGGGACGACGCTAGACAGGCATTTTGAAGTTACTAGGTTAACTACAACGATGGTAAAGCAACAAATGCCGCTGCAATATTTCTTTAGTGTAGGCATGGAACATAACCTTGAGCTAATACTTAGGCCGATGGCAATCAGAAGCACACCTCTGAGGTATGTATTTCTCAGAATTAAAAAACGATTGCTCTGGTCGGCAGTCAATTGTACATGTAACACGCTCCCTTTCTTCTTGTGTATTGACTCGTCTTCTACTATTAATATATTTTTAACACTTACTACTTTTTCTTATGATATGCAAGTACGTGTGTTTGGCGTGGTGATTATCAATTTTGTTTAGTGCTTCTGTGGCCCAGAAAGACTCAAAGTGCCTTACTAGACCGTGGGTGTGTCGTCCTCAACGTCGTCGGCTGCTACAGAGACGGACTGGTTGGGACCATAGAAACCTTGTCTTCGCCACTGTTACTACCCGTAACCGCCCAGACATTCTTTAGTCCCGAACCGCCTTGGATCTCTTAACCGATTCAAGAGTATATGTCAACGGTTAATCGAAAGCCGGAGTAGCAACGCTTATCACAGGACTTCAAACCCAGACTCGAGAATGAATATGGCGGTAGAACGAACAAAAAGCAGGCGCGAATAGGCCGTGTATCCAGGTCAAAAGAATCACCATACGGAAATGTCTAAGGACAAGAGAGTAACTTACAGTCTTAAGGCGGTGCATCCCGAAAAAGACTGGCGTCCATGAGAAATTTAGTAGGAGATTGGCGCCATAAACAGCTATAGGGAGACGCACATCCTGTTGTCCAGCCTCCTTGATTACAAGGTACGATGCGGTGCCCATGCAACCGTAGAGGATGCTCCAGGCCGGCATGAAGATCCACTCAGGCGGTGCATGTGGAGGTCGCTTTAAACTACGATACCACTCCATGTTGCGCTTGATCACCGGGGATCCGAGGAATCCACCAATGTAGGGGGTAACCACACAAGCTGCCAAAGTACCGTACTGCATGACACTAAAGAAAATTTAAGTAAACATATGTTCTAGTTGTTGAAGGGTGAATTATAACGAATGCGATAGGAGAACTATGGAGTGTCATGCCAACATAAGCCCCAGGCTAAATTCCACCTTACCTACTACTTTTCTATTTCTCTTTTTAGTCTCAGTACGTCAATTGTAAGACGAATAAAGCCCTGTTATAGGGTATTCTCGTTCTGACTCTTACAGCCATAATCGTGTGCTTGCTACGGTCATAACTACTACATGGAGTGATTTACATCAGTCGCGACAGCGGGTGCTACTTGCACAAACTTAGGCAAAGATCCCCACGAACATCCAAAAGATGTACGCGGGGAGCAGCGAGATGGAGGATTAGGGAGCTGGATGAAGCCGGAAGTAGCAGGTTTGATGTCAGAAAAAAACCGAAGAATATAGAATTGATCAATAGGTTTGTTAAAATATTCTTAAACTTGCTTACGACCTCGTGTGGGAGCAAAACGGATCGGATTAAATAAAAACATCTACAGTAGGTTAGAGTGATCGCTACTCCAAACAACACAAAGCACATTACGGGTTGGTAATCAAAACGCCCTTATTGTTTTAGCTCGTTCGACAACTTATGTTAAATAAGTGAAGGGGCGCGTTCCAAGAAGCAGTCGGAAAGAAGGCAACAAGAGCTTTATTTGCCTGACCCGACCACACATTCAAGTTCGATCAAGCCGAAATTCCGAGAACGGTGACAACCGCGTGAGCCGCAAACTTCTCTAGTTATGGTTCTCTGGCCCTCAGCCGAGTAACACGGAAGATGACCATCTCCGTTACATTCTGTGTTGAGACTGCCTAGGCATAGTAAATAGCCGCTCGGGGAGCACTGTTTCCAGTTAGTGGGTCCAAGAACCCAAACGAGTAATGATATTTCAAAAATTAACGACTCGGCTGCAGGCAATTAAGCAAATATCGTACTATATGCAACAATCCGAGCTGGATATGCCAGCCGCAAATTTTGACGAGCACTTTTACTTGGTAGAACTGTAATCATGACTGATCTAGCCGACCTCAATGGTGTCACGGACTGGTATGCAGCAGTACAGCGATCTCATACTACAAGTGCCGCAACATATGCGTAATGCAGTAACCTCATCTGAGTTTGACTCTGATAATAGACCCTAATTTGAATTCCCGTGATCGACTTTCCTCCAATCTTACTGCTAGTTGGAGCTCGCGATTTCTTTTCCACTGAAAAATTCTGGAATCTCTACATTTTCTGGCACAATTCGATCATCGTTTGTTGGCGAGTTCATCAGTTGTTAGAGCTATTTTAATTCGGGCATATTCGTTATCACCAGCCAACGATGCTCGGGTCCAATGACCGTGTCGTTTTTCCCGATTTCTTGTGGTAGGAAAAAGTGCATCTATGCATTTGGTCCCAACATTGTTCTCGGCACTTGTGAGCAGCAGAACGATAGCTACTTTCGGTGGAATCAAAGGTCAAGTTACAGACGTGTGAATAAATACAAATACTTTGGAGTGGGATGAGTTATAACACATAAATATTAAGGATGTTTGACAAAGGTCTCACACGCGGGTAGTCATGTGCTGTTCGGCGACCAATGGGCTGGACAGGCAATCACGGAAAGAAGCATTTAACTACAGCACTACCGGTACTCCGAGCAGAACTTGTACATTTGCAGGAGAGGGCAATTCTTACCAGTTGCTTTCTGTTACCCAGTTTTCCTATACTCGGAGGCATCTTTACAATAACTGACTGCAGTCATCGCGGACCCGGAGGTGAGGCTTACCACAAAGCGTGTTTCGGAAGTGTGCTTCGTTCCGGATGCTTGTTTTTGACAAAATCGACTGCGGTCTGCATTAGTTACGGGACGGTCTGGGGTCGAACACCAGACGACCGTGCAAGCGCTAGGGTTGTAGAGGGTGCCAAGAATGCATGTAGTTATTGTTACCGAGCCGCTTTATCAATCGGTTTTACCCCGTTGGTTGGGTTCCGCCGACTAATTTGGTTTGGAACTCGTAGTTGTGTCAGTCGCAGCAGAAATAAACATCAATTTTTGTCGGACTCGATAGTTCTTCGACTTGCAAGAAAGGAACGTGGAGGCATATAACTGGGGAGCCGGAAAGCTGCAACAACAAATTTGCTACTTAGTGGAGATTAATGAGCTAGAAAAGGACGGCTTATCTTAGTGGGGCTGTGTGCATTGGAGACGAGGCACTGATGTGAGACGCCCTGACCGGTTACTTTAGGTTGATAAGACCCATTCATAAAGATTCCACAAGGGCAACGCTTCCTAGCGGGTATATTTTTATCCAAATACTGAATATTGACTATGACGATTTCATTCATTTCGCGCTATCAACCTTCGCAGTTTCAAATGAATTTGACGGACTTGCATACTTTATGCATGGCATATGCCATTAAAGGGTAGACAGAGCCCTAGTAGCAATAGATATCGAGTCGATATACGGATAATATCTATTTATCGAGATTCTAGCTCTGAAACGTCATTGGTTATTACTCTTATGCAATTTGGACGCTGTGTCTAGACACAGTTATGGAACTTAGTAAGTGCGAAAACAGCCCGATGCCTTACTGCTAGAATGTGAACAGATATAGGACTCGAGTCAGGCATGCTCAATTGTCTAGGAAAAAAGTAATTGGGAGCACAGCGGCTAGCAGACAGGCATTCGGGCTGCAAATACAAATTACGGGAAGAATTGAAAACGGAAGGAGTTAAACAAAGCTGGGATTGAGAACACGACGAAAAAGAGGAGACGTAACGGGAATTCCTCAAGGAGAGATATAATTGCAACGCAGAAAGTAAGGAGAAAATGTGCCGAGGACGAGTGTTACAACGGCCGACGGCCGACAATTCAAACCACGCGCCCGAATCCCCTATAACCTTTAGATAATTTCAAACATAAAAGGACGCTCGTGATGCCGGAGTCGGAGTGAAACAGCTGTTTTCCAATTCCCTGAATATTGCGTGCCCTTTGACAATAGTTTTGTTTTTTGAGTATCTAGATTCTGCTGCATTGGTACCTGCGAACGCACTCTGTCGCATGCACTGGCCAGATAACTGACGATAACTGTTTAACCAATTCAGAAATAGTTCTCCAACGGCACCTATAACTGTCGGAATACAGACCAAGAGCGAACGTGTACGCATTGCGACGTGGATAATGATTACAGGGGAGTTGAAAAAAACAACTGAGAATACTACAGCGGAGGAAAAGGTCGGAATAAAATCAAGCAAAAACACGTGGAAGCAGGGAAAGGTTCGTAGAAGAAAGTTAAATTCTGACCTGGCAAGTGTATAAATTGCAATTTAAGTTACAATCAAAAATATTCTAAGATTAGTTTTGAATGACATTTGAGGATGTGGTAAGTTTAAGAAAAGTCGTACAAATTTGTCGGATTTGAAATATCAGAGTTACTGATTTCTAAATTTTTACGTCACGTCTACTAAAAAAGATCCGGGAATGGTGACTAGCTTTAGCGCCATGCAAAATAACTATTTCTGAACGTCATTGAAATAAGTATCCAAAACAAAATGAACTTAACATGAAGATACATTCGAGTTTGCTTTGAATTACTGGTTAAATGTGTTCAGTTTCAAGGAGTCCCCACTGATGAACTCGCATGCCCACAACTTTTCCCTCCGAAGCACACGTAAGTTAACTGAAAAAGACTGCTATTCACACACTTCATGCTATTTCCCTCTTTTCAATAATTATAATGATAGTATGCATTTTTGAATTATGCATACATACTAGTATGTATGAATTAACAGTGCACTTTGCAATAATAATTATTATATTGTAATAACTATTGCAGAGTACATTGTTAAATTACTCGATGATATCTGCCTGAGGTATGACGTCCGCAGACGTAGTAAATCCTTCCACCTATCTCTTGAGTGTGAAAAGTGAGAGCACGCCTTACCCGGCCCTCGTTGACCGGTTTCGGGTCTGTGTTGGACCCATATTTTACTGTGACCAGGGCCGCGGCCGCCCTGGTTGACCGCGTATATAATTAGCGTCCATAATTACTTCGCGCCGTCACGCGCAAATAAATTATTTGGCGGAGGACTTCCGGGCTTCTCTGCATCAGCCCTGAGGTTGTTGGCCGAGGCAATGATTACATGTTTGGGCGGGTTGAAAGACGCCTAGCCGTTTTTCCACCGACAGCTCCATCAACAACTGCACAAATTAACTTGCCCCCAATTTCGTTTTATGAATTTTCTTCGCACGAGGCAGTTATGACGAGGGACCATTGGGGCCGCCAATCATCTCCGCAGTCAATGAGGGGAGGGAGGCCAAACTAGTCATATTGAAATGCGAATCCGATGTAGCCCCACACGAGGTCAATTAGGGTCATGTACATAGAACTGTGTGCGTGAATTTCCAGTGTCTGGGGACGGACAGACGAATCACTACTCGGAACGCCAGACCCGCGTCTGGCCAGCCCCGAAGGAACCTTGCTTATGACACGCAACCTAGGAATTGCATTTCTGTTGTTATTAACATTATGGATTACTTCAATGACAAAAGCATCATCCACGTTTTACAACAGTTCTTTTTTTGCAGGAACCGCCGATTACCAGGGGAAACCCTTTAATGTCCATTGGAGAACTGCATCCCTACCTGTATTTTTTTTACCGAGTTCTCATTTGCAAATACTCAATAAACCCTCGTTTCTAATCATTGTCTCTACACTTTCCTATGCCGTGGGATAGAGTGAACGCTAGCGAGGTTGTCCGGTTGTGCACTTACGCGGGATGTTTATCGCTGATTTGCTCTAGCCGAAGCTGGGAGGATCCGGTAACATGCAATCGTACTGCGATTTTCGACAGTTTAGAACAAGTGCGCTCGCGAGTAAAAAACGGAAGCCATAAAGGGGCGGGAAACGAATTGAGAATGGGGAGAACCTGTAGGTTGTCCGGTTGTGCGCATACGCGGGTTTTTATCACCGATTTGCTTTAGCCGAAGCTGGAAGGCTTCAGTGAACTGTAATCGTACTGCGTCAGCCGAAAGTCCACAATTAGTGCACTCGCGAGTTAAAAAACGGGGGCCATAAAAGGGTGGAGGGACAATTGGAGAATGGGGGCGCCGCCACGCATTTTTTTCGAATGGTGTGGCTAAACGTGGCTGTGGTGTCGAAGGCCACGCCTTAGCCACGCCAAATGGCCACGTTTGACCGCGTCGTAGACACGTCTTGCGGTGGCGGCAAGGCGTGGCCGGCCGCGGCTGGTGATGGCAGGGTCTTGATGTGATAGTGTTTTTTTGCTCCAGGTTTTGAATAGTGAAAGTTAACTCGAGAATTGTGGATTGTTGCGAGAAATGTTCTGTTGTAAACTGGATGACGTGACCTAGGGCAGTAACCAGTAGTAGCGAGTCTGAAAACGTGTTGCTCTATTGTTCTTCATACTATACAGAGTATCAGCAAGGTCAAATGGGAGGAGATGGACGACCTGTCTTTGCAGGCGAAACAGTCAGCCTGATGATGTAACGAACCGCAGATATGACCTCCACATTTCGGGTCCCCAAATGGAGAAGTCGAATTCTGTGAATTTTGCTGCCGACTAAGAAAAAGTTGCCTGATTAAATACTTACGGTACCTTAAGGTACCAGTGACGGTCATTGTAAATAGCGGATAATTTTCGAAATGTCAGCGTTCCTTAGTAATGTATTTTTCTTGGTATTTAAACCAACACAAAAAAATGAAGTACGCCTTTTTGTACGGGCAAGATAATAAAGTATGAAAACATCACGATGATTTTCACCACAATGCCGTATATGATAATTCAAAGCAGGACACGAGTTAAAGCTTTATTCTTTGATGGATTTCACGTCAAAATGTCCCTTATAATTAATGACGAATTCACAACTAAGTAGCCCTAACGACATCTTGGAGAGCGTAATGGGTCAAAGTTCAGTGTTGCAGAAGTATGTATATTTCTGGGATAAAGAGCACATTGATTCAAATGCGTTCTTTCCCTACAACACAGAAAATTAAAATATAAGAGGCTGCCATCGAAGCGCGAAAAAATGCAGATTCCAGAACGCAGCTGAAAAGGGGCACCACTGGGATAGAAGTTATTCTCCCGGTCTAGGCGGATCACATTCAGTAATGTGGCTTGATCGTCCCTGAAACTTTTCGATTAGGTAACTGCTTCGCCACGTCCACAGTCTCCATGTTTGGTTTTTATGCTCAAGTTGTGCTCTTCTGAAGATTCTGAAGACTTTGAGGAAGCATTCACTGTCGAAAATTGCGAAAACCTGTTTGAAGACGCCTATCAGGAAAGTTGTGGAATTGGCCGCGTTTCAACAGTAAGTATGAACCTCTAAAGTGTTCGTAGTCCAAACTTCGAGGCTCTTCTGTGTTTCTGCCTTCCAGAGTGGCATTTCGTTTAGACGGCAAGGGCGCTTACTGGGGACCTGGTTTCGACTTCCGAGATGTGACATGGAACAGCTGCATGCTGTAAACTGCAAGTGCCATGGACAGCATTATTCCACCAGTCGAAAAACAATTCTTGCAAGTTCGCCTCATCGGCAAGAGTAGGGATCCATATTGACACAACTGTGAAAAAGTCGGCACCTCGGTGGGAGTCAAACCCACGCAGTAAGGAGAAGGCTTTAGTACATCCAACGCTCTAACCACTTGAGCTACGAGGTTTCGCCGGACGACGCGAGTTTAAACTCGAAAGGTAGGAGGGAGGTCCAAGTCGTTGTTGGTTTCCACCTGGCGAGTCGGTCAATGGTGGTGTTGGAAATCGTGGATAGACGGTTGAGGACACTTCTGAAGTGCTTGATCCAATATTCCAGAATCTGCGAATTTTGGCAAGGGGTGTTGGTCCATTGGAGCTGAGCGTCGGAGCGGTTCCTTTGGCTGTAGGACCAAAAATCGTCTTTATTTACTCGAAAAAGTTCTCCGTTTTATTGTAAACCGCATATTCCTGGACATCCTCGGTCCTGTGAGTCATCCAGATATACTCCATCTCCCACAGTCATTGCTGCAAAAGGCGGCGACATCTGATGAAAGCGTCTTTGTTTGCGTTAGTCTGATGGTCTATTTTGGCCTTTCGGTGAGCAGACTGCTGATATCTGCGTCGCCGTCATCAAAGCAACCCTGATGTGGAAGATGTGTGCATCCAGGGATGTCTAGGACAGTGAAGTAGACGGTTCTCTACAGTTATTATCATCGAGTCTCAGTGATGACGATATCTTCCGGAACCTGTAAGTTCTCCAGTCACAGGTTATCTGTCTGGCCAAACTGAAGCGGTGGACAGGCGGTCGCTTACCACATGGTTTCCTGCGAGGTTCCAGACAGAGTATCATTTTCGGGACGGTGAAACGGTGATCCGTCCAACCGTGCGCGTTGTCGACAGCCTTGGTTACCAGCTCGTCCTGTCAATTTCGCCTCTGGAGGAGAATGTAGTTCAGCAACTGCCGGCGTTGCGATTGTGGGTGAACTCAGGCCGACATCGCCCGCTCGAAAGACGGAAGAGAATGTTGGTCAGAATACGTGGCGTTATGCGTAGGTCTCTAGAAGGAGAAGGAGGCCGTTTTCGTAATAGCCGCCGATTTCATTGAAACCCAACACTCTTCTTCAGTCAACTTGGTCTGTTTCGACTCGGACATTGGCAGCATCGGCGACAATCAGCTCGCCCATCTTCGACACTGTTTCCAGGATGCCATAGACTGCCTTGTATAACTTTTTTCTCACCTCGTTGGATTGGACGCTGGGGATGGGAGGAGCGGCGTGGGCAATGATGAGAGGGATGAATTTGACTACCTGAAAAAACAGTCGCAGAATCATGAGACAGCCGTTAACATCATGCGGCAGTCAGGACTGTCGCCCATGATGTCGCCCGGATGGCAAAAGCGACGCCAGCGTCAAGCTACTGTGAATTTGGGCGGTCGCTCCAGAGGAATGTGCAACCGGCATCCACTTTCTTCAGCTGGCCGAGTACATAGATGTGGGTCTCGCTGAAAGGATCTGCAAGCACATCCGTCGACCTATGAGGTCCTCGCGTTGAACAGACCGTCTGGAGAGGATGAATTAAAACTTAGGCATCAATCTATGAAGCCAACCGTGTCCTCGCTGACAATGCGAAACGAACGTGGAGCGATTTGCTAGCGCCTCGGACTCTTAGACCAAACATCTCATAACTTTTAGCGTGCTCACACTGTCGGCGAACATTCCATACACAGATCGGTCTCGTCGGACGTCTCCGGACCCATTGGATCGGCAGCTGGACAACTTCACTTGCGGAGTCCTCAAACGTCCCCATCGTCACCCCGGCACCAAACTCCACAATGGTGAACTCCATCAGCATATTCGCCTGAGATGATGGCACTTATGATGCCACGACGCTTCATCCGATATCGTCTCCCCCCCCCTACCACCTCTATCGTCCCTCTCACAACCCCTCGAGGACGAATACCACCTCTCCAATAGCCCCAACCCTACTGCATTATCGAAATACTCGTGGATCTTATCGGGTCACTTATGAACCCACCAAACCACAGCCGACTAAACCGTGCCCAAAAGACGGGCATGTTCCCGTTTTACACACTTCGCGTACCCACAGTATCCAAGATACTCGGCGATCGCACTGGCCTGTTCGGTCATGTACATATCAACGAAAATCTGGAGTGGGACACGATCCAGGTCGCATCACACAAGCGCATCTAAGGCGCATAGGATCCTTCTCGGCGCATGCGTATACACGAAAGTTAATAAAAACACACTTCACATGTTACTCATGAAAAATACAAGCGGCTTAATTTGTCACTGACAGTATGACAGAAAAAACGTCTTCCCATTTACGTGAGAAGTGAACTGTTTGACGAAGGTTGACACATGTGGAAGAGGCACCATATCGTGCGTGGCAGGCGTAGGTGGGCCAGTTAGATTTTTGAGTCACGTACGAAATCTCGTGCCTGACTCGGACAAGCCACTGGTGTATACGAGGTCATACTGAGAATCCATTCATTCACCCCTCGGTACAGTCGACCTAACACGTCTGAATTTACGAGTTGTAAAGTGGAAGGCTGCAAAGAGATCGGTCAGATGTGGTTATGTAGCCGCACATAAAAATAAACAAACCCCAGACACCTGTTAATAAGGTACCAGCAATAATAGGGGGTTTTACGGGCGGGGCAAGTGAGAGCATAGGCGACTAGGTCAAATAATTGTATGCAAAGGAAAAACTATTTGGAATGCGCAGGTGTACATTGAGTGGTTGAGAAATAGTTTACATAACCCCTAACACTGACCCATAAACCCTTACCCTAACCCCCAACCCTCGCCCTAAGCCCTAACCATAACCTCAGCACTAATCCCAACTCTAACCCTAACCCTTGACCGTGACCCTAAACCCTAACCCTGAAGCTTCGAATGATGCCCTGTTACTCCTGTCCCGGTCTGATGAATATGCCTGCTTGTCCATCCTGGCTGTAAGACCCATAGCGTTCTGTTAGGTCTATCCTCTCTTCTACTTAATCTCCGCCCACCACGAACTCGGGTCGTTCTCTCACTAACAAAAAGTCGTTGCCCATAGTGGAGTTCCGTGGCCGTCTGGGATAGCCCGGCATCCCTATATAGAGGGTGCGCTCTCTGTTCCCGCGAGAGGGAAGGGGCTGGAAAACGTGTCATAAAAATTGCTGAGAACAACGCTGTCTGTGGGCTGACCGTGACCGCAGACAAGAAACAAACGGTCGAAACGGAAAAAAACCGAAAAAAACACCAATTACTCTCTTACTCGTCCTGCCTATTCTCCTTCTTCCCCTCATTTCCTTTTTCGCCGCCGAAATCGTCAGACTGACAGGGTGAGTCCACTCACTCTGGCCGCCTGGAATGTTCGTTCCCTTATAGACAATCCGAGGGACAACCGACCGGAACGGAGGACAGCGTTAGTGACTCGGGAACTGGCGGGCTGCAAGGTCGACATCGCCGCACTCAGCGAGGCCCGACTCTCCGAACAGGGCCAACTGGAGGAGGTGGGTGCCGGCTAACCTTCTTCTGGAGCGGTCGACGCAAGGCAGAGCGTCGGGACGCGGATGTCGCCTTCGCCATCCGGAACGACATCGTGGGACGACTGCCCTGCTTGTTGCAGGGCATCAACGATCGCCTGATGAGCCTCCGTCTGACACTCTGGGAAGGCAATTTCGCCACCACCATCAGCACCTACGCTCCGCCGATGAGCAGTCCCGACGCCGCCGCCGCCGCCGCAAGAGACAAATTCTACGAGGACCTGCACGCTCTCTTGGTAACTGTGTCGAAGGCGGGCAAGTTTATTGTCCTTGGTGGCTTCAACGTCCGCGTCAGCACAGACCATGCTGCCTGGAGAGGAGTGCTGGGTCCCCATGGTCTCTGCAGCTCAAATGAAAATGGCATGCTGCTTCTCCGCACCTACGCCGAACACCGCACCATTCTGACGAACACCTCCTTCTGCCTGCCGGAGCGGGAGAAGGCCACCTGGAGGCATCCTCGGTCGCGTCAGTGGCACCTGCTGGACTATGTCCTCGACCGGAGACGAGATCAGCGGGACGTGCTGATGCCAACAGCGATCGCGAGCGCTGACGGGTGGACCAACCATCGTCTCGTCATCTCGAAGATGAGTATTCGCCTACAGTCTCGCAGGAGACCACAAGGTAAGCGACCCCCTGGTAACCTGAATGTTGCCTTACTGTCTTTGCCGGCTCACCATCTCCATTTCAGCAATGAGCTAGCTCAAAGGCTAGACAACCTTCCTATCGCGCCGCCTCCGACGCCGCCGCTGCCGAAAACGCCTCCGTGGAGAACCAACGGTGCCAACTACGAGACACGGTCCAGACGACGGCGCTGGCCGACCTCGGTCGCGCACGCCGCCAACACCACGACTGCTTCAACGACAACGACGCCGTCATCAGCAATCTGCTGGCCGAGAAGAATTGCCTACACAAAGCCTACGTAGACCACCCCATCGACGAAAACAGAGCTGCTTTTTACCGCAGTCGCCGCCACCTTCAGCAATGACTGCGCGAGGTGCAGGACGCCTGGACGGCTTGCAGGGCTGAGAAGATCCAAGGGTACGCGGATAACAACGAATGGAAGAACTTCTCCTCCACGATCAAAGCTGTCTACGGTGTGCCGACGAAAGGCACCGCTACTCTCCTCAGCGCCGACGGTAATACCCTACTCACCGAGAAGACACAAATACTACAGCGATGGGCCGAACAGTTCCGAGGTCCCCTCAACCGCCCCTCCACCATCTCTGACGCCGTAATAGCCCGCTTACCCCAGGTAGAGACCAACGTGGACCTCGACCTCCCGCCATCTCTCCAGAAAACCATCAAGGCCGTGCAGCAGCTCTTCAGCGGGAGAGCGCTCTGACCGGACGCGATCGTAGCTGAGGTATAGAAGCACAGTGGTTCCCAACTAATAGATCACCCGTCACCGTTCATCCAGGCGATGTGGCGTCAAGGTGAAGTCCCACAGGATTTCAAATACGCCACAATCTTTCATTTATACAAGCCAAAGGGAAACTGCCTACTCTGCGCCAATCACCGCGGCATCTCCTTGTTAAACACCGCCGGGAAATCTTTGCTCTTATCCTCCTCAACCGTCTGAACAAACACCTCGAACAATGTCTCCCGCCGAAAAGCCAGTGCGGCTTCCGCTGTCATCGCGTGACCATGGATATGATCTTCGCCTCTCGCCAACTTCAGGAAAAATGCCAGTAGATGAGGACCCACCTGTACCCCACTGAGAAGACGCAAATCCTGCAGCGATGGGCCGAGCATTTCCGAGGCGTTCTCAACCGCCCCTCCGTCATCTCCGACGCCGCCATCGAGCGTTTGCCGCAAGTGGAGATCAACGTGGACCTCGACCTCTCGCCATCTCTCCAAGAGACCATCAGGGCTGTGCAGCAGCTCTCCAGCGGGAAGGCACCCGGATCGGACGCAATCCCTGCTGAGGTCTACAAGCACGGAGGTCCCTAACTAATGGATCACCTGACTGCGCTTATCCAGGAGATGTGGCGTCAAGGCAAAGTCCCGCAAGATTTCAAAGACGCAACCATCGTGCACTTATATAAGCGAAAAGGGAATCGTCAAGTCTGCGACAATCATCGTGGCATCTCCTTGCTGAACATCGCCGAGAAGATCCTCGCCGCATCCTTCTCAACCGCCTCAATAACCATCTGGAACAGGGCCTTCTTCCGGAAAGCCAATGCGGCTTCCGTCGTCATCGTGGGACCACGGATATGATCTTCGCCGCCCGCCAACTACAGGAGAAGTGCCAGGAGATGCGTACCCACCCGCACTCTACCTTCGTGGATCTGACGAAAGCCTCTGTCACTGCGAAATATAAAGGACTGTGGAAAATTATGCAGAAATTCGGCTGTCCTGAGTGATTCATTCAGATGGTGCGTCAGCTGCACAACGCTATGATGGCACGAGTCGCGGACAACGGTGCTGTCTCGGAGGCATTCATAGTGACCAACGGAGTGAAGTAGGGATGCCTCCTGGCGCATACACTCTTCATTCTTATGTTCTCTGCCATGCTGATGGACGCCTACCGTAATAAACGCCCGGGGATCCGCATCGCCTACAGGAGGGACGGTCACCTTCTAAACCAACGGCGGATGCGCTTACAATCGCGCGAACCCACAACCACCGGTCACGAAATTTTCTTCGTCGACGACTGCGCCCTGAACACCAACTAGGTAAAGGAGATGCAACGGAGCATGGACCTCTTCTCTGCCGCCTGCGAAAACTTCGGTCTGGTCACTAACAAGCAGAAGACAGTGGACGTGCATCAACCGCCAAACAACACAGCAACTCCTTACAACGCGCCGCAAATCAGCGTGAATGGAATCCAAATGCAGGCGGTGGACAAATTCCCGCACCTGGGCAGCACCCTCTCCCACAGCGCGAAAATTGACGATGAAGTCGCCCGCCGGATTTCGAAGGCCAGTCAAGACTTCGGCCATCTCCAAAGCATAGTTTAGAATCGCGACGGTCATCAGCTCAGCATGAATCTGAAGATGTACAAAGCAGTCATCCTCCCGACGCTGCAGTATGGAGCAGAGACTTGGATGGTGTACACAAAGCAGGCACGCACACTGAACCAATTCCACCTCAGTTGCGTTCGTCGCATCCTGAGGCTGAGTTGGCAGCATCGAATCCCCGATACTGATTTACAGGAACGGACGGGAACCCTCAGTATCTACACCATGATGAGACTAATGCAGCTGCATTGGAGCGGTCACCTGGTGCGCATGGACGACGAGCGACTACCCTAACGACTCTTCTAACGAGACGTCGCCACGAGTTTTCGCCGCCAAGGAGGCCAAATTCCTCGATACCAGGACACTGAAATCCTCCCTGATGCGTCTGTAAATCAATCCGCCCTACTGGGAAGACCTCGCCCACTACCGATCGACCTGGAGGAGGAGAGTGAAGACAGACGCTGCGATCTACGAAGCCAATCGCATCGTTGTCGCCAAAGCGAAACGCGAATCACGCAAATCACAGCTGCGTGCACTCCGCAACGAAGACCCACAACCGCTTTCAACGTGTCCTCGGTGTCAACGGACATTCCGGGCACTAATTGGACATGTTGCACACGTTCGGATCAACTGCACCTCTCCGACCGCGCCAACCGTCGTCTCTCCGCCCGCCTCTTTCTCCTCCTCTCCGCCGCCAACTAACTCTGACTGCTCTTCCGAACCGCCACTTCCATCCTCATCCTCCTCCTCCTCCTCCTCCTCCTCTAGTGTCACAACTTCTGCAAAAGCTTAATTACTACTAATACGCGCAAGAAATCAATGCTGCTTTGAAGCAACCAAGTTTCGCAATCTAAATGACCGAACGAAGTTTTTCGGAGAGTTTTGTTGGCTCGAAGCTGGAGAAACACACTTGACTGCATCGAAGTTTGATTAAGTTGTCTTGCAGCAATAGCTATCTTCTGTGAGGCAATCTATCCCTCTTCTCTCATGCTGAGGCTTTGAAGTTTTTGGGGTTTCTGGTCTGCTGATGCAGTTGTGATATCGGAGCCTTTTAGATGATGCGGCGACTGAAGTCTTGTAAAACGGAGAGGGCACTGTGTCGACTGAGTGATTGTTTCACCTGAAGGCGACCCTCTATTGCAATTCGTTGGCCTCATCTACGGCTTTCCGAGACGAAGCCATTTCCCTGAGATCGTACATGGTTAAGAAGGCGGGTTTTCTAAACCACGCGTTTTGTTAGCACTTTTTTATAGGCAGTCTTGTCGGTTTCTCCGGCGTATTGTCAGCTGCAGCCACTGCAATCAGTATACTCGGAAAGGCAAGATGTAGTCTTTGCTAATTCCATTAAATAAGTACAGAATTAATCAAATGAGTGAATTTCCAAACAGACAGAGCGTCGTCATTTGGTCAATGCGATAATTTAAGTGAGTAATACCAAACATTGCCAAAAAAAACATTAAAAAGTACGGTCAGTAGCGTGTATATTACAATTTGTATGGCGCGCCAGCGGCCTTTAAATGTTAGCATATTTACAAGAGCCGATTTAAATGTTCGAGTTGGAATCCATCAGGTGCTGCGGAATAACTGCGTAATATTTGCAAGCTGCCAACAGCCGGGCCGTTAATATTAAAGGGTAACGCGGGAAATGAAGTTAGTATGCCAGAGAGTACACGGGGAACGCTGTGGACCCATTGGTGAGCTCCATCCCACGCAGCTGCGCCATGCAACGACACATGATCCGCGAAACACGCGTGCCTGGGCTTTAACTACTACCTATGTTGTCAATACCATAAATCATTCGGTGGTCAGATGCGGTTATGTAGTACTACCTGAAGTAAACAAACCTCAGCCACCTGTAATATGGGATCGGTGGTAATAGGGGTTTTTACAGGTGGGCCGGGGAACGCACAGACGACGAGGTCAAGTGATTGAGTCGAGCCAGAATATGGAAGAGGTGGCTTTGCAGCACGAGAGCGCCGGACCCCGTATTGTACAACGAGTGAAGGAAGTATCGGAAAAACTTCGCTGGGAAGTTCCACCCCACCTGCCATATCGACCCGATCTTTTTCTATCAGATAATCACTTTATTCGGTCAATGCAACACAACCTTGTTGGGCGGCGCTGTAGTTCCTATGAAGAAACTTTAAAATGGCTCGATAGAATGAGCAAAACTTTCTCTACCGCTTAAGCCATCTTTACCCGGAAGATCGAAAAGGTGATACTTGCCGGCGGACAATATTTTGAGTAAAATAGAGTGAGTAGTTACTTTAAGATAAACGCTGTTTTATTTTCCTGAAAAAGGACAAGAATTAATTTTTATTTCTAATATAGGCCCCTATGGCTTTCTATTGTATTTTGACGTGAATGCGGCAGACCCAGGGAATGCTAGAAATTTTTTAGGACTAAGAACGCATAGAAGCTTGTCTGAACCTGCCTGACACCAAGCAATGCTGTACAACCTTGACACATGCTGCGATCAGATGGCCAGCCCCATCCCACGCAGCTGCGCCATGCAACGACACATGATCTGCGGAACACGCGTGCCTGGGCTTTAACTACTACCTATGTTGTCAATATCATAAATCATTCGGTGGTCAGATGTGGTTATGTAGCACTACCTGAAATAAACAAACCCCAGCCACCTGTAATATGGATCGGTGGTAATAGGGGTTTTTACAGGTGGGCGGGAAAACGCACAGACGACGAAGTCGAGTGATTATAAGCAAAAGGAAAGCTATTGGGAATGCGCGGTTGTACCTTGAGTGGTTTAGAAATAGTTGTTCTAACCCTTAACCCTAATCCCAACTCCAACAGTATTCTGTCCATCAGGTGGGGCTACATAATGGCACGCCATCCATTCCGTATTTGAATTTCAGGGGTCGTTAACGCTATCTTCACTCAGGTTAGCAAACGTAAGAGATCCGGGTCGATAATCTGAGGAAATAGGAAGTTCTCGCCGGTTGTCTATTCAAAATTCTGGTCGATTTTTGCACTAGACGGTTTGATAACGGAGAGCCGCCCAAGTTAATCGAGACGTCATCAGAACAATTCCCTCGATCCGGTGAGCACTTCCCTTTCCTCAGACTATCTTCACTTAATACGGCCTATGCACTTCGACAAGATGCTTGAAGACGCTGACCGTCTCGGTTTCCGCCACAGTGGTAGAAAGAATTTGCCATTTTTGCGTAGCCATCCGCGTGAAAACTCGGAACTCAGGCTTATTCGACTCGGCTCCCTCTCCGGCTTGCAATGTCGCTCGTATGCACTACCGGTGTGTTGTCGTCGCCGAGCCGCACGATTGTAGAATTTGTAAGCAGGCAAAATGATCGATCCGCGATAACTGCAACACATGGGTGACTTCAGCGGCCGAAGCCCAAGCAAAATGTGAAGCGGCTGATCTGGATTACCACACAAATAACAGCAATCTCCTAAGTAAGTTAGTCTTCAAAAATGGGTATTTGAGTTAAGTTTACAAAGCAACAGTTCATAAGCATTTTCACATTTGGAAATATTATATGGCATCGGTCAGTTTGCACCGAATAATTTGCGTTCATTAGGCTATGGGTAGGATTTCAAACGGTAGTAGTCAAAAGAACGGGGATACATTTAAAGTGCAAACTCTGCCAGGCTTGCCGGTAGAAGCGTACAAGCGAGTTCCAGGAAACAGATCAGAAGAAAAAGAAGAAGAAGAAGAAGAAGAAGAAGAAGAAGAAGAAGAAGAAAAAGAACAAGGAGACGCGACCACTGAAACAAGAAGCTTATTGGCTTGACATTCTGGATTCTCACTCGAACTTGATGGGTTCGAGTCAGGCCAATAAACTTCTCATTCTAGTGATCGCACCTTCTTCTTGTGATTCACCAGGCTCGCTTATAAAGTGAAAGATGGCACCGAAGTAGATAAACCTACAAACGCCACATCCGTTCTAGTGGTCATCACTTTAAAGCGTTAACTGCTGAGGGCGGAGTAACTGCTACCGTAGGATGAACACGTTTCGCCAATTATTGTATCGGGATCGTAGTTACAGTGCGTGACCGATCTCATGAAGTGTTAGTCGAAATTCTGAAAAGCGTTTTCGATAAGGAAGGATTAATTGGGTAGGGTTGTAATACTGACTAGCGTACAGCGTAAGCCTATAGCAGTTCGGACTCAACAGGATGTTGGCTTTTGAATGCACTAATTTTTTGACCGGCTGCAAAAACCGCACTCGATGAAATATGACCTCATAAGCAGCATGCATCTTCCCATTGATTTTCGATGGTCTTATGAATTCAATTATATTTCATAAAAACGTGCAGAAAAATATGCCTTCTTTTACTCGTTTGGTAAAAAATCACATGGTCTTTATATTTTATACGCGAAAAAACTGTATACTCGGGTTTTAAAAAAGGTTTCCCAATTACCAACTAATTTTGAGTCTGATCCACCATTGCATTGGCGTTTAGCAATTTCAGTCTCCAAGATACACGCTTTGGGCGTAAGGGAAATTATACAGTGCATGATCGTTCTCATGAAATGTTGGCCGAAATTCTGAAATTCGTTTTCGATTAGGAAGGATTACTTAGGTGGGATTGTAATATTGATTCGCGTGAGGCAAAATCCTACAGCATCTCGGACTCGCCGGGGTGCTGCCTTTTGGACGCACTTTTTCTTGTCCTCCTGCAAAAACCGTACTTGGTGAAAAAGTGACTACTTAAGTAGAATGCATTTTTATTATGGATTTTTGAGGATCTTATAAATTCAAATATATTTTGTAGGAAACGCGCACAAAATAGGCTTTCTTTTACTCATTTGGTAGAAAATAACATTGTCTTTGCACTTTATGCACGAAGAAAATGTATATTTATGTTTTAAAAAAAGTTTCTAATCGTGAGATTTTTAAGACCGTGCGATGTCTATGCATACGGGACCGAATATGTCCGTATACCAATGCTCCTCATGAAATGTACAGCACAGTCCGGATCCATTTCGAAATTTTAGGAACTCTATATGGTACCTTCTTAAAGGCATAGAGGAATACTCGATTTTCCTTACGCGGAAAACATGCACCTTGTTGAATGAAACCGTTGAACACTGATGCAATGGCAGATCAGGCTCAAAAATATTCGGGAATTGGGAAACTTTTTTAAAACCTAAATATACATGTTTTCTGCGCGTAAAATGCAAAGCAATGTTATGTTCTACCAAATGAGTAAAAGAAAGCCTATTTTTGTGCGCGTTTCCTACAAAATATATTTAAATTTATAAGATCATCGAAAATCCATAGGAAAAATGAATTCTACTTAAGTAGTCACTTTTTCACCAAGTACGGCTTTTGCAGGAGGTCAAGAAGGAGTGCGTCCAAAAGTCGACACCCTGGCGAGTCCGAAATGCTATAGGATTATGCCTTACGCAAATCAATATTACAATCCCACCTAAGTAATACTTCCTAATCGAAAACGAATTTCAGAATTTCGGCCAACATTTCATGAGAACGGTCACGCACTGTATATTACTATATGTCCTTAAAAAGATACCATATAGAGTTCATAAAATTTCGCAATGGATCCGGAATGTGTTGTACATTTCATGAGGAGCACTAGTAAACGGACAAGCGCGGCCCTGTCTGCATAGACGTCACACGGTATTAAAAATCTCATAATTAGAAACTTTTTTAAAACCCAAATACACACTCTTTTCTGGCATAAAATATGAAGACCATGGGGTTTTCTACCAAACGAGTAAAATAATGCATATTTTTCTGCACGTTTTCTATAAAATAAGTTTGAATTTATAAGACCATCGAAAATCAATGGGAAAACGCATGCTACTTAAGCAGTCATTTTTCCCCGAGTGCGGTTTCTGCAGGAGGTCAATGATGGGTGCATTCAAAAGCCGACATCCTGTTGAGTCTGAAATGCTTTAGGGTTACGCTGCATGCTAGTCAGTATTACAACCCCACCTAATGAATCCTTCCTAATCAAAAACGGATTTCAGAATTTCGGTCAACATTTCATGAGATCCGTTACGCACAGTACCTGTGTCGGTGGCGTAGGCGAAGTCGGTGACAACTTTTAAAAGCCACTTCAGTCCCAATTTTCCGGCATTTGTCTGTCAGTCGACGAGCGCGCTAGCCGAACTGACCTGGAGGCGCGCTACCAAGGCCCGGTCTGCCATCACGCTTCACCTGGGATGCCCCTTGCCCAGCTGCGATGAGTCACGCCAGCGCCCACAACCACGCGTCACCTCATGCGCGTTGACCGGCGAAGCCGGCCGCACCCTTTTGTGGCCTAGTGATCACGTGCCGTCTTCTCAGCCCACAGCGAACCAACCACACGTCTATCTAACGCACAGGTCACGCAGCCAATCACTTTCTCAAGCCGGTGAGGACACATCACGAAGCACTGCAACCCACGCGCTCCCCAAAGGACGCTTTGTTGCTCTGACCCTCCGGCAAAGCTATCCACTCATGCTTGCCAGCTTCAGCCATGAGAGGGGACGGAAATTATGCTGTGCATGTGGTCACAGCTGGTAGGTTAGTTTCGGCGTCTGCAAGCTCTACTCTTTTAGCAAGTCAGCAGTAGTGATAGTGCAAACCCGAGGCGGCATATCGAAGAGGCGTTCGCCGGGAGAGGTTTATATGAGGTCTGGCATTTCGGGTGATGAGATCGCCCAGGCAGTTGAGGAGCCTTGCGCACGGTTGTCATTATATGGCACGCGTTTTTCTGGGTGTGTAGGCCATCAATGACGGCTGTGGGCCTGAATCTGTCCCCAGTTTCCTGAAGTGCATGGCCGGTACCCAATGCGTCAAGATCTTATTTCGTAGCCGTACCTGTTAGGGGTTAGGGTTATGGATTATGGGTCAGGGTTTGGGGTTAGGAGTTAGGGTAGGGCTTGTCAACTGCGGATACGGCTACGAAATAAGATCCGACCCCAATACCTCTTGGCAGTCTGTCTTCGACCTGTCACGCCCTGTTACCCTATCAAAGTCTACAGCAACACTGCTTTGAGGAACACGGAAGCCCTTCTCCTATAACCCCGCAGCGAACTTTTTAGTCTTTATAGTACTATAATTTTTACAACTAAATCTCAGAAGGCAAAATTTATCAGAAATACTGCTGAGTAGCATTGCAGACAAAGACAACGAAGACTGGAATGGCCATTTCTGACTTATTAGCCGTCGTCAGCCAACCACGTCCAACCCCGAAGTGTGGAACACCTGGGTCTCGCTGCCGCGACCTGTTGGTTAGAAGTCTACGGCCCCTAACCACTGAGGCATGAGCTCGCTGTCCTGTCGTTTGCGATCGGGTATATAAAGTGATACGGGGGCACTCACCGATAGCGCCATGGAACTCACTCGTCCCGTTGTACCTTGTGGCACTCTCTCGAGCACCACCAGCAGCTGAAAGCGGCGCATGATATGGGCGGAATAACGTTACCGTAAAAGACAAGGGATGGACGTTTCTGGATTAATAACCGTCGTCAGCCAGTCAGACTTTCGACTTCACAGGCTCAGCCACTGATGTTTGTAGCTGCATGGACAGACTGCCTTTACGTGTTTCAATATTCAGGGTGGGAATTCGTGTTTGATGCCGAAATCCTCGATATTTACCATAACTTATTTCCATTATATATACTTATATATAAAGGTAGGGGGCGCTCACCGATCGTTGTTACGTAACGCAGTCGTTCCGTTGTACCTTATGGACTCTCTCTCGAGCCCAACCAGCAGCCGCACAGCGGCGCATGATATATAGGCGGAATGGTATTACCGACAAAGACAAGGGAGACTGGAATGGCCATTTCTAGCTCATTAGCCGTCGTCAGCCAGTCATACCCAACCCCGAAGTGCGGCACACCCGAGGCTCGAACTCGAGACCTGTTTGCTAGAAGTGCACGCCTCTAACCACTGAGCCACGGGTCCGTTGTCCTGTAGGTTTTCGATCGGTAATATGCAATGGTAGGGGGCGCTCACCGTTATTTGCACGTCTGATTATCGCCTGCGTCCAATTCCGATTGACTGTTATCTTCCATGGAACCTGAGCTTTCGATTTCAGTTGGCAGTGGCTTATTCAGTTGCCCAAATTACCTGAATACCGTTTTTGGTTAGCTTTTCGAATTCGTGCGCCTACTTGTTTAAATTTTAAGCTAACTAGGAAGCTTTCGGTGTTATTTCACATTTTTTCTCACGATTAATTTCTCGATTTCCTTTTGTGTGTGTCCGAAGGCCCCACCAGTATAATCCCTATTTCCACCATTCCCGTTAGACAGGGTCCTAAGGTTATCTGTTGCTGATTCCGGGTACAAACCATACTCTCACCACATTAGCACACGTATTTTGTCTCATGAGGTATTACTCCGAGCAATTATTGCCTCAATGCCTCGACTTGGATGAACTCTTGGTCTGGGGTCAGAAGTATTTGACTCGACACATCTCAATTAAAAGCACCCTTGTCCCAAAGAGATTTCAGCCTGGAGGCAATTTATGTAGGTCGGGGGTCACCCGAACAGGCAATAAGGCACGTCGACGAGGGCAGAGCTGTGGTGACCTTACTCCCAAGGGTCCACTGCCAAGCGGTGTGCCTCTAGACTGGGCCGCGGTAGATGCGCCGGACCAACATGGGGGTTAGATCGGATTCTGACAGGCGTTATCGGCAACGCGCACCCATAACAAATGAAAACAATGGGGGTGTGGTGCCATGCCCTGAGGTAGGTCTAGGCCACGCCAGTTGGTATCCCTGCTGCCCCACTCTTTTTAATGTATATTATCCTGATCAGTGTACTCCGTAGACCAGGGGTGCGAAGATATGCCCAGGTGCGGGCTTTCGCCGTGCCGGGCATCTGCGCCCTCCCCGCCTCCGGTCTTCTTGACCCTGTCTTCACAACGGATCCAGGTGGTGGGTGGTTCTACTATCACTATAAACTACTTCGAACGCCAGTCATTGTCCCTGATCTTATCCTGCTGTGAAGAACACGGTGGTAACCGTCCGTCACGACGATCAAACTGTCATCTGGTGCATGGCTGCGACTGTGCACCAGCCTCCGCAGTTACGATAAGCTTCGCTACCTCCTCCGCCAGTCGCAACCATAGTCTATATCGCGGTTTGTTTTGAGTCGCCTACATGACCTGGATAAGACCTGACCCAGTTCCGTCTTTAATAAAGTCGGCAAGATGTGGTTATGCAGCCCCAGCTGGTGGACACAATACTGTTGGGGTTGGGGTTAGGGACTAGGGTTAGGGCAACTATTTCTCAACCACTCAAAGTACAACTGCGCATTTCCAAGAGCTTTTCTTTTGCATACAATCACTTGACCTCGTCGCCTGTGCGTTCCCCAGTCCCACATGCAAAAACCCCTATCACCACCGATGCCGTATTACAGATGGCTGGGATTTATTTACTTCAGTTCCGGCCACAAAGTCTGTAGTGGGTGCAATTCTGCCCCCCCCCCGTCCCCAGGAATGCCAATCTTCTCCTAGTTGGGACCTGGCCTGAGGTTGGTAATGCATAGGCAAGGTTTACTACTGTTAAACGCGGCTCAAAAGTGCATGTCCTTTTGTGCTGAAATCGTAAACATTTAGGTCACGCTGGAGGCAAGGCTGGCCATCTGAACTCAGCACGTTTCAGGGTTGTGCTGCATTGCTTGGTGTCAAGCAAGTTCAGACAAGCTTCTATGCAAATGCTATTGCCGCGTACTAGGGGTCTGACTTCCGAGGCGCAGTATGGTACATTTTTTCAAACTCAAGGACAAGAGCCATCTGCGAGACCAGTCGTCCAATCGACAAAGACCTTTGAAGTTGGTCTCGTCAGCAGCGTTCTGGATGACTTTCCAGATTTTCATGTCATCTGCAAACATGGCACTATCACAATCCAACCCATCTACACAATAACTTATGAGCAAGGGAAAGATGGTTGGTCTAAGCACCGAGCCTTGTGGGACTCCACTCTCTATGAATGCGTGCCTTGATTGCTGCTGTTCTACGCAAACAATTTGGGGACGGCCGACGAGGAAATTTTCGATCCAATTGAGAAGTTTGCCGCCGATGTCCATGACTCACAACTTGTAGAAGAGACGCTGGGGCGGAACACTGTCGAACGCCTTCCGGAAATCAATATAAGCCACATGCGCAATGTGTATTGCATCCAGTATGCTTGTCCACCTTTGCATTGTATATAGCAAGTTCGTGACAGATGACCTTCCCCTACGGAAACCGTCTCGTGCATTGAACAAGAGGTTGTTGGTTTGATACTGTTAAACGCGGCTCTAAAGTGCATGTCCTTTTGTGCTGAAATCGTAAACATTTAGGTCACGCTGGGGTAAGGCTGGCCATCTGATCTCAGCACGTGTCAGAGTTGTGCTGCAGTGTTTGGTGTCAGGCGTGTTCAAACAAGCTTCTATGCATTCTAAATCCTAACGAATTTCTAGCATTCCCTGCGTCAGCCGCATTCACGTCAAAATACAATAGAAAGCCATAGGGGCCCATATTAGAAATTGAAATTAATTCTTGTCCTTTTCATGGAAATAAAACTGCGTTTATCTTAAAGTAACTACTCACTCTATTTTGCTCAAAATATTGTCCGTCGGCAAGTATAAAATTTTCGATCATCCGGGTAAAGATGGCTTAAGCGGCAGAGAAAGTTTTGCTCATTCTATCGAGCCATTTTAAAGTTTCTTCATAGGAACTGCAGCGCCACCCAACAAGGTTGTGTTGCATCAACCGAATAAAGTGATGATCTGATGGGAGAAGATCGGGTGGATATGGCGGGTTGGGTGGAACTTCCCAGCTACATTTTTCCGATACTTCCTTCACTCGTTGTACAACACGGGGCCCCGCGCGTTCGTGCTGCAAAGTCACCTTATCATGTCCTCTTCCATATTCTGGCTCGACTCAATTAGGGATAAAGGGCTGTCTACCCAGAGGCATCCGTGCATCAAGCAAATGGTGACTTAAGTGATATCTACCTCTCATCTTTGCCGTCCCACATCTGCGCCACGACTACACCCCAGTGACACCCTCGATCGGTAGGCTAAACTAGACGAGGGTATCCACCCATTGTCCGATAATTCTATTCCCATCTCCGTCTCCTCCCTCCAGCCCTCCCCCACTGTCCCCCCCCCCCTCCTTCCCCGTCTTTCCCCCTCCTTCCACTTCAACAGCCACACGAATGATATCGACATGCAGATCGGAGGCAACCAGAATAGCTCGGGCCGCTCTAAATTAAACGAAGCCGCGATCCATGGTGGAATTAGGCAGCCGTGGCGGATGTCTAAGCAGCCTTACTTAGGGATAGCACTCTTTACCACCTCGAGGATAATAGGCTAGAGAAGGTGCCCTAAACAACTGCTAGGAAATCACACCATCTGCTAATATACACTGGCTCGTAGATGCAAAAGTCGCGGTCGGGAAAACGACAAAGAATAACAACAACGACAACAACAATAACAGCCCTCCCCTCCCCTCAGATCCGCCTCACAGGCTGATTGTGTGAGTTAGATTACTCTGGCAGCCTGGAATGTTCGTCCTCATTTAGACAATTCGAGGAGCAACCGGTCGGAAGGGAGGACGACGATGATCACTCGGAAACTAGCATGCTACGAAGTGGATAGCCCTGCTCCCAGCGAGACCTGTTTTCCAGAACTGGGTCATATGGGGGTGGCGGGTGTCGGCTACCCCATCCTCTGCAGGAGTCGCCCACCTGCAGAGCGGCGCGACACAGGAGTCGCCTTTGCCACCCCTAGCGACATCATCGGACGACAACCCTGACTGCCGCAGGGCTTCAATGACCACCTCATGACTCTACGTCTGTCTCCTCACGGAGTCCAATTCACCGCTATCATCAGTGATGTTCATGAAATGAAACTTTTTAAATTAATGTTAGGCCAATTCACAAAGTATGGTTTTGTCACGTGCTCGTCAGTTCTAGCATAACCCCAATAGTGAAAGTTGTCTGGTGATGGCATGGCAGAACGACTGGCTCACTCGTGCACGTTCAGCTTCTTTAAAGATGTCACGCGAAAAGCCAGATCTTGGCAGGAAAACCTGCCAACGGCTACTCCTTCCTGTTCATTTTGGGCGGTCAGAATACTGCGAGTAGGCTCGTGTCAATTTCGCCGTCGACTGGATTTTCAGACGGTCCCCACACTGTTTTGACCGTGCTGGATTTGCACCCAAGCGCCGGATGACCGATCTCGGCTGCCATGACGAGACCGTTTTGCCAGCCTCAGGCAGTGGTGATCTATAGTTCATGTCACTGGTGAATGATCTGGCAGGACAGGTGAATGAGTACCTCCCATACAACAAATGTTCTTCCATGGGGCACCTATCCCCTGTCCTTACTTTAATTGCAACACTGACCCCATCCTCTGGAATTTTGCGCAGGGCCACCTGTAATGGGGGGAGGGACAACGAGTGGTTATCCAAACGGCACTTCTATGGAGATGTCGTCATGGGTTCCCTCCGAAAAGGCGGTCAAGTTGGGCGTTACAAGGACACCCTGAGGGCTTCCCTGTAGCGCCTGCAAATCAACCCAGCCAACTGTGAAGACCTCGCCCAGGACCGACCGGCCTGGAGGAGAGCAGTTAAGACAGGCACAGCAATCTACGAAGCCAACCGCGCCCCCGACGCCAAAGCCAAACGCGGACCTTGCAAATTACAACTGCCCCCGCCTCGCAACACCAACCCCAAGATGCCAGCGGACGTTCCGAGCACCAATCGGTCGTATTGGACACCTCCGGACCAACTGCCGCGCATAGACGACATCACCTGATGTCCTCCCGCTCACAACTGCCTCGCACCCCACGTAGACAATTAGAAATAACCGCACTCCTAAACCCCCCACTGTCATCCTTCATCGCCTCAACATCTGTTGCAGCGTCTCCTGCATCCACCATCGCACACAATCTTCACACGCCAGTAAACATCAACCTCATCATTGGCAAGACACAGGACTCGGTCCAAACCTGTCCTCATTGTGATCGTGCCTTCGCCTCACACATCGGCCTGGTCGGTGACTTGCGAATCCACCGCACAGAGGCTGGCGAATCAGTGCCTGGAGTAGCCACATACACTCGCCGCATCTGCTCTCACTGTCACCGCAAATTCACACACTGCATGGGCCTTCTACATCACATGCGCATCCGCGAGATCGGAAGTCACCGCGGTCATGACACACCCGGCATATCTTGCACATCCGCCATGCCTAGCCCAACCCACATCCCGCTGTCCAGTGTCCTGAACATCGGCATCTCCACCACCATCGCCATAACTGAAACCGATCCTGAGACCGACGATCTATCCTGCCCACATTATCCACGCACCTTCACCTCACGCATCGGCCCGGTCGGTCGCTTGCGAATCCATCGAACAGACTGGCGAGCCAGTGCCTGAAGCACCCACTTACACCCGCCGCATCCGTCCTCACTGCCACGCATGGGCCTATTAGACCACGTGCAGTAGACAGCCGCCGACTAAATCACACCGTCACACCCTCCCCATCAAAACCCGCACCACACATCAACATCATCCATCGCAAGCATCCAATTGCCACCACTCACGCAAGTGGGAAGTGGGCTTTTTGGTCCCTTCTCCATGCGGCTCCTCAGATGTATGTAACCCGAGTCTGAGACTATCATGGTGCTCCAAGCGCCTTGGCTTGGAGGGATGAGGACGGACGCCCCAAATCAGTCAACGCAATCTACCCAGTTGTGTGTGTGCCTGTTTGGAGCGGCGGACTGAGAGCCATGCTGTAACGGTTCCTCCCTAACTTGACCTATGGCACTCTCACGCATGTGACATTTATGCCGCCCGACCCCCATTGTGCGAAATCATGGTGCATGTGTTTGGGGGGCCAGGTCCTGCACATGGCGCGCGCAGACAAGATCATCAGATAAGCCAACCGCCGCGCTCATCGGGCACTGACTGAGGCCTGGGAATGGGAAGGGTGAGGTCGACGACTCAGCACATTTTCCTCACTACAAACAATCTGACGCGCTTAAAGCTATCACGGTGCGCTAGAAGCCGTGGTTTGGAAGGTTGTCAACTGGCGAGATAATGCGGACCTCGCAGTCCGCCCAGTGTTATGTGTTTGAGTGGAGCCGCCAAATGGTGGTCCAAGAGACAGGCTGAAATGGCTCCTTCCTCATGTGGCCTTTATGGATCTCCCAGTCCGTGGGATCCAAGCGAGGTGTGGCGGCAAGCCTAGGGCGGCTTCGGCAACGTCAACTACCAGCACCCTCGTTCATCTCTCGTTTTCTTGACTCTGTCTTGACACCGGGCCCAGGTGTTGAGGAGGGAGTGCGATCGGTGCTTTGCAAGCCTGCTACCATTGTAAACTAAATCATGCAAAGTCACCGCGCCTGGTCTCCTCCTGTTGCGGGGCACACGGTGGACATCGTCGGCAACGACGGCCGAACTGCCATCGTTTGTGTGTGTGTGTGTGCTTGGAAAAATCCACCTTGTCGTTCCGCATAACCGCTGTGTGACGTCAGCAAACCCGACGACAACGGGATCACTCTAAATACCGAAGTACTGCGTCGTATACTGAGACGGCTTAGCTGAGAGAGATAGAGAGAGAGGGGTGCATAATGTCCGAATGGTTGGCCAGTCGCTCTTGAGTACTTGCGCCGGTCGGTTAAGAACCGAGCAGTGTTTAACCTAAGGCTGACGGACGCAGACAGGCTTCGAAATGAGATGAATTGTACGATCTCGATACTTATGCAAATTAAACAAATTTCCCGCCGATGTTGCTCAGGGGGAATTTTGGAAGGCTGGATCGGTTCCGAGAAAACAAAACTATTATAGGAAGTGGAGAACATTTAACAGCAAATACACAAAGGAAGACACGCAACAGGTAGTACTCATTCAAAAGTTGCGGGGAAATTAAACAACTACTGCAGAAGGCTCGAGGATAAAAACTTGCGGGAAAAGTAACAGAGGGGGAAGGAAAAACCTTACAACTGTTGCGTAATAATGATAAGGGGAGTCCCTGAGACATAGAGCGGAGAGGAAATCTCCCACAGAAGCAGAGAATTCCCTAGGAAGATTTCTTTTCCGTGGGCGGCGGATTGAGGCGCGCCATGCCGATGTTGATTGAGGATGCGAAGCAGAGCCACAGGACATATGGCAGCATCAGGAGGCCAGCGGTTGGGTTAACCTTGTAGAAAAGGTAGTGGCTGCCCAACGCTGCGATCGTCGTGCTGACAATTATCACGACCGACTTGATGGAAGGAGAAGGCGAGAGAGAGGGAGACACAGGTTAGTCTGCGGAGGGCGTATTACGAGGCAATATAGTAAAAAATACCGTCATTTTCAGACATGGATGAGTTCAGGCGCGATGAACACCACCACTGACGGGAATAGAGCAACACATTGACCTGAGCGCACAGTTGTTTAGTGTGAAGCAGGCTCATATTAAGCTAGATTGACTACACCCAGATGCAGGTCTCCGCACATACGAGGGGTTATCGAATTTCACATACGCTAGTGTCGAAACGACAATACACTCGGTCCGTGGTCCGTAGCAACGACTCCTGCCCAGCTTGGCCTCGTGATGACCGTCATGGGCGTGAGAGCTGGGTAAGTGATTTGACAAACCGACAGCACAGATAGCTAGCTCAGAGCCCAGACACGCGTGTTTCGCTGGGATTCTGTCGTCTGATGACTTAGCTGTGAGGGGTTGGGCTCGTCAGTGGGCTCTGCAGCTTTCCCTGTGCGCTTTCTAGTAAGCAATCCTGTTCTGAAATTGTGGATTTTTAATTTCCCAGCGCATTCAATTGGAGTAAATCATTCGGAACGAAGCCCTATAGGCACAGACCAGGAGTTCGTACTAATACTTGGGCCAAAATCCATCGGCTACAACGGAGTGACCGCGTAATATTCATCAACTGCCAGCACACAGTTGGTAGTCTACGTACTTCGTGTGATTTTACCATAGTAACAATGTACAGTAAATGGGCTAACTCATGAAATGTCAACCGAAATTCCGAAACGCGCTTTCGTTTCGAAAAGATTAATTAAGCAGGGTTGTAGAACTAGCCAGCCTGCAGCATAAGTCTATAATAGTCCAGTTACCTCAGGATGCCGACTTTCGAGTGAACTCCCTTCCGGCTGCATGCAAAAACCCGACTCTGTAAAAAATGACTACCTAATTAGCATGAATTTTTCGCATTGATTTTCGATGCCCCCTAAAAGTCCAATTATATTTCATGGAAAATATGCATAAAAATTTTCATTCTTTTGCTCGTTCGGTAGAGAACTACGTCCCCTTCTAATTTTATGCTCGAGGGAGGAACATAATTCGGTTTTAAAAATTTTTTTCCAATTCCCAAATAATTTTGAGCCCGCTCTAGCGTTACACTTGGATTCAGGGTTTCCAGACTACAGGCCGTAGCTTTTCTGCGTACAAAAAACCACACATTTCGATACGGTAATGAAGGGGGACCATGTAGGGTTCATAAAACTGTTGTTGTTAACTTTGCAAGCCACAATGGTAAATGCAGACATGTGACGGTTTATGAACGGCCATTTCACGGTATTTAAAAGTCCCACAATTAGAAACTTTTTTAAAACCAAATTATGCATGAGAAAAATTCATGCTACATAAGTAGTCATTTTTTACGGAATGTGGTTTTTGCAGGCAGCCGGAACGAAGTTCACTCGAAAGCCGGCATCCTGAGGTAACTGGACTATTATAGAAGTATGCTGCACGCTAGCCAGTTCTACAACCCTACTTAATTTATTTTTTCGAAACGAAAACGCATTTCGGAATTTCGGTTAACATTTCATGAGTTAGGCCACCTACTGTACGTAATATGGGAGCTTAGATGTCTTCATTCGAAAAAAAAGATTGTTAGACGAATCATTTTAGGTCTAAAAATTTTTTTTAGAATGAAGACA
>CACRXP010000774.1:265558-283485 GCA_902702965.1 Spirometra erinaceieuropaei
TCCACACAAACTGTTCGGGCCAGCACAACCTCGCGTGTATGAGTGTGACATGAGAGCCACGTTAAGAAGCCATCGTCTCATACAGCGACAAAGCCAATAGAAGAGAAGGGATGAGCTCCAGGAAGCAGTCGTGAAGAAGGAGACACGATCGCTGGGACAAGAGCTTTATTAGCCTGAAGTTTCGGATTCCCGCTCGAATCCATCATCAGAGACAAAGGCAAACACGGGTGGTTCATGCACAAGGGGCTGTAGTATTTATAGAATGCAGTCACTATGCTAACGCATACCTATAAATATTCACGGCTCCCCTCCCACATCAGGGATTGTTGCACTTGGTGTGATAATTGTTTGATGGCCGTCATTCGCGTCGTTTATTGCAGCAATTTCATCACCCATGTAGGATGTTGACGTGACCCACCGACCCTGGCGTTGGGAAGTGTTCACCTGTGCGCTCCCCGCCTGGCTAATTACTCCACCTTGGCGAAGTCTCGGCACCGAGTATGGAAGGGGAAGGTCGTTGCACTGGTTAATGGACTGCATAGGTATGCGGTGGCACGGCGACTACATCCTATAAATACTGCAGCCCCTTGTGCATGAACCACCCGTATCTGCTTCTGTCTCTGATGATGGGTTCGAGCATAAATCCGAAACGTCAGGCTAATAAAGCTCTTGTCTCAGTGATCGTGTCTTCTTCTTCTTCTTCTTCACAGCAACGACAAAATTCTAATAGTGAGGGGGTGGCCTCTTCCGGACAGAAATGCACCTGGAAAACACTTTGGTTTTCTTTGTGACCTCTTTAACCTAGGTCTACGTTTTGCAGATGATGGTCAGTAAGTTGGCGGTCTGGGGTACATTTGATGGCCTTTGCGCCGCACACAGACTTTTTGACGAATAAACTGGCTAACCCTGTGACCTCTTCAACCTTTTTCTAGGTTTTGCGGGCTATGTTAGCTTAATGTTGGCAAGGCAACATTATACGCGTGGTGATGGTCAGCGAGTTGGCGTTCTGGGATACATTTGATGTCCTTTGTGCCGCACATTGACTTTTTGAAAGCCTGAGGAACCGGATAGGTTCCTGCCCTATGCGAATCGAGAAACATCATTTGGATTTACTTACGTGAACTCGACACGAATGTGGTTATGCCTGATCAAGCAAGAATCGACGATTCCACGGGTCGTATTTTCCCGCACGTAGAGATTTGCAAAGGCGAGTCTCGAGGGCTCGATTCGCTGTCTTCTCCAGATGTAAAGGTCGCATATAGAAGGTCCAGTAATCAAACTCATGTCTTCCGGACTGTAATAAGCCCGTTTCCACGTGGGTAGCAGACCTAAATCACTCAAACGTCTTTCGTGGATAACGCAGTACGTCTTCCAGATATTACTGCAGCGACTGCGAACCTCTCATCCGAGATGAAGTCATTGTGTACCATTTGAAGAATGATTTTCAGAAAACGGAAATTAAACACCCAATTTTCGCTCTTGTAACACGCAAGCAGTCCAGCATTCAATACTGTACAGGAAGACTGGCCATGGACGGAAGACCGGTAGACGCGGATCTTTGTGAAGATGAAAATACCCCGACGGCCTTCTGGGGCTTTTAAAAGTCATAAGTGAAGCATTGATTAAGGAATTGGTGCCGGCCCTAGTCTAACTATCTCACAGTAATTTCACCCTAAGGTATTTGAAACTGTCCAGTTCTTTAGGTCAACAACCACTGTTCTTGAGGAGTAAGTCGTTTAATCTAACATAGTGGGCGACAAATAAACACTTATAGAACGACGGGCTGAACGTAGAACGTGAGTCAGGACATGCGAAGTGGAGGAGCAGCATCTGCAGAAGGCAATAAAACGTTGCGGCTAGACCAAAAACCATCATTGAGAACCATGACCAAAGGTCCGCTGGGAACCGACTGCGATAAAGGGCAAGCATATGTGATGCGGTGAATCTGCAGCATGGAGTTCGCTGGATCCGCTACGATTAATGTCGTTGCGGTTGCAAATAAGCAAGTAGGTTCAGGATTAAGGGTTTAGACTACGTTGTTTTCGTCCCAGCTGCTCCAAGTACAAACGTGGAAGAATATCATTCTGCAAGACTGATAATTACAGCGAGCATCTCACTGTCGGGGCTGGCATTTGGCGAAACGCAGTCTTCTCATTAAGTTGTTGAGTGGATGGCATGGTGGGAAAGACCCCCTCATATCGAAACTTAACGTTCTTGACGTCCCTTCGCATGGAAGCAACTTCGAACGCAGAGGCATGCAATTCAGAAATTCGCCGCGAGAACCAAAGTACAGGAGGCCGTCATATGCATCTATGCAGTCTTTGTGATTTTCCGCAAAATGGGTACACGCTGGATCTGTCTATCGCCCAGCTTGGGAATACTTGGCCTTATTGGGGACAAACGAAAACCTGGTGTCTACTACCAGGAGAAGTAGACAGACCATCCCTCGAATGAACTGATGTACAATTAATGTAATGACGTCATGAGGTTGTATCACCCAATGCAAGAAGCATGGTTGGGTGGTCTGAGCCCGTTCTTCATTGTTTCGCAATTTTCTCGACGGTCTAACTCGACGTCAGCTGAAAATCCAGTGAGACAGCCTTTCAGGATATCGAGGTGGTTCGTAGACCTCTAGCATTTGCCGCCGGAAAAGTAAATAAGTCGAACAAGCCTGGCGCCTTAAAGCCAATCATTGTGCGTGAGGGCGACTAGATCGGCATGATCACAATCGTATGAAGCACAAGGATGAGCAAATACAGCTGAACTAACTCAATTACTCTTATTCTAAGACCGTCTAAGGGTGATCCTTTTTGGCAGCCGGCAAAAAAATGACATTGTCATACTTAACATCGGAGTTTATAGCTGCAGTTGCACCAATCCCCAGCCAAGAGATAGGAATTTTACGACAATATTCGCGCTCGAACACGGTGGCCCTGGATACGAATTAAATATGGAACCAGGGCACGCTCTTGCGCAGAAGCGGGATTGAGGCAAATGACTTACTGTTTTAAGGCGGTGCATCCCAAAGAAGACTGGCGACCAAGACCAGTTTAGAAGCAGGTTGACACCATAAACGGCTAGCGGAAGGCGGACATCTTGTTCTTCAGCCTCTTTGGCTACGAGGTACGATGCAGCACCAATGCAACCGTAGAGTATGGTCCATGCTGGTCCAAAGATCCAATCAGGTGGAGTGCAAGAAGGGCGTTTTAGGCTGTGATACCACGTTTTATTGTTTTTGACAAACCAAGAACCAAGAAAAGCCCCAATGTAAGGAGTAGCGATGCATGCCATCAAGACGCCGTGCTGCATGGTTCTATAAGAAAACATCGGAGCAGGAGGGTTTAAGACAAGCCCTATATATATCCTCGCACAGTAGCGTCAAACTCACCAAAGCAGTCGATTTTATAAAGAGACGTAAAATGAAATAATATGTTGGGAGGCAAAAGTAAGAGCATAAGAACACACGTTGTTATTTTACAGAGAATAATAATGATAAAGAAAGTATTTCAGAACCAGGGGAGAAAAAATGTGTAAGTGAATATAGAATAACATTACTGAAAGGCTTTGTCGGCATGCTGCGCAAAGAGTTGATTTTTTGAAGTTATTTTTCTAAGAAATCCAACAACAAACGGTACCATTCCTCATCCGAATAAGCTGAGTTAGGATTTGATTATTCATAAAAAGATCATATATGGTGCTTGGTCTTACAGCAACAACCTTCATTGTGACTAGTTCAAGCTTATTTATCACGGTTAGCAATAATTAAGAATAATCTAGGGGGAAGTAGCCCAATGACAGCTGGCGAACTGCAGTGTGCGCCAAAGATAAGATACTGAGGCGAAACCCGCCTGTGTACTAGAGGAACAAGTGTGAATATCGTTCGATCGGGGACTTCGGGATATTGCCCTTTTGAGTCGTGTCGTATATTTCACAAATTCGGTCTTGCGGTACACACCTTCGCGGTCATATTTCTTGCGCGTGATAACTATCTCATCGACCCCGACCACAACTACTGTACTCCCAAGGGAGGCCCGATTGGGGCCCAGGTCGTAAAACAAAATCCTCACTTTTAGCAGCATTTGATGGCTAAAGACAGACTTAAGGCTATCGTTTCCGAACGTACAGTAATTAAATAACCCAGCACAAAGCCCGGAAGGGCATGGAAGACCTTGCGAGCGGCATACTCACGATAATTCTGCGTAGCTGCCCCAAAAAACAATATGCAACGGCGATTGGAGGTGCGTTGTGGAGGCGTGCAAATGCGAAAAGGGTCAGACAGCTAATAGCTTTTGACTGTGATCGTAACTACCCTGGCGGCCGCCGGCATTTAGGTAGTTCTAGACACTGTCTCTCAAGACCTTTCACTGACTCCTCGGCTAGCCAACGTGATGTTTTTCATTCAAATCCAAAATGCGCTGAAATTATCGCCATTGATCGATCGCTTCATCGTATTGTAAATTCTTCTGTTTTACTCAATAAACTCGTGTCCACATTTTTAAACTGCGTAGTAGATGTCAAAGACAAAAATGGGATAGGGGCGGTGTTTGTGGACTTGCCATACAAGAATGTAGTCTGGGTGGAAAAAGGTATGGGGGGAAGTATATACTATTGGGAATTGAGAAAGCACTAAAAGGCAAGTTCCCTGCACATTTTTGGGAGATTGGGTCACACCCGCCCTTGCTACACAATGGCCCAACCTTGTAGCCTAAACATAGCCCAATCTGTCTCAAATGGGTCGGACTGGTCTGGGTTGGGCTGGTGCTGGCACCCACCGTCACCAATGCAACGTTCTTAACCTGCGTCACCGCGGTTGTGGGTCTTACCCTGGTGCCTAAAAGGGGCTCCCGAGAAAATACCCCGTTCGAGAGTTTCCCAAATCTAAAACAAAATGGAGAATAACGAAGCTTGCAACCCGTCTACACAGTAAAGTGTGCAGACTGGGACGACGATTTCCTTTGTTCGAGATGAAAAAGGTCATTTCTGTAGTATCGGAAGCAGTATTGCATCACGGACCTGCAATGTGTGCGATAGGAGATTCTTTCGAGCAAAAAAGTTTAGAGCATATGCGTAATCCAAGGCAACTGTAGTCATCCTAGAGCTAATCTAGATTAGCTCTACACGGAAGCGCGTTTATTGAAGTTCACTTTAGTGCTTAAAACATGATATATTTGTAAAATGGATTAATGACTTAAAATGGACAAAAGAGAAAATATGCCACATGTATAAGAGCGAAAACATTGCACTGAACGACGAAAAGCACTAAGAGATTCTAACCTTGCGGGCTAGGAGATTGTACGAGTAGCGCGGTGATCTCAAGGTTGGCACAAGATTAGTCGAACACATTTACTTAAACGGAAGATCCGTCTTTACACTAAACCGGAGTTTTTGAGACACATCAATCAATCTCACGTATCAAACTCATGAAGGCGATGGGAAACGGCAATCAGCTGACTCATAATTGCACAACAGTGATAAATGCCAGAGGCATATCAACAAATTTTAAAGTGGAAAACCGAATGTCGAGAAATTTGAGTTATACACCCGTAATGTGACAACCGAAAAAACTTTCATCCTCCCGCTCGTCTCCACCATCCTCAATTTTACACATTTGTACCTCTGTGAAGTTCGCATTGGTATGGCGTCGAGCGAACGACCACGAACAGCCTGAATTCAGGTACGCCCACTTATCTCTCGTGCCATTTCCGCCTACGGTCTTACTATCCAGCATTCCATTCTCATGTGAACTAATTTCTTAAACACTGATAGATGCTCATTTGAATATTTCATACGTTATGGTCCAAGCGAGTTGCTGCCGTTTCCATCGGGATCTGTCGCTGGTGTCTGTACACGCGGCAAATTACGTTGAGCCATATAAAACGGATTCATTTCTAATTCTTCGAAAAAGTATCTTATTGACTTTTCGAGATGGAAGGCGAAGTACAACTTTCTTTAAAATCGCACAAACGAATTTTTATTGCAGATATGCTTTCTTGTGTTAACTGCCAGTTGAATTTTGGTAAAAACATTTCGTAATTAACCATAAATCGACTGAACTTAGCCTTGCGGTAGTGCTCCTCCCAAAAGGCGGATATGGTGGAATGTCATGACTTTCGACTCTGTGTAGTCTCATTTTACTCAGATACATTAATATATCAGAGGTTTTCCCGGTCACCTACATACTCTCTGCGGAATTTTCAGAATAGTATCTAATTTTTAACACTAAATCAATCGTAATTGCCATCGTGATTGTCGGCCACTCAACAGGTTGGAAGTGAATACTGGCTAATTAGACTCAATATAAGCTCGTCCCTAGATAGAATTTTCATCTGGGAATTTTTTACCTATAAAATTATCAGATGCTTGTTTTCACAAGACAAATTTTATTTCTATGCATAACTTCCAAGCATTAAAATTCCACTTTTCGGTTTTCAAATACTACTTATTTGCTACGTTTAATCTCGTCCTTAAAATTTCTACAGAGGATGAATAAGTATACACTAGTGTCCCGCGAACTTTATACACGCAATCTTTAGAGTTCTATATTTTTAAAAAATTACACCTCGTTTCTTGCTGTTACTGTTTCAGTTCATTTGAGTTAAATCACTGCAAATGCAGGATGTCATCTCATTTTTTGCAATATGAAATCCGGACAACTCCTCGTCTCATTTCGCATATAAGAGAATGAAGAAATAAGACTTCTGTGTACTCGGAAATCTGGAAAATTTTATGCCTCAGTAGGGATCGCTTCTCTTTAGTCTAGGTTCTTCCTTTAGAGGGAAAGATTGTTATCGGAAGCGGAGCGAGACCTTATTTTATGTCACTGTGAACGATCAGCTCAATATTCTTAGGGAAAAATTCTTACAATATTCGGGGCAGAGTTTCCGTGGAATGCAGCATTTCCTCTACTTCAGCAAAGAGAATGTCCTCCGCCTATTCTGTCTGAAAATTGATCACGAGATTGACTTTCTTTTTGATGTAGGTTCGTATTTCCGCATATTGCTAGTAGTTTTATTTTGCCCTAGATCTACATTCGATCACATGTCCTTAGGTTCAAGCGAAACTTCCTATTTTGTAACCCTTCTGAAAATTCCCAACTGTCCACACAGTGCACCAAAATTTACTGGACTGTTGAACCATAGCAGCAACAGTTGGTTACATCTGGCGTCCGGATCGGCTTGTAGGGAATGACATAGTGGCTTGGTTCAAAAACTTAGTAAAATCCATCTTCTCCTCACGCCAGGTGCCCACACCAGCCTTAGTGCTACTATCGAGGCAGTCATATAATGTCTCGGTCAGGTATTTGCCTGTACTTTTTTAATTTCTCAAACTAAGGAGGATTTCCGTTTAGGAAGCCTGTTAAGACCAAAGTGTAGGATGCATGCGAACGATGGAGTTAACAATTGCTTGAACCCGACAACTTGTCGGAAGCCCCATAATAATTAAGACTGGGCACAATATGAACAGCTTTTCAGAATCATTTAGTTCATTATTATGTGAGCGATTAGCTAAATTTGTTAGCAAGAAAACGTTTATGACATCCTGAACAGAGTTTCAATGGAATACAAAGTTTCCTCCTTTCAGCAAAGAGAAAGTCTTTTACCCATGCTATCCCGAAGTACTGCAAGTTTAAATCTAATAATTAATGCTGGGTACATTGCAGGCAGCTTTTCAGAAGCATTAAGTCCCTTTTCTAATTTAAGTCTGACTTCATATAATGCTAGGGTTCATTAAAATCCTATTTTTACGATTCTATCCATTTCGTCGGTCCTACAAACTAGTATAACTCCCTACACAACACACTCAAATTTGTTTGATTTAAGTAGTGCTTCTGTAGTTAGTGATAGCATTTCCACAAATTATAGGACTTAGAAATTTTGCTTACCATCTCTCGTCACTTCCCAACAGTCTAAATTTTCACCATCGACTCTTTTTCTTTTGTAAGTATCACTGAGCGCAATCTTAATCCCTGGAATGCGCTCAGTGCAGCTTTCCCGAACGCGAGACCATTCGTACAAAATATAACCAAGGTGAGAGAAGTAGGAATTGATTTCGACCACAAGTTATTGTGCAACACGGAATATTGGGATCACTTTTTTATTTCTGACTCGACACTCCCTATCGGCAATCCAAGACCACACCTAAAAGACCGCTTAGATAAACGGAGTTAATGCTGGTTCCTTTATGTTAGAGCCTCTCTTAAACATCTGTCTTATAAGCAAACAATTTCATCTCTTCCTAGAATCATTTGTTTCGTTGCAATTATCCTGATGCAAAAAAGAAAACCATCAACTGGTCCTGGATATAATCCTCATGACAGAGGAGCCGGGCGAAGGACAATAGCTTAATTCTTCATTTGTCAGTCATTTACCCCTAAAACTGACCCCACCTCCTATATTCCCTCTATCTGATACATACAACACTACCATTACCCTTGTCTGTACTAGCCTTCAGAAACAGACAAGTGACCATGTTTACTCATACAAGGTTGGAACTGACAACATACAGAACTCTCTTACTGAACTGCTGAGATACTTTGTTCCTTTGTTAAACAAATTCCTTCATGTCTTTGCCGCAAATGGTTTATCTCTTCTAATTTTGGTAACTCCTCTTTGTACTGATCATCGACCAACAGTCGTCATTAAAGGGATATGAAGCTAAGTGAACGACATCTAAAAGAAAATTTTTCCAAGAGGACGGAAGACTTGCTGATCTTTATTTTTACACATATTTGCACTCCCCACATTGGTCTCTATCTTTCCCCTTTCCATGTCTATTATCAAAAAGCTTATCCCCGTACATACTCATAATATGTCGATATCAGAAACTATATTTCTTCATCTTTTAGATCTCCCTCTCAGCCTCTTATTGATGACTCTGTATACGCCAGTCCAACCTAGGCAATTGGCGTTTTCCCGCAAATCTAAATAATTAATTTGACCTAGAAGATGACTTTATTTCATCCCATCAAGACCACATAGAAGACGTAGGACGGTTGTCTTCTTTATATCAGATGCCCCATAAAGCACTATCTGTGCGATTGCAATGCTCCTTCGTTTTCCGGAAGTTGAAGCCTTGGCTTTATTATTTTCTCACCATAGAAAAACGAAAAAAGTTCTTACATATAAAATTTCCCAAAGGTCGCCTAGATTTCGGCCTTTCCAAGATATCATTAATTTTTCTAACTGGCCTAAGCTTGCCCATCCTCCAACAAAAGACAGTCATGTCCTGCATCAGATCTTTTCGAAGGAAACTGCTCCTCTTTTGACTGGATCCAAACAGGGACTTTTCCGCAGTGACTATCCGTTGATTCATGGCAGCCAGCTCACATTATCGCCATCGCCGCCTTCCGGTCACATAGTGGGTTATTCTGTCAAGGGTGCAGGCTAAGTGACCTTTCATATCTCGCCCCGTTTTCTTAACTGCCCCTTCTTCTAAAACCTATTGGACACAACATTGCATTTCACCTCCCGTATAGTATCTGCACTGTGATGAAGTCGTAGGACTTTTGAACGTTGAACATACACGCCTGGATTCCATTTCTTGGTGTTTGTAGTCGGACTGGTGGACGCAATTTTTAATGAAAACTCGCAATACGCCAGCCGTTGCATTTGATTCCTTTGCTCATAACAAATTCGTTGTTGTCTTCAGCTTGTCTTTTTAAAAATGGCTGCATAAGTTCGAACCTACTTTCCATGCGACAAATTACGGAGCATAACCTCGAAATTCATTTTTAGTGAAATTATGGAGAAGAGCATGAAGGGGGAATTGGTTCAATCCCTGGAAGTCTATAACTTGCTACGGAACTGCCAGGACAGTTTTCATGAAGGAAGTTCATTCACGATAATTTTCTGAAGTCTCTTTAGCGCTGAGCCCGAGGTTTTGAAGACAAATACGCGTTGCATATAGCTTTTCTTGACTTCCAAAAGGCGTTCATTACTGTGTCACACCAGAGACTGTTATACGAACTAGGAAAAATGGGCATCAGTGATGACTTCCATAAACGTGTCCAAAACTTCCCTGTGGGTAGACAGCAGGTTGCGTGTATCGGTTAAAAAAATAAGGTCGTGCTGCGTAGAGAGTGATTTTCACCAGGTCTCAGTACTCGGGCCTAATTTATATCAAATATACGTGGACGATTTTGTAAGAGATCTGGATCGCGAAACAGCACTGTTTGCTGATAACATGAAATTACGGAGTGTGAGCAGGTGTTCTGCCGATGAAGATAGGCCGCAGAGGAACACAAACCGCTCGGAGGAATGGTCAAGTAGTTGACTCCTGCGGTTCAACGACCACAACTGTACTATATTTGGCCGAAGCAACCCAGTCAGATCCGCAAGTACAAAAAATGCTCGTTTGATAGTACAGAAGCAGATTCATTTACCAAGATCACAGGATAATTTGTGGGACTGCATTTGGAATACGACATAAAAGCCTGGAGAACATGACCGACTCAAGAGCAACACAGTTTTGATTGGAATGCAATAGAGAGTCACAGAAATGTTAAGTGGTCAGATGTCCTTTCTCTGCCCAGCAAGTCCGAACTTTTTTCCTTCGAGATATGAGCATCTGCCTGGGGCTCTCATCCCGCAGTGTGAAGGGATAGGGTAGCAACCTAGACTTTGGGGAATTTCTGAAATAGGTATCAAGACCATTCTCCCAGGTCACCCATTACGATGGGGCATTTAAAGAGCGAGACTAGGTGTGCAAAAGTTCCTCTTCCTAGTCACAGTTGTCAAGCGCTGAAATGCCTTTTTCGCAGCTTTCTGGATATAAGCATCGATAGAAAGCTTTAAAGAAACCTGGACATATTTTTGCTCCGGAATAAACAAAAGCAATGGATAATAGAGCTCAAGCCTTGAGACTCACGCGGAATTTGTCATACTGTTATGGGTTCACATGAATTATTTCAGCCCACATGGTCTCTCCCTTCATCACGTTAATTTTTACGTTGCGAATAGGGCACTCAAAGGCTCATAACTACTTTCCTCAATAAAGTGAACTAAATTATACACTCTTGTAAGCAACGAAACACTCGACTTATTACGATACACAGTATTCTGATCACTATTAAGTAAAATACTTCATAATTGCACGGAAGTTCTTTTCACTGATATTTACTATGTGTGTTCGAATCAGCAAGATTTACTTAATTTCCTATATAGTAATTTATAGCACCTATAGTACAAGTCACAACTAAAACTATAAATTGCCCCAAACGGAAATACTCAACTTCAAACGGAAGTGCTGAGTTAAAACTACGAAATTATCAGAGAAAAGTGTTAAAGAGGGAGTAAATTTGAGAACCCGTACAGACCTCTCTCTCCCATCAAGTCACTACAGAAATCAAAAGTCTTCTGGATACTTCCATAATGTCCCATGCTAATCCAAGTCAATAGTGAATGTTGCACTGATGAATTCACACCTGAAATGATGCGTCCAAGGAGGGAAATGAAATTCCGTGCTGTGCGCGAGAAATATCCGATGGCGCGCCGCGACATTTTGAAATAATTTCATGCAAGATATGTAGCAAACAATTACCGAAACTGAACCTGTATGTTGTCGATCGGCCTCCTAGCTCGAATGAAATCGCCGATATGGAATTACTTAGTGCACTGGAGTTGTCACGCAAGCAAGAAAAGTTACTACTTCTGGATTCCTTTAACGCTCCAGGAATAGACTGGAACATTCCACTAACAAACGCCCCGTTCACGTCCTTTGACCACAAGCTACTACATCTCTCCCTGAATGAATACCTCATTCAACACGTAAAATTCGGAACAAGAATGACAGAAGGACAACGATCTAACTGTTTAGATCACGTTTTCAGTAAAGAACAAGGAGTCATGAGGGAAGTGAATCCACAACCTCCACTCGGTTTAAGTGATCATACAGCTTTTATCTGCGTGTGCTCTCTCCTATCGAAACAACAACCAAAAATCAAGAGGCGCAGAAATGTTTGGAAGGGTGACTTTAACGTAATGAGACGTACTCTTTTGGAAGAAACCTGGTTAGTCAACAAAGAAGATTCAGACTAATTCTGGCAGTACTTTCGCGTGATTAAAGATCGTCTAATTGACTCCCATTGTCCAATAAAAATAACAAGACCACATGGGCGACCTCCGTGGGTCAATCCGACGACAAAACGGACAATGAAGAAGAAACAGAGACTGTGAAAAAAAGTATTTGCAACTTCGAGATCCAAGGTCATTCGCCGAATATAAGGATCAGCGCGATAAATGCCGCAAGCAAATACGGGTTTCTAGAACTTCTTTCGAGCGCCAACTGATAGCAGAATCCATTACATGTCCCAAGAAGTTTTACGGGTACATCCGCAGTAGAAGGAAACATAGGCACGAAATTGCTTGTCTAAAGGATAGCCTCGGAAACCTGTTAGTTGAAGGTCCACAGAAAGTGCAATCACGGTCTCAGTTTTTTCAGTTGGTTTTCACGGAGGAGTCCACAGAAGACAATCAGCAGTTTGAAATGGACCGAGACAGCCGTGAGCTTCGAATGCGCCAAGATTTTGCCGTTATTGAAACCGCCACTTTTTCCGTCGAGGAAGTAAGTCTCGTCCTCAGTCAAATAAAACCCGATAAGTCTCCTGGGCCCGACGGAATTTTCGGGCTGATACTTAAGGAGCTATCAACAAAGCTGTCAAAGCCTCTTTCGACTCTCTTTGAGCTGCCAATGAGAACTGGACGGCTACCATCACAGTGGAAGACAGTTAACCACGTTCCCTTGCATAAGTAGGTAGCAGAATGACATTAAGCAGATTCAGGCCTATTAGCTTAACTTGCAGCCCTTGCAAAACGATGGAAGCTCCAGTAAAGAGCGCTATACAGAAATTTTGTGAAGAAAATAGCATCTTGCAGGATTTTCAACATGACTTCTGGAGAGAACGTTCCTGCCTCTCAAACCTGCTTGCTTGTCTGAAGGTCTTGACCAGGGCTCTAGAAGAGGGTTTTGAGGTCGATGTGCTGTACATCGATTTCCGCAAAACTTTCGACACTGTTTCTCACCAACGCCTTCTTCACTAATTGAGCTTCATCGGCATCCGGGGAGATCTTCTGAACTGGATTATAGCGTTTCTAATTGGTCGGAAACAGCGTGTCTGTATCGGAGATGATATGTCAGAATGGGAAATGTGACCATTAGTTTCCCTCAAGACTCAGTTCTGGGACCATTTCTCTACATCCTTTCTGTTAACGACAGCCTTCAGGAACTCGACTGCGACAAAATAACGTTTGCCGACGACGTTCAGCTCCGGCAAGTCATTAAGGGACCGAATGTTTAGAGATCCCTTCAAGACAATCTGCATCGACTGCAAGCGTGGTCGGAGAATTGGATTCTGGATTTCAGTGTGCAGAAGTGTGCCGCCTTTCATCCGCGTCCAACCAACTCTCATTCAAATGAGAGCCTGAGGGCATATCACCTGAGAGATATAGGGTTCCCTGCAGAATCTTCACAGAAGTATCTCGGGGTTTGGATACAGAACAACCTGGAACCAACACTGCAAAAAGCGCCATGGGAGTGCCGCATGCAATAAAAAGGGCTTTCGTAAACTTTGACCAAGACCTTTTTGGGAGAGTTTACGGTACCTTTATTCAGCCCCATTTAGAATATGACATACAAGCATGGCGGCCATGGCTAGTAAAGGACCAAGCATGCCTCGAACGGGTACAACGGCGTGTAAAAAAGCTGGTAAACGGTCTAAAAAGCCAATCCTAAACAGACCGACTGAATTGTCTTAATTTATTCCCTCTGGGTTATAGGCAGCAAAACAGTGGTCTTACCCTCGTATACAAGATAGTACATGGCCTTAAGCATGGACTTAGCTTTGAGGACACGTTTCAGTGGCACATTTTACTCAGTCTTCGTAGTCACTCGATGAAGCTACGGACAACAATGTCCAGGCTGAATTTTCGTTCTGAATTTTTCACGCAGAGGGTAGTGGAGAAAAGGAACGAACACCCTCAGTTGGTCGTGGAGGCTACGTCTCTGTGACTCTTCAAGAAACGCTTGGATGATTATTTGTGTCCCCGTTTTCCCTCGACAGTCTGAATCTGAGCTAATACCCCACAACCCTGCAAATATTTTCTCTGAGACAATGCTACTCAAATGAATCAAGTAATGTTTTAATAGCCAATATTTTTATTGTTAGTTTACTGTACTGACATGTTATCAATAGGATTTTCAAAGGCCTTACCTATTACCCTTACCAAATAAAGTGAAGCTGCTCGAAGCATGATTCTCAGACCCGCAATCCATCAACAAGTTCAATGACCTCCTGGTACCATAGTCGGTGCTGAGCTATTCCCTTAACAGCAGAATCAGTCACGTAGGGAGGGTGACGGTGAGGGCGAGCAACAGCTCCTGTGACAGCGGGCTGAATGACGAGTTATTATCGCGCCAACATTCGATACGCACGATGAAATTGCGACAATTGACGACTCGGGCGCGGACTAACGAGCAATCACTGTCTCACTTGCTACCCCTAGCGGTGGTCACGAGAGCTGTTAAGTATATTATGCATGCGGTTACACGACAGCTACGTATTATAACTACCGCGGTCTTTGTGCCTCCACTAGCTTTACCTCAGACCGTCTCAAATAGTGGGTTCGAGTGAGAATCCGAGGGGTCAAGCTAATAATCTTCTTGTTTCAGTGATCGCATCCCCTTGTATAATTTTTACAATGAGTACGCTTATTCCTTCTCTTGGCACAAGACTTTCATTTGCCCTCTATTCCACGACCATATTGAAGACGACGAAAGGGACTACAGTGTAAAGTTTTGCCCGTTACTCAGGTCATTCTGTACAACTTCGCTTAGTGTTTCCACGGTACCGTTTTTATTTTTGAAAATAATCTCGGTGTGTTATATACGAAGCGTCCTGTAAAATAACTTTTTAGTGCAGAACATCAGCTAACGACCACACCTGTGCTTTATATAAATTCTCGTCTGACCAGTCCATTTAAACGTGAACGGTGTACAATTAAACACTTGGGGATAAGAAAACTCGACTACATTTCATTCTTTCATACAGGTTATGCATGGGGATAGGGAGGAGAACATGATAAGCGACAGCGAGATTTAGGGGATGGGAAGTGGGCGCGGAGAGATGCACGCAGTTCGCCGACATTTGGCAGCTGTAGGCATGGAACTTATACCAGGTTCTTCGGTGCGCACAGAACCGGCTTTCGGAAAGTGATGGCATTCGCCTCTGCCGTCACTGGCAGACGCTGACCCAGTGGTTGGGCGTGATTCGGTGGGACTGTGAAAACCACACAGATGCCCGGGATCAATCATGTGTTCAAGAATAGTGCTATCTACATCTTTGTTTTCACTTTTCTTGATCATGCCAGAAGATGTTCACGTATGTTTAATTGTTGATACGTAGCGAATGAAGAAGACAGTTTGAACTGGAGCGCGAACAATCTGCTGTCCCTGTCGGGGTTTTGACACAGGTTATGGGCCGAGAGTTTGGCGTTCTATTCAACTAGGTCGTATGAAATGAAGAATGATATTAACTTCTAAGTTTCAGTATCAGTTTATTTGAGGAAAACATATGTGTTGGAACTATGAACTCCGTATTTGTCACAAGGAGGCAAATTATATCAAAAATTTGAAAAGGTAAACATTAAACAGCTACGGAAGTTTTTTTCAGATTGGCAAAGTTTTTGAAACCAGGCGTCGTCTCACACAAGGTTGACCATAGTTAGTGATAATGAAAGTTTTATAGGATTGCGCTAAAATCATTCGGTGGATTAAAATATTTGACAAATACAAGCCACGGAGGGCATGAAGTATGCACACAACCCATATTTAATAGGATGTGATCTGTAGTGGTCAAGGACGAGAGACCAACTTAAACTACCTACAATAATTTTGCTCCGTCTAGTGACGGAAGCCAGAAAGTTGTGAGAGCGGGTTTATTCTGTACACACGGCAGGTCGCCGTGAGTTGGCTGTATGCTTGTGGCAGAGATAAGCGTTCGTTCTGGATAGCGTCAGTTGCGGAACCTTCAGTGTGTCGTTACCACCAAAAAGTGTTGTATCCTTCTTGCCTCTGTCCTGTCTGTTCAAAATCACGTCCGCAACGGCGTCCCGTGTGTGCACTTGAAACCAATCAGCGGAAGAGATAGCACTGCTTGGCTTCGAGAGCACGTGAGCGTAGTGACAAATTTTCGGCTAGGAGAGTGGCTTGGACGGAAGTGCAAATCGAGGGTTAGCGAGCGCAGCGGTGGCGCGTATACAGTAGAACGAGGGGACAGAGAAAAGGCTGCTACAGATCTTTGAGATTACTGTCAATCATTTGTGCCTCGCTAATGTTATTTGATTAAACGTGATTTGGTAAAATGTTCAGATAGACATTTTGCGGTTTTCCTTAGTCGTTATTTCTTCACGTTTAATTCAAGTCAGTCGTCCGCATTGTTATCCGCATTAGATATATAAATAAAGGTCAGTGTGCTACTGGTATGCAGTTAGGGAAAAACTGTAGTTACGCAAAGTGACTATAGAAAGGAAACCCGCATACTAAGCGGCTTCACTTTCGCGTCATGTGTGAACTGGAAGGTTTGAACAAAAAAGAACTGGTAATGCTCGTGAGCGGAGAATTACTAACACTAAGAACTAGTGTGTTTTAAGTAAACATACGTCGGGGGTGAACATGGTGTCTTAAAGTAGTGAGTGGGTTAAATGTGTGATTATATAAGAGCTTTAATAGCAAAAATAGTCCCTTTGCAATCTACGAATCCATAAAGGATCAAGGCCTGTTCAAGGCAACGTTCTTGGTAAGACAAATGTCGGTGTTCCGGGGTTAAACTCTCTTGGTAAAAAAGGGTTGAACGGATTCCATTTTATTCAGCTCGACAACATGCATGAGGCTAAATAAAAATGAACAGTATTCCAGGCCAGGTCAGACGTGCATTTTACACATTCGCATCATAATGTCCCTAGTTCTAAAGTTTCGGAGGATTAACTCGGTCGTTCTACGTGCTTTGGATACTATCAAGGCACAGTGCTCCGAGAGATTGAGACTCTTGGAGTATGATACGCCCATATCCTTAATAACCCCAGGCACATTTATGGCGTAACCGTCAATACTTAGTTGAAGTTGGCGGTCGTCGCAAACCACCATGACTGAGCACTTATGCCGAGAAAGAGAGAGGCGCCATGTGCGGCACCACTGGGCGAAAGCCTGTAGATCGCTCTTTAGGAACTGAAGCACGATGTCACGATCTGCCGGCTTATATCGATATGAAACTTTAAGATCATCGGCATACATGAAAGGCTTACCATTCTGAAATAAATCAGGTACATCAGTAACGAAAAGGCAAAATAAAAGCGGGCCGAGTGCACTACCCTGAATGACGCCACTCCTCACACGTGTGGGGTTGGAGATGGTATTGGAAATCTTAACTCGTTGTGTGCGAGTGCCCAAATAAGAGGATATAAAATTCAAAAGTTTGTCACCTATTCCGATAGAGGACAGTCTTAAGAGAAGAGCATGGTCAACACGATCAAAAGCCCAAGTGAAATTGAAATACATTGTGTAAAGTGCAAAACCATTGTCCCTAGATTGGAGAACATAGTCAAAGAAAGAGAGTTGACAGGTGTCACAAGACCGAGCTTTGGGTAATCCATGCTGAGCAGCACTCAGTAGGTTGTTCTCTGTTAAGTGACACATCATCTTATCTTTGATCAATGTCTCTAAGATCTATGTTTGCAAGCGGCGTATCTTACATAGTTTTAGGTGACTGATCATTGTTTTAAAATATCACAAAGAGTTCCTGGGTCCTCCTCAAATGTTTTTCCACCTAATGCTGCATCTCTAACTAGTAATTACCCCATAAATTTTAGACCGCAGCAACTTTGTCCTCCACCAATTGCTCCGTTCCCTCAGCTTAATTTTCCACCTCCGGCTCTTCC
>CACRXP010000774.1:283856-294832 GCA_902702965.1 Spirometra erinaceieuropaei
AATGAAACTGACCGCATCTGGGTTCCTATCGGCTTGAGACTGGTTTTCAATTTCGGCACTTATTTTTCTTATTCAAGGCGATACAGGCCAGTCCTGACCGACCCGCCTACGTACCATTTTATGAAATCCGTTACACAATGCCTCATACAGCTGACATCTATTTCGGCCATGTTGATGTCGGGCTTTATTCCATTTTGTACCGCCACATGCAGGCCAGTCCTCCCTTTTTTTCTGATGCTATTTTTCTGAGGGGTTTTTTTTTTATCCTGTTAAATTACTACAATCATTTTTAAATCTTGCTTTGGAGTTTTTTTTTTCACCCCTCGTTTTTTTTTTTTTCATTTTCATTTTGCTTAACGGACTTCTAATCTCAAAAACTATGCATTGCACTTTGTGCAGATTTTGCCTACATCGTCTAAAATTTGCATGTAAATTTATTTTTACTTGCTTTGATGGGACCCCGACGGGTCTTTAATAAAATAATTGAAATTGAAATTGAAATACAGAATCGTAATTCTAAACAAGGGAACCCGAACTGAATCAGCAATTCAGCAGAACCACGAGGAGTTTTTATAGATGAGATTCATTCCCTATAATAACTGATTTTGTCTGATATGTTAAACTGCGCGTCATCGTAGAGGATAAGGCTATTTCGGCTGCTCACTGTTGTATTTCTAAAAGTTCCAGCGGCTGTGGTTCCCTGAACAATGAGGCAATTACGCGAACAGTCTTCATCTAATTTTCCCTTAATTATTGGTGTTTTTCGAAGATATTTAACAACCAGTAAGTGGTTCAAAGGCGATCGCCTATCTTTCCCTTTATCAAACTGAAAGACGTGTAGGTCTATATATAGTTTGCATTTCAGTATCCACTTTTCCACGTATGCCTTGACTGCACTGCCCGTGTTTTAATGCATTAAAATACACACAGCAACCAGTTTAGATCTGAACTGGCACGTATTCCGATTTCCTTAGCGTTTGGTTTTGGTGGTTCGCAGATAACATTTTTGGGCCTGTGCCTATTCCTGTACGCTGAAATCTGTCTCAACGTAACAGTTAATAGCCTTCAATACTGACTTCGTTACTACTTATTTCCTCAGTCAATGGTGCCACTGCTAGGATAATTAGGCGAGGCTTCACTTCAGATACTAGTAATCTGAGTTCGTTTAGCTTGTTGAGGAGACTCTGACAGTTAGTGTAATAGATTTCTAGACAGCGGTCACTAGTGCAAGCAGCCTCAGAAGTTGGCACTTTTGCATTGGTTAGGCTGTCTGAATGACGGCTTTTGGCCAGAGAAATGTCCTTTTGATCTGAAGTATTTGTCCGTTCTTGATTCGTGGGTGTGTATCGCCGCTGCTTTTCCGCTTTTACAGCTCTGTCATCAGCTCTCTCATTTTCATTCTCTCTTTTGCCTCGTAATCCGACTGAAAAAAACAGTTCAGGATGCTGACCCTGCAGAGATGATTTTCTCTGTAACAGGAGCTAGGCCCGTGCTTCAGTCTCTAAAATGACTTTTAGGGATCGACGCCGGGAACTGGAACCGGATGCTGACTGAGTCTTCCCTATTCGGAATGCTTTGAGAACATTAAGCGACTTACCGTCTTTTAGCAAAGTTTTCGCATACACTTGAAGAAGGTCTAAGTCATGCTTAACTCTCTCCTTTGGAATTGTTGCCGTTGATTCGGCTACCCCTTTTATAACTATATTTTGCTTGCGATGGAATCCAGAGCTCGTTGTTGTCGCACATCTTTTGAGTGACTGAACGTTCATCGCCCGTTTACTTGTTTCGCTGGCTCCGGATGAACTAGCTATTGGGCTAGCGAAACTGAGATCCGTGTACGATTCACTTACATTCCTGTTGATAACCCTTCCTTCTGTGTATCCGAGTTGTTCGCCGAAAACGCTTACCTCAGTTTCTTTCGAAACCTCCTCTTGAATATTTGGTCCACATGGTGATCCGATAGGTTTATTGGTCAACATAGTTGGCAACCTCTGGTGGTCCTTCGTAGGCCTCCTGGTCGTCCTCCACCGCTGGTCCGCGTGTACGTAAGCGGCCTTCGTTTTTTTGGACCATGCAGAGGTGCGTGTTTTTTTCCTGGAATGTGTCTTTGTTCTCTGAGTTCGCTTTGGCTAGTCTTTTTCTCGCTTAAGAGACTGGCACTCAACTGTGTCTAATTTCCTGGACGAACCTTCGTCAGTTTCAGCGTTTGATATGGCTAAAGTAGCCGTGGTTGCAGATGTTTTTTTTCGGATTGTAGATTGCGGAATTCATCGGCTTCATCTCTGCACGTAAGTGGTGAGTAAGTTTCCTTAACTTTTCTACCTCCATTTTCAGAACTTTTAACTCCCCCTCCATTTTCAAAGAATTATGGATGAGTCCGAAACATGTGGTACAGATTTCATCGTCGCATGTGACATACCCCAAACGTTACTAGACTTTTAGCTCCTTTTACGGGCATTGGTCTGACAGCAGAACGTCCAACACTGAAGTCATTAATATCATGCGTAATACATGATGTATCATTTGTTTTGGCGATACTGGCGCGAGTCAGTGGCTTAGTGGTAATAACTGCTTTCTGACCGAACGACTGCCTGGGTTCGACTCCCGCCTGGGGCAAACAAGTTTACACTGTGTTTTAAGGGTATTTCTCTCAATAACATAACTGAGTTTACAAGTTTCTAACGGTTTTCTTAAAGTTATGAGACGAATTTTCAACCAGATCAAAGATATGAGGTAAACGACTTAGCCCTTCGTAGGTTCTGGAGATTTCTCAGTGCTGTTGCAGAGAGGCGACAGGACGAAGATAAGTTATCTCGCACTTGTCCTGGTGTAGGTTTCCTAGGATTGATCAGTCGCAAAGACAAATCAGATTTTTAATCCCCACGAGCCTTGAGGACGTCCAGTAGATAGGAATCCCGATAAAAGTGAAATCCCGCGAAGTCGAAAATTTCAAACCAAAGCAGCTCGCGAATCACGCGGTTGTCTGCCCTTACAAGATTTTCGGTTTTTTGAAGCTTAAAAATATGACCGGGTTCCGTGGAATAAGCTTCATGTTGAGAGCTAGCATCTTTCCTCCTGCTCAATCATCAGCATTCGGAGCAATCTCCCAGTTCCTGTGATGTATTTACTCTGTCTGCAACTGCATCAGATCAGGTAAAGGACTCCAGACGTTTCCCGCCGTGGCAGCAGATCCTTCGGCCTCATGACGTGGCGCCTGCTGGTTGTTTCTGGCCTGTGTGCAACGCCAACCCCAAGTGGAGTGAGAAGACGGTTGACGGCATCCGCGACGTCTCTCACGTATGGAGGAAGTCGCTAAAATGTAGGACGAGTTGGATTTGGACTCTGGTTTCTTTTATGTACGCACTTGCTGACAAAGTTGCGCGGGTAACCATTGGCTAGCAGTGACCGTCAGAGATATTGTAATTCAGCAACCTTGTCGTGCATTTCAGTGCAGGGAATCTGAACGCGCTGCTATAGACCCCTTGCGCAACCGCTTTTGAGACTGATAAAGTGGTTACTGTTGAAATTCAGGACTCGCTTCGTGTTTGTCGTTTTCCTAAACAATTCAGTTTTTGGTCACGACAATCTTTGCGGTAAATGAGGACATCCGTAAAGGCCAGCTGGCTGTTTTTCCTTCTCAACCGTGAACTGGATTTGCGAGAAGAGGGCGTTGAGGCGCTCCTAGAATGTCTGCACCTCATCCCGTGCAACAGAAATAAAAGACCAATTCTGAGTTCTATTCTCACACATTTTGTCGACACGAATCACTGAGTCGATGTCAAAGAAGCCTTTCAGGTTGTTTACGGGACATCAGCAAGCTTCCCCAGAGGCATACACCAACGGGTGCTAGCTACAACCGAAGCAGTGGCTATACGGCTAGCCAATCCGGGTGATATGCTGTCAGAAGTTTCTGACACAGGCGCTCTGTCTTTCGTGGCCAACGCCGACCCCACCGTTGCCCCAACCTCCTAATGGCAGTGGTGTGTGCTCGACGTACGCGACTTTTAAAGATCACTCACAGCCTATGACCCCCACCTCCCACTCGCCCTAATGACCAGAATACGTCGACCGCTTCATGCGGGTGGCGTGGGATCGATGAGTGGTAATAGTCCCTAAGTCACACAAAAATCCTGTGAATTTCTGGTATTTCGTATTTGTATATAACTGTATTGGCCTGATTATGAGTTACCGAAAGCATGGGCTTGCCAGATTGACTTTTTAAGTGTGATATGGGAATATTTGTAGAACTCGAACATTCATACTTGATACGAATACAGTCACCAACATCAATCCGGAGCGTTCGCCATTCAGACTTCAACGCAGACTTTAGAGAAACCTAAGATCTACAAATCAAATATGTCGCTTAACTGAAGTTTTGGGACAGCAGTTTTCCACTCATTGTTGAAAAGAAGAGTTCTCATCACTGCTGCGCTATGGCGACGTACCCAGAATTCCTTACCATTCTTACCGCCGAGTCGACCAATTGCTCCAAGCATCTGTTTTTGAAATTATGAAGACAAGTTGCATGCGTCTCACACATTTTCAACTGCACCATTTCCGCCGGACAAATAAAATGGCAGGTTTGACTTTACTATGCATATATGGCGTAAATTATATTTTTGAACGACGCGGACATCGTATGTGGCGGGGGTCACCCACAAGTAACCTGTGGATTCTGCTTCATGGAAATGACGATAAAAGGGGTCATACGGGTGGGGCTTCGTACGCAGACAAAATATTCCATGAATCTATAATTAAAAAATTAAATTCGTATTGTGGACCTTCTAATGCGTCTGGAAAGTAAACGAGCGGTAAGCCCGCAAGTTCAAAATGCACAAGGAAACGGCAGCCAGTGAATTTCAAGCAATTGAATAAACCTCTATCGAACGACTAACGTAAAATCAGGCTCCAGGGAATCACCATTCAATGATAATGGGCGGCAGGCAGTGATCGTCAGTGCAGATGATACAGGTCGTATCGAGTGGGACGAAGCATATTAATTTACGGGGAATTACGGGAAAGCAAAGAAAAGAGCGAGAAGGAAGATACCCAAGGTACGTCTGACTGCGATAAAAAAGGGGGAAATGAAGTGTGGTAATTCAAAGAGGTATGATTTTTATGTAGACATACAGTTGTATCCGTGAGAAGGAAGTCATGATGTATAATGGAGCTCGCAGTAGAAGGAAAACACACAAGTTAACTGTAGAAGAACATGGAGGCATTCTGACCGTATTGCTGTAAACGCTAAAATCTGCAAGTAGTTAGTAGTACAAATAGAAGTAAATAGCGGCGAACCGTAAATTAATCGTTCTTATAAACACAAACCACTAGCCCAATGAAGTATAAAACGTAGACGACCTCAAAGGGATATACCAACAGAAAGTGATAAGGTAATGTAAGTGCAGAAATCCAATAAGTTGGTGGAGTATCCCCAAGGCAGAGGACTGCTACCAGTAGTGCGACAGCAAGTCCTCAGGCAGCACTTAGACGGTTTCTTCTTCAGACGTAACCGTTGGGGCAATACAAAGGCACTATGAACAGGCTCAATATGTAAAGAAGATTTTAGAGATATGCCTGTCACTCATAAAAGGAGCCAGAGTAAAGCAAGTGAAGGAGAATTGGTCGCTTGTCATGCAAAAGAAGTGAAGTGGTATGGCATATGCTGGAATGTGTTTCGCGACCCTCCTTAGCCACATCAAACTGATTGGAGGTCAGGGGACGGAAAACTGATGAAACGTCGGTGAGTCGCGAAAACACACTGTCGGTAGGCAGAAAAAACAATTCCGGCTCCTCTACATGTACGATTAGAAGCAGAAGAATAAACTGATCGAGTATGTGGATGACAGAACCTAGAAAACATTTAGGCCGATATTACCGAAGTGGTGCCTGCCACCACCACTAGCCCAACCCATTCCATTCCGGCCCAATTGGGTTAGGTTGGACTAGAGTTGGGCTGGGTTGAGCTACAAGGTTGGGCCACGGTGTGGCAAGGGCGTATGTGGCCCAATTCTCCCAAGCAAATGGTTACAACAATTTGAAAGAAGGAATCTGGAAGTCAGATGATAACCAAGGGGTTTTTTAATTAGAGGACTGATGGGACGTAATAAGGGTCAAATTAAGTAGGGTAAAAATATCATAGTTTTGCTCTAAGATCATGATTTAAAAAATGAAACATTTAGTCTAAGTGTCCCTGCCAGCATCAGCTCAATCCAGCCAAGTCCGTCTTAATTGGGTTTGGATGGGCTAGGGTTGGGCTAGGTTGAGCTACATGGTTGGGCCACGGTGTGGCAACCTCTCAAAAATGCGCAGGGGAGCTCGCATTTTAACGGTTTTCCACTTCCCCTGATTAGCACCGACAGTAATATCACACATCAGAAGGACAATATATTGCGTATTACAGTATGGATAAATTTAGGACGAAGTTAAGACATGCCATCATGCTGGACGTTTAGAGGACGAGGGCCACTGTAATACTTAATTTCATGTATTTCGGCCTTAATATGATTTATCTTAGCAGAAGAGTGGATAATTTGAAACAAGGAAATGTTTCTGCATTAATCCGGAATGAGGTTGGGCCAGGGCCATACCTAGCTCAACCGTGGCCCGATGGTAAGACTGGGCCATGTGTTGGCAGGGTGACGAAAGAGGCTGCGATCGTGACGGACGAATGGACAGTCTACGCGCACTTACAGCCTGAAGGGTATACGCATTGTACCGTAAACTACAGCAAAAATTTTGCGGATCCAAATGCAAGCAAGCATACAAATACAACTCAAGCGCATTGAGACCGTCTGAAGAAGAAATTGCATGGAAGTCTGGTGTCAGTAGGAGCTGTCTGGGGCCAGACCGACGGAATACAATATCGTCTGCGGTTTGGACTTAACACCGTCAGAAGAAGCGTGGGAAACCTTCCTAGCCCACATCGCTGAAGTAAACTCCGTGAGGGAGCCGGGCTTTGGATAAGCCGGATTGGGGCGGCACACAACAGGCGTCTTTCTCAGGTGTCAGAATTTTCATGCTTATAAAGCAAACTTAAATGTAACTGGCTCAGGTACAGGAAGTAAGCATGAAGAACTCTTATGGGGTGGAAAAAGCCATTCGGATAAAACAACTGTCGGCGGAGAAATGCGGATAAAAAGGCGCCCCAGGGATGCCGTCGATTTCGCACAAACCTTTCCGCTTACATCGGACACGTTTGGGTTGAGCTATATAATGAGATCATACGGATAATTTTATAACGCCCGGTTCTCGAGGGGGTTGAGTGCAAGGCGACTTGCACAAAACTTTTGCCTTATACAGTGAGTCTATGTAAACATTTCTATGGTTCTTACAAGCCCTTTGCCGTATACAATGAGTCTATGTTGAAGATCTGTAAACATCTGCTTGTTTTTTTCACACGTCTATCTGTAAATAGGGTTTTTCAAGGCTCTGTCTATATCCCTCATATATACTGAATTATACTGAATTCTGCGGCTCCTTGTCCTCGGAATGATTGTGCGCAACGGGATTGGCATAAGCTGTGGAAGCCAAGGGGGCAGACCGAAAAAATACCTAACTTGCTTTTGCTAGGGCTTAACTGGTGTACCAGCAGGAGCGTAATCGAACAGTGCGTACTTGAGTAGATGCAGAGGCGAGTCCTGCATGCTAAACCTACTTTGGTTGCATAATAGATCGTTATTATTTAAACATTCACTGCTCGTGTCCATTCGATGGTGTCATCCCATCAATCACCTTCGAAACAGGCTACTTTATCGAAAACCTTTTCTTCAGATGTTAATCAAAAAGTACGGTATCTTCGCAAAAAATAGTTTAATCAATTGATAGTTGTAATATAATCATTATTTTGGGGAGGGTAACACAGGTTGGGCACGCAAAGCAAGAGTGGTCAACAATAGTCACAACAATTTTAATAAAATCACAAATCCCACGTCTTAGAAAACTTCATATGTGTGAACACATGATCCATGTGTATATGGAATGCGCGCGTATTTTCACTTGCTCCGCTTCACCTGGAGTGCAGCAAGCAAATAAAAATGGAATGTTCCACCCTGTTGAGGTCAGTGGACGGTTGAGTGAGAGGCTGCAATCGAAAGTGCTGGAAAGGCGGGTGCGTTAAGGCTGTTTACAGAAGGAGATAAGGAGATACAATTTGGCCAGAGGAAGCAGCAAACGATGGACGAGACAGTGAAACTCACGCACGCAAATAGGCGATGACTGTAAACAAATTGAAAATAGTAGGTTTGTCAGCGAACCTCTTGCTCTATTCAAACAAAATTACTTAGCATTAAAAAGCTCAGGACGCCTTAAGATTCTCGTGAGCAAAAACCACAATTTTCCAAACTTCGGCTTAGTTTCAGCATAACAGGAATCAGCAAAGCAGCGGCCTTGAAGATGGAAATTTGACGGTAGAGCTGACTTATGTGGACGCATAAACAGAACATGAGGACAGGAATCGCCTGCAGCATGGGTGGCTTTGAGCCAGCTGCCAGTGAAACTAGGGTTAGGCTTAAGGCGAACGTTAGGGTTAAGTTAAGGATTAGGTTTAAGGTAAGATTTAAAGTTAACGGCAGCATGATTTAGGATCAAGTTTAGGGTTAATAAAGGGGTTAGCGTCGACTGCAAAGTTCACGTTTATGCTAAGGTTGGGGTCAAGATTAGGGCAACGGTTTAGATTTGTATTAGGGTTATTGTTTTTGTTAGGATAGGGGAATATTTTGTCCTTTCTAGAACTATGCTCATGTCCCCCTCTACGAATTGAGCCGGCTGTTCCTGGTTCCATGTGCTGTGTAGACATGCAAATAAGTCAGCCTTACCAGTGTTACATTATTAGGTGTCGGCCTGAGCAGACATGACTATGTATTTGTACCTTCTCCGGGGAGACAGGTAATTATAACGGACTTCAAATCACTCCCTGGAATGAAAATCAACAGAGGGTGACCCGTCTCCGTTCTCTGTAGACGTTTATTAATCTAAGGAATGAACAGTTGCATTTTCTGAGAAATCTCTTTGCCTTACATTCACACACTTAAACCGAAATGTCCAGCCACAACGATTACTTTTATCCTCTTTGTAAAAACGCTTATAGAGGTCTCTGTAATGTTCATTTTTCTAAATATTTTCGATTCGCTCATTAAAGTGTTAATAGATGTTCTGGCGATTTGGAATAATTCCATTTGACTCAACTGAGAAAACCTCGACGATCTCGGTAGGATTCGAATCCACGGCACCAAGGTGTAGGCTTTAGTACAACCAACGCTCTGGCCACCTGAGCTACGTGGCTCCACCGGGAACCAAAACATCTATTAATTACGTGCGCCTGGTAGTCATCTAGTGAATTCTGGATTGATTGCTTAGGAAATCCTGTTTTTCCAGTCAGCTTTCTATATCATATTTGATGGGTTCCATACGTAACGGCGGACTAAACTGGCAACTTGACCCAAGTGTGATCAAACTCACGTCTCCATGTGGACCCTGCCAGCATATGGCCCCTTCATAGGCGGGGCTGGAAGAAGCTGGGCGGGGCCAGAGCCCCATCTGGATTGAAACATTTTGAAGCGTATTTGCATCGAAAGCTATGTTTCAAGAGCACCACTCATTGTACCATCTTTGGCATTAAAAGGATCTAATTTGTCAAAAGTAGCTTATAAATCATGGAAAAAGCATTCGTTTACGCCCACGGGGCGCGGATAATATCGTGTGTCAACCAATGCTGTTTTCATGCTCTTAATAACTGTCTTAGTTAATTTATGTATTTAATGCTAATTGTTTGGGTATTCATTCACAAACAAATTCAAGTAATCGTCTTGTATGTCTATGTATGTACTAGTTAGCATTGGTGTTCACAGTCCACCTATACAATTTTTTATCGTTTTTACTGAACACCAAAGCAATTATGAATCGCAATTACTGTGGCTCTCACCGTACCACCAAATGAAGGCATATTATAGGGCCACTGATGAGCCTGAGTCTGAGGTTCCGTCAACGTCGATAGCAGTTGGCAATCAATCTCATGAACGAGAAATGCCTATTTTGAGCTCTGATACTTCTGCCAGCAGGTATTATGTGCGTGTGTGCCTCAGGGGACTCATCATACAGGTCGATATTTTAAAGGAGTGCCAAAAGTTGGCGGAAATCTGGCGTCCCCTGCACATGTTTTAGTTGGTGGGGCCAGGCGGGGCTGTCGTGTTGAATTCCCCGCCACAGCCCCCTCCACAGCCCCGCCATACTTGAGGCGGTTATGCGGGGATGGTGCTGGCAGGATTAATTATAGGTTGACCAGGCCCAAAGGCTAGTTGGTCACCTCACCAAATGGCCATTTTGCGCTTATAAACTTGATCATCTGCTGTTCCCGCGTACCCGTGAATTTTATTTCGCTGGTGGGGCCAGCCGGGGCTTTCTTGTTGAATGTCCCGCCAAAGCCCCTTCCACAGCCCCGCCTAGCCCTTCATAGCCCACTCTAGCCCCGCCATTTTTGATGGGGCTAGGCGGGGATAGGAGGGGCCGGTGCTGGCAGGGGAGCCTCGTAGCTCAGGTAGCTACAACATTTGCCATAATAAAGTCTTAATCTTGCTATCGTGGGTTTGAATCCCACCGAGATCGCCGAGTTCTTCACAGTTGGGTAAAAATGAGCTAAAAGTTTTCTCTTAAAACTGGCTTCAGTGAGTTCATCTATAAAAATCAGGCAGACCCTACATGTGGCTAGCAAGGGCAAAAACGTCATGCTGAATCCATGAACTACGGCAAAAACTTCTACGAATTCTGCGGATATAGCTAACTGAACACAAAACCAGAAATTCCTCTTAGAGGTTAAGCATTATTCCAAGGTAACAAAGCGCAGAAAATTACCTTGTTAAGACAGCTTCCAGAAGCAGCAATCAAGCGAACGCGGCTTATTTAGGACTTTCTCACCGTCCGGTGACATCAGGCTGAAAGGTAATCATGGATGCCTTGTGATACTGATTAAAAAATATCGACTA
>CACRXP010000775.1:0-31457 GCA_902702965.1 Spirometra erinaceieuropaei
AACGGGGAGGTCGTTGCACTTGTTGATAGACTGGAGGCCAATGAACCATGCTTGAAGCAGCTCGCGACTCACGCAGTTGTCAGCTTTAGCGAGAATTTGGCCTCGTCGAATTTTAATGTGTGGTCGGATCTCGTCGAATGGGTCGCAAATTGAGAGCCAGCGTCATTTCTCCGCACTGTTTAGTGGTGGCACTGAATGCCTATTTACAGGAGGGAGAGAGAGAGGCACGAGCTGTTGGTAGTGGCAACATGGAATATTCGTCCACTTTTAGACAACTCGGTGGCAAGCTGCTCGGTATGAAGCACAGTCCTAGTCGTCCGTGAACTGGCTCTTTGCACTGTGGGCATTGCAGTTTCCAGGGTGTTTCAATTTTACAAATAAGGTTACCTGCAAAAAACAGGTGGCTGATACGCCACCTTTTAAAACAGACGTTCAGAAATAGAACAGCAAGACGTTGATTTCGCCTTCGCCATCAAGAATGACGTCAAGAAATGACTGTCCTGTCTGTCGCGCGTAATCAACAGTCGCTTCATGAGGCCGTCACTGTGGAGGAGCACTCACCATCGCCGCCTGAGCACACGCTCCTGAAATGACCAACTCCAATGACGCCAAGAACAATTTCTAAGTGGGCCTTGAGGCTCATCGCACGACCGCACCAAATGCGGGGCACATTGTTTGTGCTTGATGATTTCAATGTCAGGGTAAGAACATACCGCACTATCTGGGAGGGAGTCTTAGGCCGCTATAGGATCGGCAGCTGTGACAGCTATGTCCACCTTCTCCTGAAAGTTTGCATAGAACACAAACCGCTCTGCAAGCCAGGAGGTGACGCCTTGGATGCATGCTCGCTCGTGTCGCTGGCAACTTCTGGACTACGTCCACGTTCGGAGCCGTGATCAGTGTGTCACGTTAGTGACCAAGGTGATGAGTGGCATAGACTGCTAGCCCGACCATCACCTCGTCGCCTCTACCAACTTAAGGGAAGGTGATTGGATGTGTTGACTAGTCTCTGCGTCATGTTCGTGGATCTGACAATGGCGTCTGATCCGGAAAATCGCGATATTTTTGCTGAGGTATGCCGATAATTGGATGTACAGAGTGATTCACACAAATCTTTGACAGGATAATGACGCGTGACAAAAAAACGAGTCAGCCTCGGAGGTATTTATGGTGAAAAGGGGGGATGAAACAAAATTGTACACACACGACCACCGGCCTCAGACTCATGATTTCTGCCCTCCGTTGGTCAACATCACCTATAGGAATGAAGGACAACTGGTGTTACCGACAAAGACAAGGGAGACTGGAATGGCCGTTTCTGGCTTATTAGTCGTCATCAGCCAGTCATACCCAAGCCCGAAGTGTGGAACATCCAAGACTCGAACTCGCGACCTGTTAGCTAGAAATTCACGCCTCTAACCACAGGGCCACAAGCCCGTTGCTCTGTCGGTTTCGATCGGGAATATACAGTGATAGAGGCGCTCGCCGATCTTTCTTACTGAACTCACTCGTTCCGTTGTGCCTTACGGATTCTCTCTCGAGCCCAATCAGCAGCCGCACAGCGGCGCATGATATAGGCAGAATTATATTACCGACAAAGACAAGGGGGACTGGAATGACCATTTCTGGCTTATTAGCCGCCTATATCATTGCTGCTGGTTGGGCTCGAGAGATAACCCGTAAGGCACAACGGGACGAGTGAGTTCCGTAAGAAAGATCGGTGTGCGCCCCCTACCAACTGTTTAACATCCAACGTATTCGCAGCTACAGGAAGTCTCCCTTTGGGAACTATCTAACGTATTGATACAATCGATGTTTCAGTTTTAGTCGGTGTGCTTGCATCGTCTTTCGTTGTTGATTCGGTACGCCTTGGCTCGTTTATTTTTTCCAAAAGAGTACTTAAACCATTTTGTCCCATGTTGCTACTCACAATACAGCGTGGTTGTACATTGGCTTACTTTGCGATATGAAGCCGAAGGCCTGTATTTTGAAATAAAAAGGCATTAATACCCATTCTGTTCATTAATACATTTTCGTTATTGCACAAAAGCTTTACAGGAATGCGCTCACGTGAGACACATTGTACAGACGGCACGTGACACACCATGCCTGCAACATTCGTGTAATGCCAATTGCCAACGTCGGTACGAGGGGTGGAAAACCGCACGAGAGAACATGCACATCCCATTTACGAGGGTAGCATGCAATTTGCTGTTGTCTGATAATATGAAGGGGGCACTAGGCGGTACGGCACACACAGGCGGACTATTTAACTTTGCCAGCCAGTCGAATTCCGAAACGTTTTGTCTCGGCGAGCTTGCTAATGCATGAAAGAAGGAAGAAACAGCGAGACTTATGCCGGAGGATTCATTCTCAGGACAAACCAGTGCATTTGTCATTATAGTCGGTTTGCTAATAGAAGCGAAGAGGCGAGTTGCAGGAAGTAGTCAGGGAGAAAGAGACGCGATCGCTGGAACAAGTGCTCTATTGACCTGACGTTTCGGATTCTCACTCGCATCCATCATCAGAGACAGGCATACAGGCGCATAACAACTGCATGGCATACTTCAATAGCTGGTCAGTCGAGCTGTGATGTACTCGGAGCTGCCAACTGTGATGGGCATATAGCGGCCTAGCATCTACATCCTACTGCGATACTTGGGCAATCAACTACCTTTATCTGACTCTGTCTCTGATGATGAATTCGAGTGAGAATCCGAAATGTCAGGCTAATAAGGCACGTGTTCCAGTGATCGTGTCTCCTTCTCCATGATTATAATCAGTATGGCGCGCCAAGAGTCCTGGCGCGTTGACTTGATCCCTCCCGGGACTGAAGGTCTGACTGCAGAAGTTCCCTCTTTACTCGGCCCGTGTGACGTTCTCACCCATGAGAGTTTCAGGAGCCCCACCTAGAACGATCCGGTACATGGGGTAGTTTATGACACGCGCAGAAGGGTTGTTCTGTATTGTCAACCCGGTCGTCTTGACTTTGCCTTGCCATTGGCGAAAGTTGTGTGTAGAAAGAGCGAGAGAGACAGGCACGGCCAAGTCTGATTCACTGTTAAGTTCAGCTCGTGGGATAGCGGTGGTCATCAGGGTACGTTCCGGTGGAACTCTTGGATGGAACGATTACAACCTTGAGATAGTGTAGTGGCGAAGGTTTGTATAAAATTACACACGCGTGCTTTGTCATATTTTTCAAGTGACCTTGACAGTGGCATCTAACAACTGAAGACCTATGGCTGTAATACCTTGGCAGGGGGAGTAATTTGTGGCACCTATCGGAAGCTCGACTTCCTTATCCAGCATCGCTTGTTCAAATTGTTGAGGTGGCGTATCGAGTGCGCATTCTTTGATATAAGGAAAATCGCGACTGTCTTTTCGGCTGGAGTTAGAATTAGCATCCCATCCGACATTGGCTAAAAATTCGCCAATACATGAGATGCGTTTGGAAGTCATAACAATCAAACAGCGTTTTTGATACCGACAGTCCTTTCGTCGGTATCGACGATGTCTGCCGACTGTTCCACAACAGGGTGGGAGCAGGAAGGGTGCCTTGCATGTGACTTCGTTTACATTAATAGTAGACTTGCACTGCACCTACCCCCCCCCCTCTCCTGCGTCCCCGCCTCCGTCTGGTGTTATGAAAGGGTCAAGAAGGCCGGAGGCAGAGGACTGCTCATGTGGCGGGCTCGGATGTTCGTGTGGTGCATTTTGATCTTCATTCAGACCATTTGTAAATTGTCCCGCCCTCAATCTTCTCGTCTCCACGTGAGCCTACCCTTAGGTTGTGTATATTCCTCGTCCGTTGCTCTTAAGCCATCGCTATTTTACGTGAGGATCCGTTTACACGGACAACCACCCGCTAAGTTGGTGACTAGTCAGAATCCCGAGAATGTTTGTACTGTTTTCTCCTACTTTCTCTTCTCTCTCTTTCCACTTCCTTTCATCTAGTCACTTAGGCTTCTGCCATATTCAGTCTTCTCTGTTTCTTGCCCCCAGTTAGTCTTTCGCTTCCTCACCACTAACCGCCTCCAGTCTTTCGATCTGTTGATGCTCCAAAGCCCAACGGCCCACGCTTACTGTTTCTTCTTAAGCTTCCTGTTTTTCGACCTTCCTCCATTTGACCATAACAGAGTCGCCTCGTGGTCTGTGGATCTTCGACTTCACTCCTCGAACTTTGGTGCGTGTACAGGAGCCCATTCACTCGCCACTCGCATCAAATCGCGCCAACCTAACCTACCACTTCACCCCATGGTCCACAAAGTACACTGACTCGTACCCCAGTTGACACAACGGAGGCCTGCAACTGCCCAATATTGGCATTTGTTATTGATGCGCATCCCTAATAACGCCTACCAGCGCTCGATCTGACCCAGCGCATCCACCGCGTGGTCCGTTTTAGGGGACGATCATTCTATCGGGGTGATTACACAAACAATGCTCACCTTCGTGTACGGGGGGAAGAGGAGTTATTTGAGACGTTACGATAAGAGGTCGGTGGGGGAAGGGGGGGGGGGTTACGGGGGTGTTCGCCGGTTTGGTAGTTAGAAACATGCCGGAGCTGTCTAGGCATCGACTGACTGTCGTAGATAAAGGATGTGCGCCGAGGTCCGGTGAGGTACCAATTTTCAGTTTGTTGGTGCTGGATTCATTTGAATGCAAGCACTGTTACTTTTACTTGCTAATCGTTGATGTGAAAAATTGGGGCTAGGCCAGCATCCTCAACAAAAGCCCATCCTTTTGAGCTTCAAAATGTCGAGGCTTGTTGGCATTCCCATGAATTCATAAGGATTTAAACCTAGAGACTAATATCTTCTTTCCGGTACCAAGGTGTTACTTTATCCTCAAATCTCTCTTTCTCTCTTCCTATGGAAACCCTTTTAACAAAAACTTGTTTATTACATTCGTCGTCTACGTTCATATCACACATTCCAGTCCTTAATCTGGCGATTCATAGATGGCTGTATTCTTCCACTCATTCTTTATTGTTCTCCAGTTATTTTTCCAGCTTTACTTAAAAAAAGATCTAATTATTTTTAAGCGTGTCATTCGAATGCTCGCCTCTGCTGCTGGTGTTTCCTATCATCTTTTAGTTGATATCATCGTGCAGCGACACTTCAACTCGGTGGAGCAATTCGCTGACCGAATTCTGAATGACACCGTCCATCCCCTTCATAATGAGTTAATGGCTGCGAAATCCTTACGCCCCATGCGTCGATGCTTCCGCCACATCCCTTGCCGCACTTCGGCCTATCGGAATTCCATACTGCCATTTCTAGCCCGGTATCTCACCTGCAAAGTTGTTGAAAAACAAAAACTAAAACTCGATCTTGCACCTTAAAATCCTTTTTTCTTCATATATAATCATGTCCACCTGTCTGTCCAAAACCTGTTAATCTCTATGGTAATCACTGTGTACTGGAGAACCGTTTTTGCTGAAAGTTTTGAAAGTTATTTTCAAAATAAAGCAGTCCTCTCTCTCTCTCTAAGCACAGCTTCGATGATGCCGATTATGGCAATTGAGTTGCTGTTATAAATTACCCTATGCTGTTTTCCCCCGCAGTCAGGACCCGCATCAGTCGGGAGGAATTGAAAGCTTTTAATTGTAAAGCTTTCAGAATGAAATATTGCAAGGAATTGTTGCAATTTCTACACACTAAGTGTTAGATGCACTAAGCACCCAGGATAGATTTTCTGTGGGACAAGATTGTTCAAAATCAACCACTGGGCAATATACGTTAAATGGACATTGGTGTGTACACGATGCAGCATATTGTTGTAAATGACATTCTCTCTCTGATCGGGTCGTAGTGGTGAAGGCCTTTTGAGCGGGCCGGGCGTATTTGGCACGGACAGACGGACAGTTTGGCTTTGTCAGCCAGTGCGCCCGATCCCACTTACGGTTTTCCTGACTCCGTCTTGACACCGGGCCCAGATGGATGAGGGAAGAGAGAGTGCGCTAAATGCAGCGCAAGTCCGTTATTCCCTAAGTCACCGTCTCTGCACCTACCATCCTATGGGGCACACGCTAAACAGCGTTGGGGAAGGGGGTCGAACTGTTGTAATAGTCAGGTGATCTGTGAGTGCAAATGCCATTCGTTGAAATTTCCATCATCGAAAACCTCTGTGCATATTTTGGCGGATTCTTCGACTATGACAGCCCATTTTGTGAGATGCAGCTGAGATGCATAGGCGTGTACGTAGCCGCAATCTGACCTCATATGGGCCACCAGGGGACGAAAAAAATTATAATTATTTTCTGTGGTTTTATAATAAGTCCAGTTATTGTTGACCTTCATGATTTTATATTTGCCCGCATTCTTCCAACTATAGGGTTAAAGCGATCTAATATTTTCTAATTAATCCTCACACACCAACGAGCCCCAGATACAAAAAAATTGTCGGCACGAGAAAAGATCTAGTGATAACTTGCGCAGCGCTTATCTCACTCTCTCCTCCTCCCCCACTGGAGACCGGCGTCATGAACAAGTCAAATGGACGGGAGAGGCTGCCGTTGGGTGCTACGGTGAAACGCCCACTTAGTCGTACCACTATATCCCCTGGTCCACGATAAACGCTTAACCAGGATTTTCAACACCAGCAAAAATGGGGGGGCCGGCACAGATCGCAAATTGCGCGTACCGCACTCTGATCTAGCCTCCGTTTACACTAATAGTAGGGTTGCACTGCACGTACCGCACCCTATCCTGCGCTCCCGCCTCTGTCTAATGTCATGACAGAGTCAAGAAGGCCGGAGGCAGATGACTGCTCATGTGGCTGGAACGGCAAAAACTCCCACCCTAACGTACCACTTCGCCCTCTTGGTCCACAAAGTACACTGACCAGGAGTTTATACAATAGGACAGAAAGGGTGGCTATTCGTACCTCCAGTTGGCGCAACGGAGGCCTGCAACTGCGCCTGCACCGGCGCTCGATATGACGCCCGTGTTAGTCCAGCGCATCCACCGCGTGGCCCGTTTTAGGGGACAATACTGTACATATACCGCCAGCAAGTCGATAGGGGACACGGTGCCTTGGGGAAAACACTCCCAGCTTCCCAGACGCACACTTAACGCGATGGCACTCCACGTCGCCGCACAACCCTCAGGCCTAAGATATTTTTGAAATTTGGAGGTATTATTGTGGTATTTTCACACTTAGCCTGTCTTTCTGGTCGGATCTTATTTCGTAGCCGTACCTGTAGTAGACAAACCCCAGCCCAAACCTTAACTGTAGCCCAACCCCTAACCTTAACCCCTAACCTCAACCCCTAACAGGTACGGCTACGAAATAAAATCTTGCCGATCTACTTAACAGGGCGTTAATTTCGATAATGCAGCGCTTTATTCGCACTAAACAGCACTGTTACTGCGACGGGACGGAAACGGCGAATCGCGCGTTTCTCTGCTCCGCTCAAAAAGAATTCCGCTCTGTCCAACTACGTGAAAAAAGGAGGAAAAACTTGATGTATTAAAACCAGACAATATAACAAGTTTCCACCCTTTCGCACAGTATATAAATGTTTAATTCGTCCGCCGGTCGGAAGGAAACTAGTGATTGCAACTGTTGGCGCAGGCATTTTTGGAAATAAATTCAAAAGTTCTCTTATTCCAGGCATAATAATTTTTCTTGTTCTTATCTGAAGAGCCTAATTTGTTTATAGTTTGCCTGTGAACTTCAGCGTCCTCGCTGACTTCGGCTCCAGTTTTATTATTGACATATGTCTAGGCACACTTCATCCTTTCCCCTCCTATATTACCAACCCCCTCCCCCCTCCTGTTCCATCGAAATTATCTGACACCTTAGACGCGCAATCTTATACGAGAAAACTCTATTTGCAGGGTTCCCTGAGGATCGGGCATTTGTCTCCATGGTAGGGGGCGCTCACCGATCGTTCTTACGGCACTCATTCGTTCCGTTGTGCCTTGTGGACTCTCTCTCTCGAGCCCAACCAGCAGCCGCACAGCGGCGCATGATATAGGCAGAATGATATTACCGACAAAGACAAGGGAGACTGGAATGGCCATTTCGGGCTCGTGGCCCAGTGATTAGAGGCGTTGGGCTTCTAACTAACAGGTCGCGGGGTCGAGCCCCAGGCGTTCCATACTTCGGAGTTCGGTATTACCGGCTGACGACGGCTAATAAGCCAGAAATGGCAATTCCAGGCTCCCTTGTCTTTGTCGGTAATACTATTCTGCCTATTTGTCACCATATTTGTTGTGGCTGAATGCGGGAATAGGGCTCCCCATTCTGCAGATGGCCTTCTGGTAAATTCTAGGGGAGTGCCTCTTCCCATGCCCTAACTTCAACATTTGCCCTAACCCCAACCCTCACAACTCTAGCCCTCCTATCTCTAATCAAGCCTGCAATTTAGGGCAAAACTGCCTGTAATACGACGATTCATACTCCCTTGCCTTAAATTTACGACGCTCAACCGCGCAGTGTAACGGGCCTACCCCGGGCGCCTGTCTCAACGCGGGGCCTCTCGCTACTGTCTGCACTTGCACACCAGGGCTGTCTGGCGTTCACCCATTCGGCTCTCCAACTGGCCAATCAGATTCAAGGTCGAGCTCTGACGGACACTAGGAGAGCCCGCTCTCCCGGCGCCGGACGGGCCCTTGTCCGGCTGCCAACTCTGTCCTACCCAGCTCTCCAGTTATTCTGCACAGAAGATACAATCCTCCCAACGGGCGTCCACCTTCTCTTTTTATTCGGGACCGGGCCTGAAGATCGTGGTAGCCAGCGGCTCACTGTCGACCTAGGCTTTTACGACGGCAGTCTGCCAGTCTTCATGTTGGGGGCTAGCCGGTGTGAGTGGGAGGTCTGTGAGCTACCGTCACCACGTCAACTCCTAGTGTTGAAATGAGAGAGACAGAAGGCACCAGAATGTGGGGTTTAATGTATACAAAACCCAGAGTTGTCGTCTCAGGCGGCAGTGGCCACTGGCGAAGCCTGGGCTGGTGTTGACTGCGTCCAGTCAGGCCTGAGAGTCCTTGGGACAGTGGTGGCAGCCGCTTTTGTAGGCTCGTGGGCCAAGCTCACGTGGTGTCCAGTCAGTGTCTGTTGCATTTGCCGAGGGGTGGTGTCTCAGTGGCTTGTTTTGCTGGTTGCAGGGGGTGGCGCGTTCAAGTGGCGCATGGGCAGCTGCGGCCGTGCGGACGCAGGTGTGCCCGGGCTGTCGGTCATGTGACTTCAGGTCAGAGCGTTTGGAACGGCTCACTGCAAAGGGGTGAATTACCTTGAGGCGTCGAGGTCTTGAACAATGACGCCAGACCGGTCATGTTGGCTGCCCGCTACACTGACTATCTTCCACTTTTACATCAAGACGTATGATATTACCGCAATCATGATGCATAACAGTGTTAAAAAAGCTCCTGATTCCGTAACAGATTTTGTGTAGGGACTCTCAAGTTTTCCATAGGTTGCAAAATTTGGGTGAATTTGCGACAACACTGCAGCACAGGTAAGGTATTTGCGTTTTTCCCCAGTAAGGAGAACAGGCAAAGTTCGGACATCCGTCTGTTCAGTGGATTTTCCGTAGGTTTCTAGTATGTGCTGAAGAAAATCTCAATGTTGTGTGACCTAACTCTTTATCTTCTGTTTGGAAGTGGGGTCTTCTCTTAGGCTTCTCAGAGACTGTTGATGTTGGCGTCTGATAGAAAACTTTCTCGGAATGAGGCATTTCAAGGAGGGATTTACTGCATCTCCCTTTTTCTACGTTCTCTCTGGCGTTGTCTTTCTGAACACGTAACATGAACTATTATTTATGTTGGCCACGCTTTGTGGGCGGAGGACATACTACAGGGAGTGACCGATCTCATGAAATGTTGACTGAAATTCTGAAAAGCGTTTTCGATTGAGAAGGATTACTTAGGCGCGGTTGTAATATTGGTAATCTTGCGGTAAATTCCTATAAGATTTTGGAGTCGGTAGAATGTCAGCTTTTGAATACACTGCTTTTTAATCTCCTCTAAAGACCGTACTTCGTAAAGAAAAAGGACTTCTTAAATAGCATGCATTCATCACATTGATTTTCGATGATCTTGAAAATTAAAATATATTTTATGGTAATCAGGATCAAAAATGTGCTTTCCTTCAGTCATTTAATAGAGAATCACGTCATCGTTTTGATATAGCATCGTACCTGTCCGTTTACCACTGTTCTTCATGAAATGTACAACATAGTCCGCATACATAGGAAAATTTTATGGGCTCCTATATGGTATCTTTTTAAAGGCATAGAAGAATATGTGATTTTCTTTACGCGGAGCGCATGCACCTTGTAGACTGAAATCACTATGCGGTAATACAACGACTGATCAGGCTCCAATTTATTCGAGAATTAGAAAACTTTTAAAAACCTAATGATATTTCTTCTTAGAGTATAAAATTAAAAGATGACGTGATTCCCTATAAAACAACTGAAAGAAAGCAAAGTTTTGTTCGCGGTTTCCACAGAATATATATGAATTTGCGAGCCCATCGAAAATCAGTGTTAAGAATGCACGCTACTTTATTAGTCATTTTTACCGAGTTCGGATTCTACAGGAGATCAATAAACAGTGCATTCAAAAGCCGACATCCTGACGTGTCCGAAATATTATAGGATTATGTCGCAAGATAATCAGTATTAAAACCGGGCCTATGTAATCCTTCTCAATCAAAAACGCATTTCAGAATTTCAGCCAACATTACATGAGATTGGTCATTCACTATAGGTCTCCTGAATTATTCAGCATCCCTATGGAAGTCAAACTGAGAGTTTGAGGAGCTAATTAGTGCGGACGTTTCTCAAGCCTTCTGCTGCCTTAAAAGCCCAACCTTTAAGGAGCCCCCTTAGCTTTAGCACTTATTCAGTGGCGATTTCACTGTCTCGCGAGACTGGGATTCTCGTGGAAACCGCGTGAGCGCCAGCGACTTGAATCACGGTTCTCCGGTTTGCAGTCGATATGTAGTGCCCGAGGACGTCAAGGACAGCACACACACACCCCGTAGCAACGAAGCACTGGAAATAAATTGTAGCTAAGTTCGATCTGAATAGAGTTATTAACGTGTCCCAATACTCATCATACGAAAGGAAAGAAGAATCAGGTGGCCTAAATAGGTAATAGGGACAGAAGGAAACTGGGGATATAAGATAATGGTTGAATGTACAAACAGAATGCTTTGCAGCAGAGAGTTGACCTATCTGGATGGTGAAATGACACTGACATGCCTGCTAAGGAAGCGCAGCGCTGTGGGAAACTGCAGGGGAGGGCCGATGGAGGTGCCGACGTAGAGCAAACGGGAGAGGCGAACGGTAGGGCGAGTTGCTGTCGGCAGTAGAGAGGAAAGGACACCGGTCACCTTCACCGACACGCAGTTATACCATCACCATCCGAGATCAGCACGGGGAGTGTCACATCATTTAAACAACTCCAAACAATTCATGGGGATTTACAGGTTAACAAGTGCAACGACCTCCCGTGTGCAGATTCTGGGGTAAGACTTTGTTTGGGGAGATGGTGGAGCGCGCGCAGCAAAGCAATGCTCCAAGCGCCAGTGTAGGTGGGCCAAACGACCTGGCCACTATCACACCACGCGGGAATAAATTACAAGTATTGCCGAATCTGCTGTGGGCGTTCATGCAGTTATCGCACAGAGTGCGATCATTCGCAACGAAAACAGAGGCCAACAAATTCGATAGGCACAACAGTAACATAACAAGCACAGGCATTATCTTTATCAAATGATATCTGCGGAGCTGGGTTAGAGTGGTGGCTCCGATACATCGGGCAAATGAAACTCTCGTTCCAGCGCTCGCGTCTTTCTCTTTGCCCGCATCAACAGCAATCCTTAGGGGCGCTCGCCGATCGTTCTTATGGAACTCACTCGTTCCGTTGTGCCTTGTGGACTCTCTCTCTCGAGCCCAACCAGCAGACGCACTGCGGCGCATGATACAGGCAGACAAGACAAGGGGGACTGGAATGGCCATTTTTGGCCTATTAGCTGTCGTCAGCCAGTCATACCCAACCACGAAGTGTGTAACACCCGAGGCTCGGACTCGTGACCTGTTAGTTAGAAGTCCACGCCAATAACCACTGGGCCACGAGCCCGTTGCCCTGTAGGTTTCGATCGGGAATATACAATGATAGGGGGCGCTCCTTACCTCATCCACATCAACATACCCCCAAGTTATAAAGTGAGCTCTTCTAAAAGACCAAACAGTACTGCTCTTTCTGGTAGCATCTACCACTCTCCGCGGCACCCCTGTGAAATCTTGCAGGGTGACTTTTTGACTCAGATTTCGGTTTCTTGCTTCATACCAACCTATACGTTCATTCTTCTGTTTGCTCAAGAATAAAAGTATCAATTTTTATGGTTTTCTGTCTCCTCTTGAGGATTGCCGGAATTTTTTGCGTCCTCGCCCCCTACATGGTGAAGTCTTGTGCAATAGCTTCTGCCCTTTTCATGTCCTTGAGGTATGGGCTGAAATCAAATCCACAGGCTTCGCGCTAGTAATCCAAAGCTGACGTATAAACTGACCTTATGTCTTATTCAGTTCGTTAAAACAGACAGTACTGACAGTGTTACGTATCCAACTCTTCGTCCACCCACCATCACCAGCCTAGTCAAGATATCGTTGACGTCCGCAGGTGGCGAATGCTGGAGGGCTTTCAGCGAAGGACAGCTGTGACTTGAGCTTGGTTGACTGGATCGGCGAAAAAGCAGTCGATGACTGCGCGGCGGTAATATCACAGGCTTGGCTGGGCATAATTTTGGCGCATCGGTTGACTTCAAAAGACTCACCTTCCCCCCAGCACGATACCGGAACTTTAAACTGGTACATTGTAGGCCAAAACCACTGTCTGCGGACATAGGGCTCTACTGAGTTTCTAACAACCGGGGGGTGAGAGCAATGATCCAAGCACTCCCATCGGATTTGATGAGATCAGTAATGCTTAAGGGAGCAGGAAGGGCGCCGTGCGCGTGAATTCGTTGATATTGAGAGTAGACTTTCGCCGTACCCACTGCACTCTCTCCTCCTTTCTCGCCTAGGCCTGATGTCACGATAGAGTCAAAAAGGCCGGAGGCGGAAGAGGGCGCACGTAGCTGGCATTACAAAACACCCACCTTAACGTGCCAGTTCACCTTCTGGTACACAAAGTACACTGACCACGTATACAGAAACTGTACTTGGTAAACAATGGCTACTTAAGTAGCATGCGTTTTTCACACTGATTTTCGATGGTCCTATAAATTCAAATATGTTTCATAAAAAACATTTGATAGAGAATCACGTCGTCTTTTTATTGTATACTTCAAGAAGGCATATAAGTGGGTTTTAAACAAGTTTCTACTTGTGAGATTTTTCAAGACCGCGCAATGTCCATTCACACAGCATCGAAGGAAGGATATAAATCGGTTTTCAAAAGACTTTTCCAATTCTCGAATAATTTTGAACCCCGACCTGCTGTTGCACTTGCATACAGGGCTTCCAAACTATAGACTATATATTTTCCCCTTACAGAAACCCATTTATTTCTCTACGGTATTAAAGGGAACCTTTGTGGGCTTCATAATATGTTGCAGTGGATTTGAGCCATATTGTTAACTTGACAAGCCACATTGGTAAATGCAGAGACATGACGTTTATGATGGACCATTTTACGGTATTAAACAATCTCACAAATAGGAACTTTTTCATCACCGAGTTATACCCTTCCTTCGAGTATGAACCTGAAAGAATACGTACTTTTCTACCGAATGAGCAAAAAAGTGATTATTTTTATGCATGTTTTCCCTGAAATGTAATTAAATTTCCGAGTACATCAAAAATCAATGAGAAAAATGTATACTAATTCAGCAGTCACTTTTACAGAGTGCGGTTTTTGCATGCAGTCGGAAAGAAGTTAATTCGAAAGCCAGCATCCTGATGTAACTGAAATATTATAGAATTATTTTGCAGGATAATTACTTCTACAATCCTACTTACTTAATCTTTTCGAAATGAAACCGCATTTCGGAACCTCAGTTGACATTTCATGAGTAAGCCCACCTACTGTAATTTGCGGGTTGATGAAATTATGACGGCATTATAGAAGTTCTGCAGTACTTGAGTTCTAACAGGACCGCCGGAGACACACCAAAACAGAGTGCGAGTTCGTGGTCATCGGTCGGCCTGCTAGGTGAAATATTTCGGTAAGGTATGGTTATGTAGCCCCACCTGATAGACAAAATACTGTTGAGGTTGGGGTCAGGGGTTAGGATTAGAGGTTATGGTTAGGAGTTAGGCTTCGTGTTTAGAGTGTAGGAGTTCGGGTTACGGGTTAGGGCAGCGATGACTGGCTATGTTTTTTTGTCAGGGGTTAAATGACTGAAAGGCTGTTCTAAAGATCATCAGTCCTGACTCAACTGCAGGACAACAAATTATTTCGGATAGGTAGTCTTCACCGGGCCCCAAGAATGTTCCTAACGTATTTGATTTTCGGTTCTAGTCGTCTTAGAGACAAAGTCAATTATTCGACTGACACACAAGAGTCCTGGGCGCCGTTTTCGCTCTAAGAAATTTGTCTACTGATATCCAAATCATCTTAGTCTTCCCTCCACGGATAGAAGTTTCCAGCTTGTGGCGTCCCCTTTGCTGACAGCAATGCGTCTGCTTCAGAAGTAAACACAGACAACGCTCCATTTTGATAGGGAAATTTGTTTGCCAGAACAGGTTTCTTTAGTTTGCCCACCCTCGCATACATAACTGTGTTTTGAAGAAGGAGACACGATTGCCGGGACAAGAGCTTTATTAGCCTGACGTTTCGGATTCCTACTCGAATCCATCATCAAAGACAAAAAAACAGAAACGGGTGGTTGTTGCACAAGGGGCTGCGGTATTTATAGGATGCTGTAGCCATGCTACCGCATACCTATGAACATTCACGGCTCCCCCCTTCATCCGGGATTGTCACACTTGGTGTGATCACTGCTTGATGGCCGACATTCGAGTCGATAATTGCTGCAATTTCATCACGTGCGTTGGATGTTGGCGTGATGATTGCTCAACCATCTGACGCATCGACCCCGGTGTTGGGAAAAGTCTTCACCTCTGCGCTCCCCGCATGGCTTGTTACTCCGCCTAGGCGAAATTTTAGCACGCAGTATGGAGTGGGAAGAACGTTGCACTTGTTGATGGACAGGGGGCCAGTAAACCATGATTCCAGTAGCTCCCGGCTCACGCGGTTGTCACCTCTTGCGAGCATTTCGGCCTCATCGAATTTGAATGTGTGGCCGGATCTCGTCGAATGAGCCGCAACTTGAGAGCTGGCGGCATTTCTGCGCACCGCTGCCGAATGTTCGGCCATTCTTGTTCGGAGCCGCCTTCCAGTTTCTCCGACGTATTTGCTTTGTCCGCAACTGCTCCAGGTCCGATAAAAGACTCCAGACGTTTCTAGCCGTGGCAGTGGGTATTTCGGTTTCATGACCAGACGCCTGATGGTTGCCTCCGGTCTGTGTGCCACTCCAACCCCAAGTGGTGCGAGAAGGCGGCCGACAGCTTCCGAAACGTTCTTGACATACGGAAGTGCACGCCAAGATTTGGTGTCCGTGCGGTTTGGCCTTTCATCCCTTTTGCGTATGCACCGGTCGACGAAGTTGCGCGGGTAGCCATTGGCTTTGAAGACCCGTCGGAGGTATTGTAGTTCGGCAATTTTGTTTTCCGGCTCACTGCAGTGCGTTTCGACACGCCGATAGGGCGTCCTTACACAACTGCGTTTGTGGCTGATTGGGTAGTCACTGTTGAAGTTCAGTACTTGCATCGTATTTGTCGCTTTCCTGAACACTTTGGTTTTTAGTTTACCACAATCTTTGCGGCATACGAGGACATCCAGGAAGGCCATCTGGTGTTTGCAAATACGTGCTGCAGCCTCTGTTGATCCAGTTTCCTTGAGGAACAGAATCCGAGCGGTGGTTATTTGAGCTGTTGCATTCTCGAGTGCTTTCTGGTATATCTTCAATGCTATGTATTTAAATTTCTCCTGGAATTAATGCACGGACGTGGAGCAAATCCTTTGAAACAGAGTTTCCTACAGTAGGTGTTTTACCTCATGAAATGCTAACCAAAATTCAGAAATGAGTTTTCGTTTCGAAAAGATTAATTCAGTAGGGTTATAAAACTAGTCATCATGCAGCATAATTTTTTAATGATTCAGTTAGGTCAGGATACCGGCTTTCGAATGAAATTCTTTCCGGCTTCATACAAAACCCACACTTTTCGAAACTAAATACCTTAATGGCATGCGTTTTTCTTACGATGCCATACCATAGAGAAATGTATGGTTTACCGTACGGGGAAAATATATGGTTTATAGTTTGAAAACCCTGAATGCAAGTGTAACGAAAGGTCGGGATTCAAAATTATTCGGGAATTGGAAACGTTTTTAAAAAACGGAATTATACCCTTTCTTCGACTACAAAATTAGATGAAGACGCAATGGTTTACCGAATGAGCAGGAGAATGAATAGTTTAATGCATGTTTTCCATAAAATATAATTGAGTTTTTAATGAGGCCGAAAATCAATGGTAAAAGCATGCTACTTACATGTTCATGTTTAAAAAGTATATTTTTGTGTGCGGATGGGAAGTTCGTTCGAGAGCTAGTATCTTGAGATAACTGAATTACTACAGAATTATGCTGCATGATGATTTGTTTTGCAACCCTACTTAATTGTGCATTTTGAAACGAAAACTATTTTTAAAATTTTGGTTAACATTTCATGATTTAACCCACCTACTGTATGTATGCACACGCGAGTTAACCCACGTATTAACTACTGTGTCTCATCTATTTGATCGCTTAAATTGAGATCGGAACGTTTTGATTAAGTTCAGTATGATGTCTGATTGTACAGCTTTACTGAATTAGTTTCTTTGGAACGAAAACGCATGCCAGAAAGTCGGCCAGCATTTCACGAATTAACACACTAGCTTTACGTTTGTTTCGAAAGCTGATACCAGTATTTGGGCTGAACTCCATTAGGTACTGCGAGATAATTGTGTAACTTCCACTAACTGGCAGTCAGTAGTAAGCATATCCCAAAGGATTTACCACAGTGACATCACAAGTATAAGTTAGAAGCCTAGACACGCATTACTCAGCTATCGTTAATCAGCCCTAGTCCGACATCAGGTTGAGGCCCGACATCCGTAAGCCAGGGCTTTTAGTTATCGGGTTCTAAGTTACACACAGTCACTGAACAATGGCTTCCCCTTCATGTAGTCAGTAAGCAGACATGCCTGTCCACGTCGAAGTAAAACTTAATGCTCTACCCTGATCGCTGACTGGAATACTAACTTGACGGCTTGCCTTGAGATTCCCATATAGATCCAACGCAGTCTATGGCAAGAAAGATAAAGGTATCCGTTTTCTGGTGCTCGAGTGTAAAAGCGCAAAATCGCAGGCGGAGAAAACAAACAAACATTACGGAATTCGGCTAAGTGAATCAGCACGCGGACATGTAATCACAGGAGCCTCACCAGTGCGCAAATGATGAAATGTCAGTTAGCGTGTTAGACCAGCCCCCTAAGTCACTGTTTTAGTTAAACCCGACATCAGGGGCCTTGAACTGTATATGTTCGGTCAATTCTTTTTGAATGCGGTCTCTATTGCAGATTACTTTTTCTGCCAGACTATCGAAATAGTACGCAAAAATGTCCTCTTGCCATTGGACGGTTAGTGGGGTTTTTGTGATTTTTTGGCTATCCAAATGTCCCCTATTAAACTTGGGAAAAATAGGGCTAGGCGGAAGTCTAGAAAGGACAATAGCAGTGATCGGTTAAGACACAAGTGTTCCGCGAAACAAAAGACCTCGGAGATTCCGGCGAACGTTAACTTACTCTGTCCCTGTAAACAGTGGATAGTTTTGCCCAAAAGAACATTAGTTAACAAAAGAAACGCAGAGGCTGATATGTCCGCAGCAAGTACTTGGCCAGTTGGCAATCCTGGTGCCTGTGAAAAGTATTCAGGTTTTTTAAGATAAAAGCTGGGAAGTAAGGGAACACAGCCCTATCAAGCGAAAGCTCAGGAATATTGCCTTCTAAGCCTGCTTCGAATGGGTAGTGGGGTAGTTTACTACTAGCTAAACGCACTTCCAGTAGCGTTTGCAGCAGCGACTTCAGCATGACAGGCAAATTATCCCTTTCTGCACATTTGTACAGGCGTTTTTAGTTCAGAGACATGTTGCAAATCCACAGATGTTTCCTCTTTTCATCCCTCCGTTTGACAAGTTTCGCTTCAATCTACATCGTGACCTTCTTGTCAAATGCGGCAAAGTAGTTCGTCGTGTGAAGACCGCGCGGACACATGCGGCTTCCAGGGACATTACTCAAAAACTATTATCATGCAAATAACGGCAAGATGTGTTTCTGTAGCCTCACCTGATGGGCACAATACTGTTGGGTTATGGTTAGGGGTTAGGGCTAGAGGTTAGAGTTAGGGTCAGGGGTTAGAGCTGGGGTTAGGCTTAGGGTTATGGGTTGTGGCCAAGGTTACGGCAACTATTTCTTAACCACCCAAAGTGCAACCGCGCACTCCCAATAGCTTTCCTTTTGGGTACAAATACTTGACCGCGTTGCCTGTGCGTTCCACGGCCCCACATCTAAAACCCCTCTTACCACCGGTACTGTACTAGACGTGGCTGGAGTTTGTTTACTTCATTTCAGGCTACATGATCACGTCTGACCCAAATAACAAACACTAGTGCTTGGAATAATAAACGGCTCTAATGCGGACGATCGACCATAATCGTAGCAAATACGAACTTTGATGATAAATGCGGGACACGGGAGTTTTGACGAGTGTAGTAAGTCGCCTTGCGCAAGATAACCTAACGGTAATTCTGAAATACATTTTTGATCAGAAAGGATAATATAAGCAGAGTGATAATATTGACTATCATTCACCATGTTGTCGAAATATTTCACTTACCTCTGAATCTCGGCTTTTACATGTATTTTTTCTTAGCCGCCCGCAAAGGCCACAGACCGTAAAAGTGACTACTTTAGTTACATATATGTTCCCCATTGATTTTCGCTGAGCAGGTAGATTCAAATACAGAAAGTTTGCCCAAAACATGGCTTTCTTTAATTCGTTCGGCAGAAATCCACGTCTTACGTAAATTTAATGCTGAAGAAAGGTAAAATTTAATTTTAAAAAGATTCTGACAGTGATATTTTTAAGATCCTGGGGTGTCCATTCAAGCAGCATCGTCTCGATAAATTTATAAATGCTCCTTATGTAGTAGGCAACCTAGTGCACGTCCATTTGAAAAGGTTGGGAGCCCTATATGCTATCTTCATAATGCTAAAAAAGAATATATGACTTTCCTTACATGGAAAATGTGCAGCTTGTAGGTTGAAAACCCAAAACACGAGTCTAACCGCGGCAATTTTTAATTCTCAGCCAGACACAAACTCAAACCCTTAAACTAACCCCATCTCTAAACAGAAAACTCACGTTGCCCTTTTCCTTTTTAACTTTGGCTACTTTCCCACTAACGATTTCAAAATGCTCTTTCAGCTTACTTTGCCTACAATGCCCACATTGCGTTTACACTTGGGACAGGACAGCGTAACCGACCCCCACCTTAACGGCCAATGGGCACACACTTTTTTGAGGTCAGAGTAGACCCTTTCTTTGAATAAGCCCTTTTAAGGGGACGTGAGCTGCTACCTAATGAGTCCAGAAAAGATTATTTTTGTCCATGTATTCTATAAATATTTTTGTTCTTTCACGTGCGGAGCAGATCAAGTGAAAACACTCATGCTACTTAAATGGCCGCTTGACACCCAACGAAGTCTCTGCGGGCGGTCCGAAAACGTGCATGTAAAAGCCGACATCTTGCCGTGACTGAAATGTCTTGGAATGATGCTAACTGACAGTCACTGTTACAGCCCCACGTATTCAATCCTTTCTAATCGAAAGAGTAATCCAGAAATTCCGTCAACACTCCATGCAATAGGTTATTTACTGCATATGTTCGCATAGCAGTTACGTCTCGTAAATGCTGTCACTCCTGCGTGTCAAATATCCTTCTCTGTCACTGCCTCTGATGATTATTCCCAGTGTGAATCTGAGACGTCAGGCGAATAAAGTTTTTATTTCCTCTGTCGGACTACTTTCTTCTTAATATGGACTATGCCATATCTAGAGTGACAGAGCGGTACTCCGGTCTTACTTTCTGATAGTGATGCATCTAGCTTTTGTCGAATTTGACCAACCCACGCATACATTGGCGATCCCAACAGCTGTAGTTGCGTCAATCATATTAGCCATTCCCTATGCGATCTAGCAAATCTCAATTATGCTTGAGTAGGTATGGACAGGATCTTTTAATATTTGCTTCCCCGTAACTAAAAAAACCTTATTTGCTTAGACGCAGAAGGCTGGCTGTATTACGCAATTTTGGCCGACCCCAGTACTTCGGAGTTCGTTGTAATCTTTCCTTTTATAGCTAAATTGGAAGCTAGATGTCGGATAGAACTCGTATGCTGGATTTGGAGTAGACCGTAGAACTGGAATAGAAACAGCTAACGTTGTTTTCCCAAAAATAAGAAAGTTCGCTCTGGGAAATATCTGTCTGATACCACAGATGGAAACGAAGTTTCCATTAATCGATCCAGAACACGAATACTTTCCTCGGTTTCTTTCATAAATACGCTCCTGGGGCATAGGTAGAAAACATTTTGCGGAAAACCATCCTCTTTGTGAAGTCACTCCCGGATATTTTGAGATCAACTGTTCCACATTAAGTCGGGGAGATAAGCAGTTCTTCCGGATCACTGTTCTTCAGATTGGCTCAAATAACTTTCACAGCGAGTATTTCCTACCTTTTGTGCGGAGGTGATATCCTTCAAGCTAACTTTGACCTGCATGTGTGTGTGCGAATGCACACCAATTCACCCTTACAATATGGGGTCCATGGGCTCCCTTAGAGAAAACCAAAGGCAACAATGCACGGAAATATAGATTGACTGACTCAGAAGATGAAAAAATACAAAAATACGCAGATCGTAGTCGATTTAATAATTTTTGATCGGCAGAAAGTTAGTATACATCCTAAGACAAGCGAAACGGTGTGTTCTTGAAAGATTTGAATAATTCAATTGATCAAATAGTGAAAAACTCGACGACCTCGGAGGAATTCGAACCAAGCACAGTAAGGGCAAGAGTTGAGTACAACCACAGCTCTAAGTATCTGGGTTACGAGGCCCAAAGCGCTGTAAATCCTGTTTGGAAAACCAGTTTACTCTATCAGAGTTGGTGGGTTCCATATGTTGCAGTGGGTTGGGCGGACAATCTGACTTAAATGACTAAACTCACGGTTCCCGACTGAGCCTCGTGGCTCAGGCAGTAGAAGCGTTGGCTGTACGAAAGCCTTGCCCTCGCTGTCGTGGGTCTGAGTCCCATTGAAGTCGCCAAATTCTTCACTAGTAAGTCAAATGAATTATTCAGACCCGCCAAAAACACACAGCTTCGTTCGTTTATAGGACGTGAACTTAAATTAATGCTAGAAAAGTATTATTCATCTGACCACGTTCCGCATCCTCTTTGATTGTTTCTGGTTTTAGTCAGTTAGTTGCTCATTTTGCATCTTCTCAAGCTGCCGTTACGCTGTACTTCAGTACCGGAAGAAGGTGACTGTTTTGGTACCAGTCTTTGTTGCCTTGTTTTTCTATTGGAGCAGACGCCGGGGAAAGCCAATGGCTACCCGCGCAACTTCGTCAACGGGTGCATACTCAAAAGGGGCGAAAGGCCAAACCGCACGGACCCCAAATTTTGGCAAGCGCTTCTGTATGTCAGGAACGTTTCGAAAGCTGTCGACCGCCTTCTCGCACCACTTAGGGTTGGGGTTGCACATAGGCATCAGGCGTCAGTTGAGGAAACCAAAAGACCCACTGTTACGGCAAGAAACGTCTGGAGTCGTTTATCGGATCTGGCGCAGTTGCGGACAAAGCAAATACTTCGGAGAAACCGGAAGACAGTTCGGAGCGCGAATGGTCGAGCACGCTGCAGCGGTGCGGAAAAATGCCGCCAGATGTCAAGTTGCGGCTCATCCAATGAGACCCAGCCACACATTCAAATTCAACGAGGCCGAAAGTCTCGCAAGAGGTGACAACCGCGAGAGCCGGGAACTGCTCGAGTCATGGTTCACTGACCCCCAGTCTATTAACAAGTTTAATGACCTTCCCCTTCCAAACTCTGTGCTGAGTCTTCGCCTAGGAGGAGTAATAAGTCACACGAGGAGCGCACAGGTGAACACTGCTCCCAACGCCAGGGTCGGTGGGTTAGATGGTCGAGTAATCATCACACCAACATCCAACATACGTGATGAAATTGCAGCAATTAACGCCGCGAATGTTGGCCATCGGACAGTCATCACACCAAGTGCAGCAATCCCTGATGAAGAGAGGGGCTTTGAATATGCTTGGGTAAGCGATAGCATGGCGACTGCATCCTATAACAACTGTAGTCCCTTGTGCATTAGCCACCCGTATCTGCTACTGTCTTTGATGATGGACTCGAGCAGGAATCCGAAATGTCATGCGACGAAAGCTCTTATCCCAGCGATTGAGTCTCCTTCTTCAAGAGCTGCCACTTTTGTTCGGCTGGTTGGCTACTATGTCGTCTAAAACGGAACAAACGTTCAGGGTAGTCATAGTAATCGGAGTAGCTTTAACGGTCAAGGGAAAGAAAAGGTAAGGAAGGGTGGTTATTTTTCCTCATAGCCTTCCACCATATCTTTGCCGGATACATGTCAAGGTGGGCTTGTGATAGCATAAATACCATCAGTTATGGGGCTCATATCCAGGTGGAACGTTCAGTGCCCCCACAGTAGAACTGCTCAGTTATCTCAAACGGCCGCCAAATCCCCAACGACCAAAAGATCAGGTAATGGGAAAATGGCCCGAATTGGCCTGAGCAGCCTGCCATCTGCACAGCACATTTTTGGAGTGGAGTGGAATGGATCGAGCTAGAAACGAGTCTGACAGGTCGACCGTCGTTACTAACGATATCTATCATGTGACCCTCAACAAGGTTGGCGCAGGAACGATACTTGTCCGTGAATTAGTTTGTAGTGAGAGTATACTTTCACTGCATCTACCAAACTCTCCCCTCCCTCATTTATCTGAGCCCGGTGTCTAGACAGAGTCAAGAAGACCGGAGGCGAGAGAGGACGCAGGGGTTAACAGATTTAAACGATCCGTCTTCGCGTGCCACACACACACATGTCGGAGGCCCGATTTTACCGCGTGTTCCGAAAAGATTACGATCGTTGACGGCAGTTTTTCCTTCTTGGCCTGCAAAGTTTGCCAGTAAACTGACCCTAAGTCGACAGTCCACTCATTAATCTGGGGACAAATTTACAGCAGCTATTACATAAATTGTTCGTAAACTTGAGCGCAGTTTTAAAAAATGCACTCAGCGGCAAGGAATGGTTTTTAGAAACTGCTTCCGATGGATGTCCGTGTAGGATTTATTTTGTTCTTGCTAAATTTCGCAGTGTTTGATGTTTCCTACGGAAACAACCCCACATATGCCAATAAATGCGCAAAAAGGGCATTTGCTCCTATTCCTACTTCTTACTTCTGTCCCCCCCCGCTGTCTAATCAGACCAAAGAGGAAGATACAAATGTAGGGTTCTTCTCCATCAAATCTAATTTGTGCAATCACATTGGGCCTGTGAATCAACAAAAAGGCAAGTAGACGAATCTTGCTGTATGCTTGTTAACATCGTCAGTTTGCAAATTTAGCATATAGAGGCTTCTGGTTCTCGCGGGGGTTGAGAATTAGGCGGCTGCCTGTGCGTGTTTGTACGTTTGCCTCGTTGTCTGGCAGGTGTCTCAGACAGTCGGTTGTTGCGGGAAGAAGGAGAGGGGAGAGTAAGCGAAGCCAACACATTCCTCACCAAATCTAACGCACGTTAGTCTCTGGCGATGTGTTAGCACTCTCGGCCTGGAAGATTACCAACTGACGGGGTAAAGCGTTCATTCTGGGGACTGATAGTCAGGCAGTTGTAATGGCTCTTTCTGACCGCGGCCTTCATGGAATTCTTATTTATGTGAGCTCTAAGCTGTCCTTACAAAAGCCTTGTAATTAAGTATCAGCCAGGTGGTTTGTGGCATGCTCAGACGGATTGTTTAGCTCTCTCTAAGCCACTGCACTCGCGCCCATCTCCGGTCGTCTTGACTTAGTCTCGTCATAAAAGTGAGTCGGAGAGAGTGAGTTAGGTGCTGCGCAAGTCCACTCACTGTCAACTGAATTCACGCGCAAACCATCGCTTCCGGGCCCATTGCGTGGGACAGACCGCGGGTTGCGTCGTTTGCGAGTGTATGAATCTCTATCCACTCCTCTGGAACCTCGCGTTTACATCAGACATCGAGTGAGACCTCGTATGCTGGCTGGAAATATTCGCTATGTTGTACTACCCATTGGGCTCGATTCAAACCGGTACGCATGCACAAGAGGAAAAAAAGGATGCACAGATCGATCCGAACGGATAGAAATGTGGTAGTAGGTTGGGCGGATAACGTGACCCAAACGTGATTAAACTCGCGTCGTCCGGCGAGGCATCGTGGCACAAGTGGTTAGAACTTTGGATGTACTAAAGTCTTCCCCTTGCTGCGTGGGTTCGAATCCCACCGAGGCGCCGAGTTTTTCACAAGTGGGCCAATATGAACGATCGATTAACCGCAGGTCAGCGCGTCTGAAACACTCGCTGAGAAGGCGCATGGCCTTGAGGCAACGAGACCTTTAACAAGGACGCCAGGCATGGTCATGATGGCTGTCGACAACAATAGTGGACATGCGCAGCAACTAGCTCACTCCCTCCGACTACCCCACATGGGCCCGGTGTCATGACCAAGTCAGGAGGACCGAAGATGGCAGAGGGCGCAGGAGGCTGTGACGACGGACACTGACAAGGATGTAACACACCAAGAGAATGGGTAGGCGACACGAATCACAATTGGCGCGACGTGAGTGTGAAACTGGGCTTGCCGCTACATCCCAATGATGGCATTTGTCGCGGGTGCACTTTCCCAAAAACCCCTGCGATCTGGCCTCGTGTTAGTCCAGCGCATTTACCGCGTGAACGTTTTAGGGACAATTTCGCACCCAGGAGGGATAAGACAATCTTCTTGCCTGCTTTTCAACCCTAAGACGCTAACAGAGCAGTTAGGATCATTAATCAAAGCAGCCTGGCTTGCTTTGACGCCTGAGTAGCTCACTGGCCGCAGGAGAAATTCCACCCTAGTGTGAAGTTGAACAGAGTTGGTGAGAAAACACAGCCCGCGTAGACGCCAAAGATTACTTGAAGGAAATTCTTCCTGACGTTTTTCGCTCCAACTCCGGACACCACTCTCGCATTTTTGGCCTAAACCAGTATATTACATTCGTGACAGGCCACTGTAATGACCCCGCTACCTGGGACTGCGTCTAACCGCTATCATTGCACTGGCCATCTTATTTGCTTCGTGTGGAAACGACTCAGGGTCCTTCAATGTTCTACCACAGTACCATCCCACCTTGTCCCAGTTACACTGACTAGCGGTCAGCTGACTGACTTCAACTCAAACATACGTGCGTCCATACGGTCAGAAGCGTCCATGCCTCACTTGAACGCACATACTAAGAAAGACTACAAACACTCTCCACCTACCATCAAACCACACCTAAAAGCAGCTGACACCAAAGTCTCGCTCGCTCCCAGACCTGACTTGGCACTGTCAATGCACTTCCTGGTCTCACTAGCGCCACCGCTGCCGAGACAGCAATTTCCGGTTGCGTAAACAATGAATCCACTCATTCTGGTGTCTTCCGTCTTCTCCTGACAATAGGGCTTTGACCAGATAATTTCGGTGCTCAAAGTACACCCACAGCTTGAGTAGCTACATAAACCCACAGCATAACCGAGCAAGTGAAATTCTGACGACAGGAGTCAATTACAGCAGAAAACGCCATGAAACGCATGAGAGTGCTGAGGAGGGAGTGGGGAAGACGGATACGTAATAGTTGTTGCAGTATTTGGAGGTTCAAATAGGTACTAACTCATACGGTCACGCCAATGCCTCTTTGGTGTCGTTTCGAGACGCAGATGAAGGCGATTAAGAAGGCAAATTAAAATCACTCCTGCACCTGGTTGATGCCATTGCAATTGGGAATCATTCGACTGTCGCCTTTTTTAAAATTTCAATGCAGCTCAACGTCAGATTTAAAAATACAGTCTCTCGAGTAAAAAGTTAGAAATATACATCCTCTCTGATGACCGCGGAGACTATGCACAGCTCTGTCGCCGCGTCTGGAAGTTGATGACCGTGAAGAAGGTTGAGAACAAAAAGACAAGTAGACGATTGAAACTGAGGTTTCCAACCGGAAGTTGGCCTCTCGACCCCTGCCGCTGCACTAGTCCTCGCGTGGTCATTTCCAGACTTCACAGCACAGCATGTACACTGGCTCAAAGTCCCTACACAGTGTTGTTGTTGCCTTTTCTGCCGAACTTTCGGAACAGCAAACTCGGAGTTCCGATTTCCAACTAACTCCCTTCTTCCTAACTCCACATAGCGTGTGGTTCTGACGGAAACAATCGGTCTTTTGTTTGGCTATTGATGAATTTCTTGGTAATATCTTGGAAGCTTTTAGAACACGAGCCGACCGTCGGCGCGTCGTGACCCTCTAACAATTATACATAATTTTCCTCTTTAGTTTGTGTGTGTCCATACCCTTACCATTATCTGTGATCGTTTGTCCTGCATTGTTTTTCAGAAGGGGAGATTGTGGCTTTACTGATTTAGGTCAGTAGACCGAAACAAACTGGAAAACGTCCGCGCAATGGATTAACTGCCAGCGACTGCACTGGTGCGTCCTCCTGATGATTTCCATAGCAACCTGTACTTACTCCGGCAAGCGTACTTCTTAATATGTCCCTAATGCGATGGCTGTTAACGATCGCCTCATAAATATGGAGCTGCTAATGTTAGTGACCAGTACTTGTTAAAACAAGGTTTACTAACGGGGACACTTTGGTCTGGGCTGCCTGCTGCTTTTTAGTCATTAAAACCTCAGTATCGAGCGACAGTACTTTTCGTTCTAGTTTTTCTGAAAGATGCGTGACGTCCAGTTTGTACAAAATGTCTCTGCAAAATGGGATTCTTTATGGCACCCAGTTTACGACGCACACACGCACACTCGAGAGTTCGACCGTCGATTTCGACTATTGAAAAGTCAATTGGCTAGCATATGCTTTCGGTAATTTGTCATCGGGCCTGTACAATTACAAGGGAAATGATCAGTCTAATTGTCGAAAGGGTATAAATGCGTCTCGAGAGCTGGGTTAATCGAACTCCATGTCACCTTATTCCCCACAGCAGATGGTGGAAGCAGAGACGGTGACTTGCGCGGGGGTTTATAGTGCCAGTAGACTTGCGTTGCATCTACCACACTCCCTCCTCCTCCTCCCCCACCTCAGTCCCGTGTCAAGACAGAGTCAAGAAGACCGGAGACGAGGGAGGCCGCAGGTGGATGGTACGCTCAAGCCCGCAACTTGACTTTCCTCCACACCCCCTGGTCCACACAACAAATGGCCAGGATTTAGACTGTCAAAACAATCGAGGGCATGGCAATGGTCCCAGTTTGGACGGATCCGCACCTTGGCGCTCCACTCCGCACCCCGTGGTCCTCTCAACAAATAGCCAGGATTTTTACCAGCACTAACAAGAAGAATGGAGGCAGGCATGACCGAAGCCGCAACTAGGCGTGTCACCCACGCCTGGCTCGGATCCCACGCAGTGGGAGTGCCATAAAAGCCACATTAAGAAGGAGCCATTGCAGCCTGACTCTCAGACGTCCAGTCAAGGAGGAGGTCCACGTTATCCCGTCAGTTGGCAACCTTCCAAGTCACGGCTTTTAGCGCACCGTGATAGCTTCAAACGCGTCAGATTGATTATAGTGAGGAAAATGCGCTGAGTCGTCGACCTCAGTCTCCCTTCCCACTTCCACACCCCAGCCACTGTCCGAGCCGGTCAGCAGACTGCAGCGGAGAATGGGCGCGGTGGCTGGCATGGTCGAGTGACCATGTCTGCGTGCGCCATGTCCACGACCTGGCCCCCCAGACACACATACACCAGGATTTCGCTCAACGGGGGTTGAACGGCAGATCTCTCACTTGCGTGGGAGGGCCGTGGTAGGTGTTGTTTTAGCCCGTCGCCTAGCCCACCAGTCTACCACTCCACACAACATGCACACAACGGGACGGACTGCGTGGACCGAGTGGGTGCGTCAATCAGCAGCCTTCCTATCCACGACGCTTGACGTGTCGGGATAGTCTCAGACTCAAGTCGTCCGCGCGGCCGAAGCAGCACGGGGACCGAGTCGAGATGCATACTTCCCACTTGCTTGGGAGGTGGCAGATGGGTGCTTGCGATGGGTGAGTATTGATGTGTGGTGGGGTGATGTTGGTGGCGATGATGATGGTGGAGGTGGTGGTGGGGGTGGTGGTGGTGAGGAAGGGGGGAGGGATGGTGTGATGGTGTGGGGTAATCGGCGGTTGTCTACCGCATGTGTTCCTGGATGCGCATGTGGCCGGTAGGCCCATGCGATGCGTGAATGTGCGAGGGCAGTGTGGGCAGTGGAGTCGAGTGCCGTGTGTGTAGGTTGGTGTTCCAGGCACTGGTTTGCCAGTATCTGTACTATGGATTCGCAAGTGACCGACCAGGCCAATGTGTGAGGGGAGAGTGCGGTCGCACTGAGGGCAGATGTAGACCTGGTTCTCACCTCTGGAGTCGGAGGTTATGGAGATGGTGTCTGTTGTTGTGTCAGGGTTGTGTGGTGTTGATGTGCGTGACAGCCGTCAGAGCGGCCGTCATTGGGGCAGTGGAAGAGGAGGAGGAGGAGGAGGATGGAAGTGGTGGTTCAGAAGAGCAGTCGGAGTTAGTTGGCGGCGGAGAGGGCGAGGAAAAGGAGGACGGGGGGACGACAATTGGTGCGGTCCGAGAGGCATAGTTGATGCGAAAGTGTCCAATTAACCCAATTCGTGCTCGGAATGTCCGTTTACACCGACGACAGGTTGGAAGTAATCTCAAGGCCACTTTTTCTAGGCGCACCCGAAGGTAGGCAATGCCACCCTGAATAGGGCTGCCCTGTTATGCCGGCGCGACCGAATCCCACTATGGACCACGACTTTTGTTGTAGGGGAAGAACGACTCGAATTCGCCAAATGCTTACGACATCACCGTAAGCACGCGGTCTCCTTCGGTGCACCAGACGAGGCCTCGTCTCGACGTTGGCGATGCGGAGATCCATCCCACCGGCTGACCAACGGTGTATCAGACGGAGCCTCGTCACGACGATGCCGATGCGGAGTTCCATACGACCAACCGCCCAGCGGAGTTCGCGATACCTTGTGCGCGATGAACGACGCGCACACGGAGTTCACGCCCTCTCCTGGTTTAGCCCGCCGGTCGAGGCGGTTACCGGGGTGTTGCTGCTAGGCAGAGCCCAGCCACGTGGAGCCACATGTGGGAGTTGGCTACCGCAAATGGACGCTAGGCGTAGTCTGCTCCTGCAAGCAAGTGAGGGACCACTACGACCATCACGTGAACCCACCGCTGGACACCCCTAAACCCACACACACACACACACACACACACACACACACACACACACGACAGTTCGACCATCGATTTCGATGATGTCCACCGTGTGCCCCGCAGACTGCATTGTGGGAGCAGGAACGGTGACTTACGCAGGGGTTTATAGTGCCAGTAGACTTGTGTAGCATCTATTTACACTCTCTCCTCCTCCCCCGCCTGAGCCCGGTGCCAAAACAGAGTCAAGAAGACCGGAGACGGGGGAGGCCGCAGGTGGATGGCTCGGACGGATCCTCGCCTTGGCGCTCCACTCCGCATCCGCTGGTCTATACACAAATGACTAGGAGTTTGACCACAGAACAACGGGGTGGTGGCAGTGGTCCAGTTGTGCGACGAATGCCGACAACAGGGTCCGCCAGCGAACCCCGGGAATGTTGGCATTTGTTATTGCGCACATATAACGCCTGCCAGAGTACGATGTGGCCCCCGTGTTGGTCCAGCGCATCTAACACCTGGCCCGTTTACAGGGCACACACACACACACACACACGACAGTTCGACCGTCGATTTCGACGATGTCCACCGTGTGCCCCACAGCTACAGCAGCAATGGGAGCAGAGACGGTGGCTTGCGCAGGGGTTTATAGTGCCAGTAGACTTGCGTTGCATCTACCTACACTCTCTCCTCCTCCCCCGCCTGGGCCCGGTGTCAAGACAGAGTCAAGAAGACCAGAGACGAGGGAGGCCGCAGGTGGATGGCTCGGACGGATCCTCACCTTGGCGTTCCACCACACCCCCTGGTCCACACAACAATAACCAGGATTTCAACCAACACAACAGAGATTTGGAGGCTGGCACGGCCGAAGCCGCACCTAGGCGTGCCGCCAACGCCTGGCTCGGATCCCACGCTGTGGTGGGAATGCCATAAAGGCCACATTAAAAAGGAGCCATTGCAGCCTGACTCTCAGACCGCCTCCGGTCAAGGAGGAGGTCCAAGGTACCCCGTCAGTTGGCAACCTTCCAAGCCACGGCTTTTAGCGCACCGTGATAGCTTCAAGCGCGTCAGATTGTTTATAGTGAGGAAAATGCGCTGAGTCGTCGACCTCACTCTCCCTTCCCTTTCCCACACCCCAGCCACTGTCCGAGCCGGTCAGTAGACTGGAGTGGGGAATGGGCGCGGTGGCTGACATGGTCGACTGACCATGCCTGCGCGCGCCACAGCACGACCTGGCCCCCCATACACACAAACACCAGGATTTCACACAATGGGGGTTGAACGGCGTGTCTCTCACATGCGTGAGAGTGCCGTGGAAGGTGCTGTTTCAGCCCGTCCCCAGCCCACCAGTCCGCCACTCCACACAAAACACACACAACGTGACGAACTGCGTGAGCCGAGAGCGGGCCTCAATCATCAACCTTCCTATCCACGACGCTTGACGTGTCGGGATAGTCTCAGGCACAAGTCACCCGTGCAGCCGAAGCCGCATGGGGACCGAGTCGAGATGCACACTTCCCACTTGCGTGGGAGGCGGCAGTTGAGTGCATGAGGTGTGTGAGGGTTGATGTCTGGCGGGGTGATGGTGCTAGGAGGTAGGGAGTGAGGGAATGCGTGGTGTGACCGGCGGTTGTCTACCGCAGGTCGTCGTCGATGCGCATGTGGCCGAATAGACCCATGCGATGCGTGAAGGTGCGAGGGCATTGTGGGCAGTGGAGGCGAGTGCGATGAGTGTAGGTTGGTGCTCCAGGCACTGGTTCGCCAGTCTCTGTGCGATGGATTCGCAAGTGACCGACCAGGCCGATGCGTGAAGTGAAGGTGCGATCGCAGTGAGGGCAGATGTAGT
>CACRXP010000775.1:60067-80204 GCA_902702965.1 Spirometra erinaceieuropaei
CTTATGTGGAAGCAAACGGGACAAAACTGCTACCAATGCCCAACTTTGCTTGCACTGTCAGATATCTCGGTATCCTTACCATTCCTCGGGGATCGGGTTCCTGGCATGTGTGCTCCCCTATAAGCAGCTATAGAGAAATTTAACATGGGGACACAATATATCACCTCATCATTTATTCCGAATGTTTGCCTACAGTGAGTGACCGATTTCATAAAATGTTGACTGAAATTCTGAAATGCGTGTTTGATCCGAAAGGATTACTTAAGGGCGGTTGTAATAAGGATTATCTTGTGGCATAATCCTATAATATTTCGGACTTGGCAGAATGTCAGCTTTTGAATACACTACTTTTTAAACTGCTGTAGAAACCGCATCCGGCCTAAAATGACTACTTAATTAGCATGCATTTTCCCCGTTGATTTACGATGGTTTTGCAAATTCAAACATATTTCATAGAGGCCACGAACAAAAATATGCTTTATTTCAGTCGTTTTATGGAGAATCACGTCATCTCCATATTTTATGCTCGAAGAAGGAGTATAAATAGGTTTTAAAACTATTCTCAATTTTGAGGGTTTTTAAGACCGCACAATGACCATTCATAGAGCAACGTACCTGTACGTTTACCACTGCTCCTCATGAAATGTAAAACACAGTCCGCATCCATTGCAAACTTTTATGGACCCTATATGACATCTTTTAAGGGCATGGAAGAATATAGGATTTGCGTTTCGCGGAGCACATGCACCTTGTAGACTGAAATCACTAATTGCTAATGCAATGAATGATCAGGCTCCAAATTATTCGACAATCAGGAAACATTTCAAAACCTAATTACACTCCTTCTTCGACTATAAAATATCCAGATGACGTGATTCGCTATCAAACAATTGAACGGACGCATATTTTGTTCGTGGTTTCTATAAAATTTATTTGAATTTTCAAAACCATCGAAAATTGATGGGGAATATGCATGCTACATAAGTAGTCATTAATTACCGAGTGCGATTTCTACAGGAGTTTGAAAAGCAGTTTATTCAAAAGCTGACATTCTGCCAAGTCCGAAGTATTGTAGGATTATGCCGCAAGATTATTAATATTACAACTGCGCCTACGTAATGCTTTACTAATCGAAAACGCATTTCAGAATTTCAGCCAACATTTCATGAGATCTGTCACTCATTGTACCATCAGGCTTCTCTTTCCGCCATTTAGTTCCACGCTTATAACCTTTATCACACGATGAGCTGGTGCTTGTTCCCTGAGCGGGGTTGCCTACTCGGCGATTTCGGTTTCTATTTGTGGCGCATTTCGGTAGACACAGCCTCATGCACCTAAGTAACAATCAAGAAGGAGAACAAAAGCATGATCAGTAAATTATCGACCGACACTGTTTATGTGATTCAGCCAGAGGTTGACTCACGGCCGACGTCACTGCCAACATCACTCGTGATCTACAAAGAATTTGGAGTTCAAAGCATCATCGGGAGCACGCTCAGAAATGCCATATATCCCGTAAGGGATGATGGAACGGATGACCTCAGGTACAACCTTCAATAAAGCGCAGTCGCCTATTATCACCGCTTTATTTACAAGGATGCTCCGTCTTTCACGAACTGTTGCCACAATGTACAGATGACCGTACTGCATCTGGTGTAAGAACGCGATGAGCAAAATTAATTGCAGATTCCTTTCGGCAGTCTCGTTTGCAAGTTCTGCCTTGATATACCATGCACACCTGAATGCGCATCTAGGTTGGAGGAATGCATCGACTTTAACGCGAAATGCTTTCCCTTCGCTTATGATCTTATTCGAGAAAACTAGTTTGCTGGTAGGAGGAAAGTCTGCCGCTGACGGTTTGTCCACGAGAGTGGTCTTATACCTGTAGGTAAAGCCTCGAATTTTTAAGGTATACTTTGAACTATGTGAGTTGGGCATCTTTAGCAGCTCGGAGGGATTTCGCAGTTGCGGTCAACTCGACTTCTGTCTTAGACTCAGATGTTTCTATGTGTCTGCGGTTTTTCGCAGACGACAGGAAGTTTATGCTTCACAGCTGGTTAGTTCAGAAACAGGACTACCTATTCTGTCACCGTCGAGTTCACCTCCAGTACCCCCCGGGCCTGCTTTAGTTGCCGGTCAAGCGTCGAGCCAAACAGTCTACGCATGGCGTCGTTACAACAGTCACGAGTACGGTGACGCCCAGTGCGTTGTCCGGTTTTGTTTCCGACTTTGTGTCTTCTCTCCCTCTACTCCTCCAACCCCCCCCCCCCAATGTTGGCACATCAACTTAATGCTCATATTAAAATGAAAGCGGCAAGCCTGTGCCTTCATACAGATGGTGGCAGACATTGTAGCGGGCAGCCATCATGGGCGGTCTGGCGTCATTGTTCAAGACCTCGGTGTCTCAAGATCATTCAGCCATTTGCAGTGGGCCGTTCCAGACGCGCTGATCTGAAGTCACACGACCGACATCTCGGGCATAATTGCGTCTGCACGGTCGCGGCTACCCATGCTCCACTTGAGCGCGTCACCCCTGCAACCAGCAAAAAAAGCCACTGGGACACCACCCATCGGCAAATGAAACACACGCTGACTGACCACCATTTGAACTTGGTCCACGAGCCTACAAAAGAGGCTGCCACCACTGTCCCAAGGACTCTCAGGCCTGACTGGACGCAGTCAACACCAGCCCAAGCTTCGCCAGTGGCCACTGTCGGCTGAGAGAACAACTCCGGGTTCTGTGCACAATAAACCCCTCATTCTGGTGCCTTTTGTCTTCTCCTTCCAACGCAAGGATTTTGCCCTGATTATTGTAGCGCTCAGAATGCACACACTCACACCGCCTGGTCACTGCCACATTAAATGACCGACAAATGGAACGCTAATTTGTGCTCCGTGATTCCCAACCAGTTAATCACTGGGATTTGTCTCAGCCCAGCATCCGACAAATGTAAGTTGTCTGCGATGTGCCGTCTGTCGTTTGTTTGGGTGGATCGCACCTCGTGCACTTAGGACGCAATCAATCGGTTCACGATACAGCAGGGCAAAATTGTCATAAATATAAAGCTGCTATGCTTTGAGGGGCTTTTACTGGTGTATGTAGTAAAGGACTTTTCGGTATCCTCCGGTAGCAGATTTGGCGTCAGAGTGTCAAGAGAGGCGATCAGTTGAAAGAGCGTCTCGGATGCAGGTGCGTCAGGAAGAGGCACAAGATCGGCGAAGCACGCTTGCCTGGGCTTTTAGCTCCTACCCGTGTTATCAGCATGGTAAATAATTGCACAACTCTATACTACTGGCTGACTGTTGGTGATTTGGAAATATTACGCGATTAATCTGCGATAGCTGATGGATATACGCCCAAATATTCATAGCAAATTTCGGATCGTGCCTGAAAAGTTCTGTTTCGAAGGATCTCCTCTAAGTTTGCGCATCAATTTCTGCGGAAATTAAACAAGCCAGATTAGATTCAGTTGTTGATTGCATCAAATGAGGAATTAGGGTTAACTAAATGCTTCTGTAATTGGAATTAGAGCTTTTGCTTGAGCTTGAGCTTGAGCTTGGTTCTCATGGGAGTCCACATTAAATATCGTATCACCAAATTCGGCTTGTGTGTGTGTGGTATATGTTAGCTCGGCACCGCTGACTGGATATGCCCACCCGAATTCCGCAACTCTTCCCGAACTGTTTGCCCAGCCTTCTTCACCGTAAAACAATTACGTTCCTCCTTGCCCGATTTTTAACGTCTATTCCCCCTGTCCCATTTTAAACTACCTCTCTGTCAGCCTGCTTACTTGTGTTGTAATCCGTGGCTGCACATGCCTGAATGTGAGTACCACTTTTCGTATCTCAGACTACTTTTAAGTAGCTAACTTGTCAACGTGAGCAGGGTTGGCCCGTGTTGATCAGAAATCTATGACTAATCTTTTTATAGCAGTTATTCGTGCGCTCATGCGATCGCAAGGATATCACCAACTCTCATGTGACTTCATCTCTCCGTATCAATTGTCACGATGAAATTCCGTTTTAAGTAGTGTCGTGTGGTTATTTGTAGACAGTCTCCAAAAGCAACATGGTTTTCCAAAGGTCCGATTCAGTTGTGGATTCCATCAATTGAGTATTCGGCCATAGTGGAATATTTTCGAGCTCTAAATTACAGTCGGTTGCCTTTCTTTGATCGAAAGATACCCTCAAGACAGTCAAGTCGTAAAATTCTCTTTATGTGTGCCTAATCGAATATATTGGCTTGATAATTTCACCCAGATTTTGCAGGTCTCTTTGAAATCTCGATCCAACCGTCTTTAGCTGGAACCCTTTGCGTTTACCTGCACTGATTTCTCCCACAACCAACTTCCTTTCCAATTTTCCCATTGTTTTCTTCCTTATGCGTGATGCCGTTTGTGTTTGTATATGCGCCAGCATAGACCCCTACCTCTGTAATCTCGGACTGCATTCCAACAGTTACCTTGTCGACATGTCCAACGTAAAGTCGTTATGTGGTTATTTTGCGCGAACTAGAGAGAGAGAGAGAGGAATGCTTTATTTTGAAAATAACTTTCGAAACTTTCAGCAAAAACGGTTCTCCAGTACACAGTGATTACCATAGGGATTAACAGGTATTGGACAGGTGGACATAATTATATATGAAGAAAAAAGGACTTTAAGGTGCAAGATCGAGTTTTAGTTTTTGTTTTTCAACATCTTTGAAGGTGAGATACCGGGCTAGAAATGGCAGTATGGAATTCCTATAGGCCGAAGTGCGGCAAGGGATGTGGCGGAAGCATCGACGCATGGGGCGTAAGGATTTCGCAGCCATTAACTCAGTATGAAGGGGATGGACGGTGTCATTCAGAATTCGGTCAGCGAATTGCTCCACCGAGTTGAAGTGTCGCTGCACGATGATATCAACTAAAATATGATAGGAAACACCAGCAGCAGAGGCGAGCATTCGAATGACACGTTTAAAAATAATTAGATCTTTTTTAAGTAAAGCTGGAACAATAACTGGAGAACAATAAAGAATGAGTGGCAGAATACAGCCATCTATGAATCGCCAGATTAAGGACTGGGGTGTGTGATATGAACGTAGACGACGAATGTAATAAACAATTTTTTGAATTTTTGTTAAAAGGGTTTCCATATGAAGAGAGAAAGAGAGATTTGAGGATAAAGTAACACCTAGGTACCGGAAAGAAGATACCTCATTGGGAAGAATATCCAAAGGTTCAGGAATGGGAGAGGGTCGCAATCGAAACACACACTGTACTGATTTCTGATTGTTGAGTAGGAGTCCATTATTCGAAGACCATGCGGAGACGTGATCTAAGCCATCCTTTAAAGACTGCAAATGAGTCAGATTTTTGAGTGGGTGGCCTACGACCATGTCATCGGCATACTTAACATACAGGCAATCGTTTGGCGATCTCAAATCATCAGTATGTAGGGAGAAAAGATGAGGGGATAAGATGGAACCTTGTAGAACTCCACAATTATTTGGAAGAATAGAAGATTTTCTCTTTCCTGACTGGACAAACTGAGTGCGGGAGGAAAAATAATCTCTAAGCCAAGAGACAACCCAGCTCGGAGTGTCGCACGCAGCTGCTTTGGTCAGGAGGAGTTGGCGCGGAATAGTGTTGAAGGCGGATGAGTAGTCGAGAAAAGCACATGCATATGCACGGCATCCCTTGTCTAAGTCTCTCAAAGCTGAATGAACAACTAAAGCAACAGCATCCAAGGTGCTACGCTTTGCCTTGTATGCAAATTGTAGAGGATCAGAAAAATTGACGGAGGAGTACTTAAGGGAATCTAATGCAACTCGTTCAGTAAGTTTCAGGAGTGCAGAAGAGCAGGCAATAGGACGGAAAGATTTAGGAGCAAAAGTTAAAGATATTTTAGGGATTGGAGTAATTCTTACTGTACGCCAGGCGTCAGGAATCTTGGACTCTATGAAGGATAGATTAATAAGGTGGGTCAAGAGAGGAGCTATCTGCCATGGTTCATTTGGTCATGAAGTTCTGCTTTCTTTAACTTGATCACGCCCTCTCGCTTCATATCCGTACGCAACAGACCTCACTTCAACCAGTACCCAATGCTTTATTTCAAATTCGCCTTGGCTCGGACTGAGCTGGTCTTCTCGATCAGCGTTATCAAGGCAGCAAAGATGCACTTTGAGATCTTTCACGGCAAAGCTCCAAACATGAGTCCTGTCCCCTGCATCCTACCGTCCCAGGGACATTTGTATGCAAAGGCGGTTTGGTGAGCTTGTGTACATGAGTTCATTACAAATCAGCCCACTTTCGGGGCACGCGCGTCTCTGCGTGAAGACATAAAAACAGGGTAGGGTAGTGAAACCTGCTCACTAACGAGTTTGGTTCCCCGCCTTTGAACTTTCTCAAGGATGCTGAGATCTTTAGAGGTCCAGGGTTTCCACGCCTGAATAGCGAACTCTAACGATGGCCGTACAAATGTCCGAAAGACTTTAACGAAGCAGTCCTCATCGAAGGTAGAGAAAGCTCTCTTGACAAGATAAAGGACTGACACCGCGGACTCGGTTACCTTGGAGCAGTGGAGCGACGGTTTAAGAGAAGCCGTTACCCACACACCCAAGTCTGTCGGGGCTTCTACCTCCTGCAATGGTAAGCCATTTAGGTGATAAACACTCCGGCTCAAAGATCAGGTCCAGCCGACTTGCACAACATTGCACTTAGCCAAATTAAACTGCAAAAACCAGTCCTCTGACCATTTCTCGAGTTCGGTCAGGTCTGCCTGCAAGCGCTCTTTGTCAAATTTGGTTCGGATGACACTCCAAAGTTTAACATCATCAGCGAACATGGTGACATCACAATTCAGTTAACTGACGCAGTCGCTGACGCATATAATGAATAGGATAGGGCCAAGGACGGAGTCTTGTGGAATACCACTTTCAACCGCTAACTCCGCCGACTGCCTGTCACTGACGTTGACAATTTGAGAGCGACCGATCAAGAAGCTTTGGATCCACCTCAGGAGATTACCCCTAATGCCGGCTCGGCTTAATTTGTACAGGAGACGCTGATGTGGTACACTGTCGAATGCTTCATGTGTGTTCCATTGAAACGAGGTGCTGAGTAGGTGCGCTGGACCACAACGGCTGCCAGATAGGAATCCTATGGGCGATATCGAGAATGTCCGCCCGCAACAGATGCCAACATTTGGGGTGGGTTGGAACGCTCAGTCGCAGGTTCATCCCGCGCCAATTAGCACCCATGCCGCTCCCCTATTTGTGCTGTAGTATGTAGTCCTGGCCAGTGTACGCTGTGAACCAGGGGGTGGGGTGGCATGCCTAGGTGTGGGTTTACGCCGTGCTAGCTATCTGAGTTCTATCTCACATCCGGCCCACTTGACTCTGTCTTGATACAGGATCCAGGTGGAGGAGGTGGAGGGAGTACGGTAAGTGTTGCTCAAGTCTGCCATCGATATAACTCACGCGTCAGTCACTGCCCTTGATCCCACCTTGTTGTAAAGCACATGGTGGACATCATCGGCAAGGATCATCGAACTGTCGTGCGCGAAGGTGATTTGGTGAACTTGTGTACATGAGTTCCTTGCAGATCAGTCCACTTCCAGGGCACACGCGTCTCTGCGTGAAGACACACAAACAGAGCGCGGAGGGTCGGAGGTGATCACTGCGTTGAATCTGAAGAGTTCATTTAACAACGCTGGTAGGTAAAGGTGCGTGGATATTCGTTAGGCAGCAGACGTGAAGTGTCGAGTCAGTAACCTACAGGGGACTACGTGTGACAGCGATGGCTCAGCCAGAATTGGATTACGTAAACTGTAGGGCCCGGACCAGGCGCCCTTGCAGTAAGGAGAGAGTCGCTTGAACTAATTGCCGTTGCCTCCACCACTGCTGGTGGTGGAAGTTGTCAATGGGGACTTTGGGTAGCCGTAGGGCGCTCTGTGGACTTTATTACAAGCTTGATTGGCGTCCCCAGGGGAGTCGGTGCCTACTACGCCTCTGTGAATGGAGCTGCCTCTGGTTCACGCTCCACTTTTTAAAGCCCACTTGGCATTGCATGCCATGCGATGAAGCTGGTGTGATTGGAGGTTATTTTAAATAAGGCAGGTTCTCCAAACTGCTGTCTGGCTGGAGTGGTGGGAATGTATGCTAAAGTGCTCTGGCTGCTGAAAGTGTCAAATTGGTGGCCGTGATCATTAATCATTTCCTTTTTTGAAACGCGGCCACTTGTGTAGTCCTCGGGTCGGTGTTAATTCGTATTTACCTATTTTGTGTGAGACCGCCTGGCACACTATCGACTCTAACTTTTATACTAACACGAACTGTCCAGGATTGAGAATACAGCAATTTTCTTTCCATGGGGCAAGTAAGATCCACAGGGTAGTCAAATGTTATTCACTTATGAACTTTGTTGCCTCTGAATTGGAGGTAAAACACGATTGTATGTTCAGAAATCGATTAATTGTGTATGTCAACTAGTACGGCGGATGTTTGCAAAAGGAGGTTTCAGTTCGAGTAAACACCTAAATGCACGACTTATAGCTTTAAAACAATTTCTGGTAATCCGACATCTGACATAAGTGCAAATGCAATAAAGGCCATATTTGCTAGTAAGCGATTGAATTTAACTCACACACAAACCGACATGGCATGCTGTGGTTAGCCAGGCGGTTTAACTATTTGCATACGTCGGGTTTCTCCCGCCTTATGTAGGCTGTTTTCAAGTAGCGTAATATCCGAGTGGCTCGTCCCCGAATACATACTCGGAAGAATGTTTTTGGAATCAACGTTGTGGCCGCTATTTAGGATGTGATTCGTGGTAGAAGAAGAAGGTATTTTATTTTCCTGCTTCGGAAGCCATTGAGGCAGGTGCTTAACTGACCTGCTGCCAATTGCCTCTGTGTTCACCAAATATGCCTGGATCCACGAGCGCATGTCAATTCGCAAGGAAAATTTGAGCTGGCTTACAATGGCAAGGCATCCTTTGCCCGTGGAACAGGGACAGCATTAGTCGGACAACTGAACATGAGTTCAATCGCATTGTGTGTTCGTTCAATGGCGCATATCAATCGTCTTGTAGTGGAATTTGAAATGCTGTCTACGTTAAAGTGTTGGGATATTCCAACAGGCTTTTACGGAACTGATTTTTTTGTCAATTTTGGCCGCTTCCAGCGGGGTGGGAAAAGCGAAGATTGAATCATCTATTTGTTAAATTCGTAAGCGCATTGACGCACCCTCAGTTAGCTCTGCGCCTACCTACATTCCCCCCTTTCGATTAGATTTGGATTCGAAAATGAAAATTACCATTTTGTTTTGCACTAGTGGAAGGCTGAGTCGCACAGTGATTGCGCACATGGACAAGCGTTATTGCGCCGCCCAGACCGTTTCGGGTAAAGTTTAATATCTTTTTATGAGAATTATGATTATTAGGGGTTACGCCGGTGTATGCGGACGGCCTTCAGTGGAAATTGACCTAATTTCGGCCTGTTAATTGAGGACCTTCCCCACTGACCAACAGAGCACTTAAGCATTTCCTGTGTACTGGATCAATACCGCGGGGCAGGACCGCGTTTGGAACTATTTTTAAAGGGCTCCCATAACTCAAATTTGACCTATAATCAACTCTTATACGGAAGCGTACGGTTACAACCCCCTGACGCCTCCAGTCCTCGTCTTAACCTAAGTATAATGTGTCGCATTCTGCGACTTCATCGCTCTCCTGCGTTGCGCATCAGCTATAACTGGGAAGGCTGGCGTGGGAGCATGTAACGATTAGATTTAAACAAAGGAGGGCTGCTGTGTTGCGCTCCCGACGGTGAAAACTACAACAATAGGCAGTTGTACTTGCACAGCCCCATAAATGCTGCAAAAGGGAGTGACGGTGGTGTGGGGGGTGGGGGGGATAGTAGAAAGTCGTCTAAAATCCTGCTTGCCTAAATGTTTGCCTGTATGTGGGTGTGTTTTCGATGTGTCCCCAAAACAGACCATACCTTGGATGCGCCGGAGCACCACCAGGTGCCAGATCAGGACGCAGCAGGCGTTATTTGAAATACGCATCCACAACAAATATCACACATTGTGGGGGTGGGTGTGGTGGCACGCCTGGGTGCGGGTTCAAGCCGCGCTCACGTCGTTTTGAGTCTACTCTTTGAGGGGACCATTTAAGAGCTGGAAGGAGCAAATTGTGGCAGGTTACCTCAACTGCCACAGAAAAGATTTGTGCACAGTTTTAAGTGAATTCGTGTACATTAGACTGTTTGCCATTTTTCCTTGATTTTTGTTGTGCAACTGAACATGAGTTTCGTAGGCATTACCGTGTTACGCACTTCAGACATTAGTGTTGGCATTTTTTAAAAAAAGATCAGGCGGATCGACAGGCGACGCTATCATACGTCGACTTTTAGGAAAATCAGCAGATGATTCCTTCCTGAATGCAGCCACATCAACCTATTGGACACAGTCCCAAGGTAACCATAGTTGTCCTCCTCAAATGCGCGGGCATGTAGTTCGTCCTGGCTGCGAAAGTGTCCCTAAAACGGGCCACGTGGTAGCTGCGCTGGACCAATACATGGCCAGATCGCAGCCCGTCGAGCGTTTTTGGTCGGTGTCCGCCGTCCTGCGCCCTCTGCCACCTTCAGTCCTCTTGGCTTGGTCGTCAGCTGTGTCCCCAAAACAGACCACGCGCTGGACCAGAATGGCTGCCAGATCAGGACACAACAGGCGTTATTTGGGATGCGCATCCACAACAACTATTACACATGGTGGGGGGGGGTGTGCTGACACGCCTGCGTGCGGGCTCGGACCGCACTCACGTCATGTTGAGTGTGCTCGCTGAGGCGACCATCTAAGAGGGGGTAAGAAGCAAATTTTGATATGTGACTTCAACCGTCACAGAACAGATTTGTGCACAATTTTAAGTAAATTCCGAGTGCATCAGACCGTATGCCAGGCGTTCGTTTTCGAGTTCTGCGATGCGTATGTGGCACGCGCAAAACAGCCGATTTTCTCTTGCGCCAAATCAATTCATCAGAGTCACCTGCCCAGGTCAGAAAATGTACCGATGCCTGGGGGAGGGGGTGCCTCCCAAACGGGCCACGTGGTCGATGCGGAGGATCAACACGGAGGCCATATTGGATTCTGGCAGGCGTTATCGGAGTTGCGCACAAACGCCAACATTTCGGGAGATGCGGTGGCAGACCCGGTTGCCGCCAGATGTCGCGCACACTGGGACCCCTACCATCTCCGCGTTGTTGTTGTTGGTCAAAAACCAGGTCATTTGCTGTGTGGACCAAGGGGGTGTGCAATGGAGCGCAAAGGTGCGAGCTCGACCATACCATCCGCCTGCGCCCCTCCACCCCGCCTCCGGTTTTCTTTACTCTGTCTTGACACCGGGTCCAGATGGAGTGTGAGAGGAGAGAGTGCGGTAGATTCCGTACAAGTCTACTATCATTATAAACTAATTCACGCACAAGTTAGCGTCTCTGCTCCACCTTACTGTGGAAACCGTTGGCAGCGACGGTCGAACTGTCGCCAGGGAGAGGAAAGGGAGGATGACTCCTAGGACTGACTTCCCACGGCACTCAAAGCATATTGTAGTGGCGATACAACAGGTGCCTACGAAAACGCCGCGCCTCTCGCTAGTGCCCGCACCTACACACCAGCGGGAACCTGCTTTGGCACGCACGCCTGGCTGCCTTCGATTTGTCTCGCTGCACTTCCGTCCTCACCACGCTTCTGGTCGACTCTCCGCCTACACCATGCGAGGCTTGTCACTGCCCTGGCGTGAGCTTGGGGCCAAATCAACGCAGTCCTTTCCCTAATTGGTTACAAAGGTGGATACAAAATACCAGTGGCGTAAGCAATCTGCCTCGACACCGCGGCAGAAGCTTACAGCGATACATGGGGAAGTCGCTCTGGCGGACTCCGCCTTCATGGAGTCGTCCCACACTCGTCCAACCACCAACTTTCCCCTCATTATTCTGTACAGAATAAATCCTCTTTCCCACTGGCGGCCAGATCTTCTCTTCCTATCCGCGATCGGGCCAGAAGATCGTAGTGGCTAGGCCCACACGCTATGGCTTTAGCTGCTGCGATAATATCCCTAACTATAAAAAATTTGACGTACTTTTAAACTATCCAGGCACGCTAAAAGCCGTGGTTTGGTAGACTGTCAACTCGATCCTTTCATGAGAGTGTGAGTCAAGCTACAATGTCTTCTTCCCAATTGCAGCCCTCTCGATCGCTTTCACTTTTCGTCCTGAAGCGATGGCAAAGGAGCATCGGTGTGACTGTCGGTTGTAATAAGATTCGACTGTATTAATCAGTACTCCTTCGAAACTCCGAATGCTGCCACCCATGTTATATACTCCTCTCCACGAAACTATCGTGGAGCTGATCATGTCAGCTGACTCATGTCGTCAGAATTTCACGTGCTCAGTTATGCTGCGGGTTTATGTAGCTACTCAAGCTGTGGGTGTACTTTAAGCGCCGCAATTATCAGGTCAAATCCCCATTGTTAGGAGAAGACGGAAGACACCAGAATGAGTGGATTCATTGTTTGCGCAATCGGAAATTGCTGTCTCGGCAGCGGCGGCGCTGGTAAGACCAGGAAGTACATTGACAATGCCAAGTCATGTCTGGAAGCGAGCGAGACTGTGGTGTCGGTTTCTTTTATGTGTGCTTTGGTGGTAGGTGGAGAGTGTTTATAGTCTTTTTTGGTATGAGCGTTCAAGTGGGGTGTGGACGCTTCTGACCGTCTGGGCTTACGAGCGTCTGAGCTGAAGTCAGTCGACTGACCGCAGGTCAGTGTGTCTCGAACAAGGTGGGATGGGTTTGGGGGCGGGGCCGTGTGCGGAGGACCATTAACTGACCTTGAATTGTCTGAGCACGAAGCAAATGAGACAGTCAGTGCAATAATATCGGTCTGTCACAGTCTCAGGGGGCAGGGTACTGCGATGGCCTTCCACGAAAGTAATATGCTGGCTTAGGCCAACAATGAAACAGTGGTGTCCGAAGGCTGTGTTTTCTCAACGAGTGCCCAACTGCACTCTAGACCGAAATCTCTTCTGCGGTTAATGGGCTAATCAGGCGTTAAGACGAGCCAGATTTCTTTGATTACGCAGCCTGGCTGCTCTTTGGGCGTCTTAGGACAGAAAATAAGCCATAAGCTCGGGCATGTAGTTCGTCTCATCCCTTCTGGGTGCGTAATTATCCCCAAAACGCGCCACGTGGTAGCTGCGCTGGACCAAGGCATGACCAAATCGGAGTCCGGCGAGCGCTTTTGGTTAGTGTCCGCCGTGCCGGCCTTCTGCGTCCTCTGCCACCTTCGGTCCTCTGGATTACGTCGTCAGCTGTTCCGCTCAAAACAGGCCATGCGTTGAATGCGCCGGTCCAGCATTAGGGGACAGATCAGGGCGCAGCAGGCGTTATTTGGGATGCGCCTCCACAACAAATATCACACAGGTTGGGGGGTATGGTGGCACGCCTGGGTGCGGGTCCTCTTGACTTGGTCATAATAGCTGGCCCAGGTGAGGGAGTAGGAGGTAGTACGCTGGTTGCTTCGACTGTCTACTATTGTTGCCGACAGCCATCGTGGCCATGTCCTTTTTCAAGGTTCCGTTTCCCCAGGATTATCCACCACCGCAGCGAGCGTTCCAGACGCACTGACCTGCAGCCGCCAATCGACCGACACATGCGTCCACGGAGTTGCGGCTGTCCATCCGCTACTGGAACACACCAGCCCCCTGCAAACAGAACATAAGCGACTTGGACACCACACCTGAGCTATTACAATACACCCCGATTGGACACCACTTGAGCTCGGCCCACGAACCTACAAAAGCAGCTGCCACCGCTATTTCCGAGAGTCTATGAGTGGACGCGGTCCGCACTAGACCTGGCCTCGCCAGAGCCAACTACCTCCCGGGAGGACAACTCAGGGTTCCGTATAAAATAAACCCCTCAATCTCGTGACCTCAGTCATTTCCTACAACATTTGATTTGGCCTGACAATTATAGAGCTCTGATTTCACTCTCGTCTCTTAAACTTTACACTATAAACTAGTTCACACGAAAGTCTACGTCCTCGCTCTCACCCTGAAGTGGGACGCACGGTGAACATCGTCGGCAGTGACGGTCGTACCCTGTTGGGTGCAACCGAATCTACTCCCATCTTAATAATACGTTCTACGACACGGATCAATTAGATGCGCGGGGGAATAAAGTGCTAGCTTTTGTTTAACAAATTCGCCAACGTTTGAACACTCCTGCTATAGTGGCAGACGTAAACATTCCACCTATCAATATTTCGAGTATGTTTTACTATCCCAAGTGCTCTCCGCCCGAACATGTTTTTAAAAATTAACTTTCCTCTTACTAAAGAATCACATGTGGGGTGCAGAACCATGAATGACTAGATCGCAGTTGGTTACCAGGCCTCGTATTACAGGTGGCTGGGGGTTTTGTTTACTGAGGCCATTGTGTGGGACTCCATAATCACATCTGACCCATTTGGCTTCGGTTTTACGTTTGAGGTTAGGCTTAGGGCACTGGTTAATGGTTTGCGATTTTCGGGTTGGGGTTATGCCTTTAGGCTTAGGTTATGGGGTTACGGTTAGGGTTTGAGCGTACGAATAGGTTTCAGTATTACGTTTACTTCGGCCATTTTCCTTGACACTGTCATGCATAGCAAAGAAATCCCGAACGCGGAACCGCTCATCGAGCTTCATGCGTAGACTGCCCAAGTGCTTAATTACCAGCGCTAGCCGTTGTCCTCTAGTTTTTGCTCTAGACTATTAATCCCTGAAACCTACTACTCGGGGCAAGATCGTGAGCTCACTAGGTGTTTTCGCCGTCCATTGTAGGCGGTGAATGTTGGCTGTATAATAATTCCTTGATAGTTCATATGATTCACATTTAATTTGACAGTTTGCAGAGTACTTTCGTACCGGTAGGATGCGAAAACTTGATGAGGCGAAAACTGTTTGCAGCGATTTTCGCTGCTATTTATGACCCACCTTGCTCTTCTTTGGTGGAGATGCCGGCATATGTCCGCGGTTACGTACATTTTAGGTCAAAAACGGCACTGTACTCCCTTCTTTACCCGGCTGGGCGCCCAGTACCGCGGTCTGAAAGCATGAGAATTCTAACAACAGCCGCAACAGTATCTCATTGCGATCCCTTCTTTTAGACAAGCACGCATTTTCCCCCTATTTGCGAATATTCCACAAATAACTGTGGAAATGCCCATCAACAAGTGATCATATTGGCTTCTAAGCATAAGGTACGGTTCGTGTTGTTCGGTTTAGACACTGCTAATATGTAATTCTGAAACGAGACGGGCGGAGTAATAGTAGCTTTAGAAATATCTAAGTGTTTATAATGTCATCCTTTTGCACATTTATAATCCTAGGGCGGATCTTAAAATCGGCCAAAGGTAAAACAAATAACTTCAACGTAAAGAAAAAGCTTAGTGCTTCCGTTTACAACAGAAAGATTAACAGGGAGGCTCAGGGAAAAGAAAAGGTCCAAAATATGATTCGAATTTCTTCCTGACTTTACCGCAGAAGGCGAACTAAAGAACGTGGACATTCGCTGGCGAAATAAGTCACTAAAACACTGTGTTAAGCGGTAACTTAATAAAGAAGGTTTTTCGATTTGTCAAGAGAACATTGATTAACAACTGTCGTTCTAGACATCCATTTCGTTTTACAGCTGGGTTAGCATTTGAATGAGTATACAGCCTCAACCCAAACGGCCACTTGTACTTTAAAAATGTCAAAAAACCCAATACTTTGTTAAATGTTTTTAAGAAATATCCTACATTCAAGGTTGCGCAAAATATGTAGTATGGACCTGTCTTTTGGGTAGTCGATTGAGAATATTAAGAAAACTTAAAGTATTCACCGACATTTTAACACTCTGGAGCTCAGCGGACCGCGCTGTCGGTAAAAGCCGAGCAGCAATTATACGGAAGAAATTTTACTCCGATACAGGCAAACTTGTATGCTAATTGCCACATCTGGTAAGTCCGTGCATATTTTTTGCCCTTGTCAACAGTGATCTTGTGAATAATTTTATTCCCTTGGCATCCCTATCGGGGCCGTCAAATGAAGCCATATTTGTTTTAATTAGCCGCATTTCAAACAGTACAAAAAGGAACATTACAGCAATTTCTCTTAGAACAGTTTTTGAATCTGTAATAAAGCTACGGGCATCTGACTGACCACTAAACTGGGTATTTTATCAGTCCTTAGGGAATATTATATGGCGAAGTTGTTTTACTTGTGTTCTTTCATTTACACATCTATTTGAATAAATAGGTTTGGCGTACTTTTAAAACTCGAGTTTACTCATCTGACAAGATTTTTGGCATTTTCGGCATTTCTGCTTTCCGTAAGAAAATTGTTATGCCTGAACAGTGTAGTATTACTTTTCTTTGTTCTTGTTCAATCTAAACGCTTTCATTTTTGAATTGAAGTTTTGGTCGGTGCACACGGGGTACTTCCCGAGTGATAAACGATGTTCCATAAATTTAGACACACCAATCTATTTAGGCCACATACTCTCGTAAAGCCCTGTTCTTCAGCAGCCATGTTTCCGTAGATGGACAGTTTTATTGACCGTTCGCTTGGCATTCGCTAAAATACTATCACATTTTTGATTCTGTCAAAGTTATTGCATGTTCCTCTCCCTTACAGCCTCCGTCCCCGTGTCGCTGTTGATGGTGGTATTGGAGGATCTCCGAATTAGGGGCATGCCACGTCTTGCACACCCGCTTACGACCATACTTTAGGAAGACTAATTTACTACCTCAATGAAAGCAGTAGACTGAATTTTGTGACTAAAAATATCTAGGCGACTAGAACTCGCATCGGATACACGCCGGACACGGATGTGTTAAAAGTGACAGCAAAAAACTAGAGGAGTACGGAGAGCATCCTGTAATGGGCGAGTTAAAGATGGAAGGAAAGAAGAATGTGAGGTAGTGCCTATTACTATTTGAGTCGGAATTCTATGTTTTTCAATAGTATGCCATTTATTTTGATATCAACAAAGGTCTACAAACTCCTCTTGACTCCATGAACTGAAATTAATCAGATGCCCCGTGTCGACTTCCGTTCCTTACTTTCTTGATGCTTTTAGCTTAAGTACTAGTGGCATCCTTTTTTGTACTCCCTCAAGTTTGTCAGTTTGCAAAAGGCCTCCCGAATGTTAATAAAGTCACACTTATGACGCCATCCCCGTCGTTATGTACTTGGTTCCAGGATAAAAAAGGACAATGGTGATTTTCAGCATGGAAATTAAAGTAATCCAGTGTCCTTGCTAAAATCACAAACTCAAATTACGCAAGTTTTTCGTTAACTAACAGATAGTGTCTCATGAGCGGACCGTCCGACAGAAAATTTTGAAGTTCGCGCTTCAACGGCACCAGACGGAGACGTTTTCTAAGTTTGTGAGTTTGCCTTAATGGTGTACTTTGCATCGAGAAAACGTATCATTAAACTTCAAAGTACGGACCATAACAGGTATAATTTGCGTAAACGTTTCAGGATATCCAACGCAGTCGGCTGGATTTTGACACACTTGTCATTTTAAATCCTTCGAATGAATATAACATCAGTCTGTACAGCCATGTGCCACTTTACATTTGTGGGAAAGGCCTAGTCGATGGGAAGCCGGTGCCTTGGTCGATCCTTGGAACATCAGTTCGAAATCTGTGCCTCGGCGGTACAGCGCATTTTATGGAGACCTTTGAGTGCCAAGTTTATCCAGGAAAAATTTGAATTCCGGGGAGACACCAGCATTCGATGAGCGTAACTCAGAAAGGATAACCATCGGCGGAGAACAAATCCTGTGTTGATAGAATCGCTTATCACATTGCCTATAAGCTGACCTTTCTTCCGAAACAGTCAAACCGGAGAAGGGAACATTCCCTGACAAATACAAAGCTGTAAATGCTCGCATCACCCCAAAGACTCTCGTGAGTTGGCTTTCATAAGACTGAGGACTTCAGAGGCTACATGGTGCATCATACTTGACAGGACAGGTATTAGCCAAAAACGCAGACACGTGGTTCGCGGATGTTCTGTCGCTGCATGACAGTTGCGAGAGGTTCGGCTCATCAGGAGGTCCTCAGCGTTCCCTGTGTGCTTTTCCGGAAGGTAAGCTAATTTTGAAATTGCAATCTTTTAATTTCCTCACCGATTAATCGTTAACTTGGAGTATATCAGATTATTTGGGACTTTAATCTCAGACTGGAATTCGAAATGAATATTTGGTCCGGAGTCTATCAGTCACAGCGGAATAACGAGGTAATTATCATAAACTGCCAATAGTCAGCCCGTATTATTTCACATCACAGTCAACAGGGCGATCCATCCGCGGTTCAGTGGTGCAGAATTTAGCTCAATCTGCAACGTTCTGAGGGTTTGAGTCCGAGTGCTCGATCCTTGCAGACTTCACTCGTCGTGAGAATGGCTGGTGATTACAAAAAATCCCCAAAATGACGCATGAATTCCCTTGCTTTATCGAATACATTTTCAATTATTGGTTGTTCGGGTTGCGAGAATTCCCATTGAAGAATTTAAAGAACAATTTGGCTAGCATAGGTTTGCTTTTGATGAATTCTCTGACCTGTACATTGTTTATTCGTCGCGCGATGCAGAACAGAGTTCCAAAGTGCAACCAAATCAACCGCATTTCACGTCCTAATTTAAAATAGATCAGCGGATGACATTTCCACGCCTCCGATCTTACCGCCTTGTCCTAAGTTTCCTTGCCCTCTCTAGAACTGCCATAGCTGTCTCGCCCTCATTGAGAGACGGATATAGGCGATTTTAAGACACTTCAGTCTTTTAATCTCCTCAGATATAAATCGCCTACGTGGAGTAAAGCAGTCCAAATGGAGCTATATAGGTTCAGTCAGCTGCAATTCATCAGCTGCATTTGAGTAATAAAGTAATACTCCTGCGCTACCAACAGGCAGTCAGTAGTATACATGTGTCGCATGATTCGATGAAAGTTCAGCCGTGTGTTTCGCGATATTCTGTTCCTGCATGAAGCGACTTGGAGGTTTTCGGCTCATCATCCACAGCGTTTCCCGTATGTTGTATTGGTAGATACTCTAGTTCTGATGGACTAAAAAGCTGAAATTTCAAAATTGAAGTATCTATCAGAAAGCACACTGCGAGCGCTAAGCCGAAGCCCTCGCAGTTGTGTCATGCAGCGGCATAACATCGGCAAAACGCATGAGTGGGCTTTTAGTCAGCAAATTGGGCAATATTTGGACAGTACTGCATGGCTTTTATTTATGCGAGATGTCCAGTGTTACATTCCGGTCGCTTTTACTGTCATTTCTCGACTCGCAGCCGCCCATCAGCTAGCCGCAACCCTATTCTTTCAATGAAAAGTTGTTTGATACACCATCTATACGCTGCCCTCAGTAATTAACATAAATGCAAACAATGGTAGGGGACGCTCACCGGTCGTGCTTACGGAACCCACTAGTTCCGTTGTACCTTATGGGCTCTCTCTCGAGCCCAACCAGCAGCCGCCCAGCGGAGCGGAATGACATTAACGACGAAGACAAGGGAGACTGGTCAGCCAGTCATACCCAAATCCGAAGTTTGGAACGCTCGACGCTTGAACTTACGACCTGTTAGTTAGAAGTCCACGCCGCTAACCACTCTGCCACGAGGCCGTTGCCCTGTCGGTTTCGATCGGGAATATACAATGGTAGGGACGCTCACCGATCGATCTTACGGAACTCACTCATTCCGTTGTGCCTTACGGGCTCTCTCTCGAGCCGAACCAATAGCTGCGCATGATATAGACAGAATGGCATTACCGACAAAGACATGGGAACGACAAACAGATGTTTCTTATGAAACGCCGAGCGGACAGTTCGGGCCAGGCATCATTCAGTCCACCGATGTGCACGATTTGTTTGGGTTCAGCCACACAAGAAGGCCTGCCAACATGTGCTTCATCTCAGTCGGAGACGTAACCGATTTGTACCACCCCCCAGCTGGTGTACTGGCGCGGCCATAAACGGTCCACACTAGCACTGGCCATGCAGTACGCAACCCACCTTCCTTTTAGAACATTGGTGACAACAACAGCTACTGCTCGCACCTGCATGCC
>CACRXP010000775.1:106545-116749 GCA_902702965.1 Spirometra erinaceieuropaei
GGCGAAATTATAGCCAACTTCAGCGGGGTCCCGAGAGAGGAACGTCCACCCGTATGTCTACATCCGTACTTGTCAGGGCTTTCACAGAGACATCAGCTCGTTATTCTACCAGGCAACTGGACAGAAAAGTCTGAACCGCAACTGAAAACGTTCGAAAAAGCCCACATATGCAACCTCAATTACCCACTTAAGTGACCCCCACGTTCTAATGGTGAGACGCTTGAAGAGGTTGGAACACAGGACTTAGATGAAACGTGGGACACCCGATCACTAGAACAAAAACTTAATCCATCCGGCGTCTTCAAGCACGAAACCAGCATCAGAGAACAATTGACGGTTTTCGACACATCTCTTGCCGCAAATCGTTTTATCAGCACTCTGTATTGCCATTCCTCGCACGCCATCTTGCCTGTAAAGAGACAGAAATACAAAAACTAAGACTTGGAGTCCCTGTTACAATTGTGCCCTTCTGTGTAAACCTCTTTGAGGCTTGAGTGACTTGCTAAATTGTATTCTGTCCACAAGATAAAGATAAAGCGAATTTCTCTCTCTCATATTGGACGCACAGGGGTGCAGTAGGATAGAACTGCAGTTGCTACGCGATCACCCATCCACCAAGATTGGCCTCACCATCGGCACCGGAGACCCTACTTGCCGTGATTTTATCACGCTGCAAGTGCGAAGAAACATTGGTATTGCGAAAACCTCCAAGCAAAAAAACATTCAACAAGACGCTGCTGGTCAGCTGTGCGTAGGAACGATACGCAGAGGACAAAATGACAATTAACGGACCTCACTCAGCGGCAAATCACCCGCCTTTGGAGGGTGTTAAGACAGTTAGGTAACGAGACGCCATCTGAAGCCTGTAACTGGACGTCTTCACCCCTCTCAAGTCCATGTCGCAGACCGAGGGCGGCGCTGGCTGGAAAGCCCTCCAGGACCGTCCGGTGCGGCGAGTCGATAGCAGAGACCGTCTGACAACATCAGAAATGAGATAAAGTAGGACCGAATTGACATCTAAAACGGTCTGCCCATTGAGTTCTTGGCAAGGGTATGGTACGTAACCCCATTCGGAGAAACCGTAGATAGTTACGAACACAACGCCATGGGCATGCCTCCAATGGGGAAGCTCTAACCAGTAAGCCTTTAAGGAGACCTCGGACTTAACCACAATCTCGAGTCAGGCCTTAAAACCCTAACTCAACTTCAGATCCGAACCATAGTCCAAGCCTGGCAACCCTAGTCTCAAGAGTAGACCAACTAACACCAACTCTAACCGTTGCCCAAACCCTAGCCTTGAGCCCAGAAGGGGCAACTTAAATGTCGATAACGCCAGAGGTCAAAATCCGCTTCTTGCATAACTCCTTTCGTGACCTCCTGCCAGGCGAACCGTTATGAAGCACATCCACCTAAGATAGGTTTTTAACCAAATACCCAGGGGGATTACATACCCTATCCTCACCAGCTTCTACTTTCATGACAAACGCCTGCTCCAAAGCCCCGGCTACATACTGCAAACTGCAGTAAGCAAACGTCTATACTTAGCCTCCTCCATGCACCACCTTCCGTCACCTTACCTCCTTGCAACCGTGGTAGATCAGTCCGTGAATAAGATCAAACGCGATGGGAGAATGCCGAAGCCAATAGCGTGGATTACGGCTTCCCGGGTCAACATTAGCCCCGTGTGGTGGATCATCAGGCTAATGATATTTACAACAATGAGATGGATTTGGGGGCCAGTCTGGTTGTCCGTTTAATGGACCGACAGTCACAGCGGATTAAATCCACCACCAAGCAAACAGTTCAGGATGAGGATCAGTCAGGAGGGCGGAGAATGATTCGTAAATAGAGGACAGAGTCCCGGCGAAACATTGCATTTAGATTCCCCAATGAACCCATGGCTCGTGAACCATGAGGATGTCAACCGGTGCGGCTAGACGATGTGTCTTAATTCCATTCGAAACCTACTCGCAGCCCAACTGTGGCTCGACGAGGCTGGGGTGAGTGTGACTGTCGCAGCTTGTTAAAATGAGGCGGTCAGTCGGGAGATGACATATATTGCCACTGGTTCCACGCTAGATCAGTCACCTGCACCCAAACCGATCGTCAGCGGTTTTGATCTACAGTGAGTGACCGATCTCATGAAATGTCTGCCGAAATTTTCCAAATGCGCATTCGATTAGGAAGGATTACTTAGGCGCGGTTGTAATACTGATTATCTTGCGGCATAATCCTATAATACTCCGGACTTGCTAGGATTTCGGCTTTTGCATGCACCTCGTTTCGACTTCCTGTAGGAGTTGCACTCGGCAAAAAATAACTACCTAATTGGCGTGCATTTTTTACACTGATTTTCGATGTTCTTGCAAATTCAAATATATTTTATAGAAACCACGAACAAAAATATGCTTTCTTTCAGTCGTTAGATAGAGAATCACGTCATCTTCATATTTTACACTCGAAGAAGGAGTATAATTAGGTTTCAAAAAACTTTTATAATTCCCGAATAATTTGGACCCTAATCAGTCGTTGCATTAGCACTTAGTGATTTCAGTCTACAAGGTGCATGTGTTCCGCGTAAAGAAAATCACGTATTCTTCTCTGCCTTTAAAAAGATACCACATGGGGTCCATAAAATTCTGCGAAGGATGCGGCCTGTGTTGTTCATTTCATGAGGAGCAGTGGTAAACGGACAGACACGATGCTGTATGAATAGACACTGTACTGTCTTAAAAATCTCATAATTAGAAACTTTTGGTCCCCAATTGTACTCCTTCTTCGAGTATAAAATACGATGACATGATTCTCTATCAAACGACTGAAAGAAAGCATATTTTTTTCGTGTTTTTTATAAAGTATATTTGAATCTATAAGATCATCGAAAATCAGTGCTAAAAATGCGTGCTATTTAAGTAATCATTTTTAATGAGTACGGTTTCTACAGGAGATTTAACAGCAATGCATTCAAAAGCTGATATCCTGCCGAGTCCGAAATATTATAGAAATATGCCGCATGATAGTCAATATTACAACCCCACCTAGGTAATCCTTCCTAATCAAAAACGCATTTCAGAGATCGGTCACTCACTGTAGTTCTGGCGGGTGCACTGAAACAGCTGGTTAGATCAGCCAGACAAGCCTGGTATGATGGCCACATTGAGGAGATGTGCACGTCATCGACTCGCTCTCCCCTCCTGGCCGAGGCCACACGTCAGCCCGAACAGTGCACCTCGTGGCATACGATGCTCCAAACTAACCAGCTCTCGCGCGCCCGCTGACTGGTCAAACCGGCGTCTCTGGGTTTTACACTAGTCACGTGGACAGGAATACAGCAAGCCACGAGCTCCGACACTTGATCCATCGAACGGCAGAAAGAACGACTGCTTAAACCTTACATTTCCGTTTTCGTTCTCCCAACTTGTGATAAAAGAATCTCATCCTCCATCCGACACTGTGGTGTCTCTTCTCACGCTCCTCCCGAGCAGCAATAAGTGAATACAGCAAAAAGTGCGATTATAGTCTTCGATAAAAATTATAGAAAAGATGACCAAAGGACATGAAATATCGAAGCGATCCGAGGCGCAGACGATAAAGAAGCTTCAAATCTTGAGTAGTTAGAGGAAAAAAAGTGGATGCTGGATATAGGCAAGGGCATGTGAGAGGGAGGTTGAGGCTTCGGCGGACACAGGAGACCTTTCAGCTGAACTGACGACACCCGGAGACCTGGAAGTGACGAGTACCCTTCATCGCCACACCGCAGAGCCAACAGAACTCCTGATGACACCGGTTGCAAGTCATGTGGTTGCAGCCCCCATTTTTCTGTCAGGGGAATGAAGCACAGAGACAGGTAAAGTGGAGGGGGAGAGATGGGAAGGTAGGCGTACGGTTTTGGCGAAGGTGAGTCGCGCAGGGTGGCGACTGCAGCTCAGAAAATTGCGTGTAAAAATGAGAGAGGGGCGGAGATTGTAAAACGGCAGCGGAACAACGGAAGAGGGTAGGGGAGCCCCCGCAGGGCTAGCGATAAAGGGCGCATCGTGTGCCGAAGTGGTCGTAGGGGGTCCGGTCGTCTAGGACGGTGAGGCAAAGCCAGCAGAAGTTCTTAAAACAGCTGGTGCATCTCATGCGGTTACAGCCGGTATTTTTCTAGCAAACAGAAAGTGATTGTGCAAAGAGAAGAATGCGCAGGGGAGGACAAGCAAGAAGAGAAATCAAGGCGGAAGATTGAAACCGACAGAGAGAGAGAGAGAGTGAACAAAATAAAGATGAAAAGCTGTCAACCTGATGCTGTCTGATGTCGTGGGTGGAGGGGATAATTCTGAAAACATTATGCGAAATTAGGCATGCAGTAGGCCTTACAAATGAACGCGTGGCCCACAGGCTATGATAACCAATTAAGACGCCCAGCCGCTGCGGTCAGAAAAATCTGTTTTCAGATTAGGTGAGTGGATGTGCGGCGTGAAGTATCAGGGCAGTGGCATACTCTCTGTTCAAGCATCGAGGTCGAAATTTACAGACTGTTTAAAGTGATGACCACCGGTCACCTCGTCAGGCAGCTGATTGGTCGAGATGCCGACCAATTATAAAACGTCAGATTCCATGTTTAAACAGCAGGTAATCGCCTACCAAAGGCCAAGGAACACATCAACAAACGAATTGAGGTTAAAAATGAGTAAAGGCCTCGTAAAACGTCTAAACTACGTTTCTCGATGATCGTTCGGGCGCGAGGCATGCATGTTTACTCGCTCGAAATACAAATCAGGAATTATACTCGCACTTAAACTCTGGACTGTGTAATGGCATTCCGATAATGATTTGGACAGGGAAGCGACCATGCCCATAATTTCCTCATCTATAGTAGATGTGCTAACTCATGAAATGTCAACCAAAATTTCGAAATGCGTTCTCGTTTCGAAAAGATAAATTAAGTAGTGTCGTAAAACTCACCATGATGCAGCATAAATCTATAATGATCCAGTTACCTCAGGGTGTCGGCTTTCGAAAGAACTTGTTTTCAGCTGCATGCAAGATCTATACTCTGCAAAAAATGACTACTTAAGAAGCATGCAATTTTATCATTGATTTTCGATGCCCTTGAAAATTCAATTATATTTCATGGAAAACATGCACCAAAATATTCATTCTTTTACTTATTCGGTAGAAAATCACGCCTTCTTCCAATTTCATACTCAAAAGAAGAGGATAATTCAGTTTTAAAAAACTTTTCTAATTCCCGAATAACTTTGAACCCAACCTACTGTTATACTTGCATTCAGGGTTTCAAAACTACAAGCTGTATATTTTCCGTGTACGGAAAACCATGCATTTCTCTATGGTGTTAAGAGGAGATCATGAGGTTCATAAAATTAAGCAGTGGATTTGTGCAATATTGTTAACTTTACAAGCCACATTCGTAAATGCAGATACATGACGTTTCATGAACGGCCATTTAACGGTATTAAAAAATCTCACAATTAGAAACTTTTTTAAAACCGAATTATACTCTTCTTTTGAGTATGACATTGGAAGAAGACGTGATTTTCTACCGAATAAGTAAAAGAATGAATATTTTGGTGCATGTTTTCCATGAAATATAATTGAATTTTCAAGGGCATCGAAAATCAATGAGAAAATTGCGTGCTACTTAAGTAGTCATTTTTTGCAGAGTATAGATCTTGCATGCAGCTGAAAACAAGTTCTTTCGAAAGCCGACACCCTGAGGTAACTGGATCATTATAGATTTATGCTGCATCATGATGAGTTTTACAACACTACTTAATTTATCTTCTCGAAACGAGAACGCATTTCGAAATTTTGGTTGACATTTCATGAGTTAGCACATCTACTGTATAAACAGCGCTTAATGCGAAGACTTGAAAAGATAAAGCCATTTATGACGCGAAGAATTTAATAGAAAACTTGTTCGCAAACTTCTAAACCCAGTCCAATGGAGGGGGTACACACCAAAACGCAAAATAGCCAAGCTTTACAAAAACCGTAAACTACTCCCTGAACGAAAAAATCACGGTAATCACGGAACTGGTAATACGACCAGAGACTACTCAAACACCATATTCGTTGACAGTAGTAGCACAAAACCAACGACTGAAACTTGGTTATAGCATGCTCACTGTCTCATAGTCACAGCACGAAAAGAGTGTCCCGTAACACGATCGGTGAGCGCTCATCCTCCATATATACATATACATGACAAATGTATTATAGCGTACTCCTGACATATGTGCAGTATGGTATTACCGACAAAGACAAGGGAGACTGGAATGGCCATTTTTGGCCTATTAGCCGTCGTCAGTCAGTCATACCCAACCCCGAAGTGTGGAACACCCGAGGCTCGAACTCGCGACCTGTTAAAAAGATCGGTGAGCGCCCCTCTACCATTGTATATTCCCGATCGAGACCGACAGGGCAACGGGCTCGTGGCCCAGTGGTTAGAGGCGTGGACTTCTAACTAACAGGTCGCGAGTTCGAGCCTCGGGTGTTCCACACTTCGGGGTCGGATATGACTGGCTGAGGACGGCTAATAAGTCAGAAATGGCCATTGCAGTCCCCCTTGTCTTCGTCGGTAATACCATACTGCCTATATCATGCGCCGCTGTGCGGCTGCTGGTTGGGCTCGAGAAAGAGCCCATAAGACACAACGGAACGAGTGAGCTCCGTAAGATCGGTGAGCGCCCCCTACTGTTGTGGTGTGCATTCCGAGGTGATATAATGAAAAAGAGAAGGCTCTTCGGAAAATCGAGTTGTACTCGTAAATTTTCAAGTCGGTGACACCGACCCGTCGTCAGACGAAATGAGCAGAGAGGAAAGTGAAATGGGCAGACTAGGTCGGCTGGCGCGACAGAATAGACAACGACAAACAGACAGCCGATGCGTGAGAGGGATGGGCACCGAGTTATGGGGCAGGGTAGGGGGCGTTCACCGAGCTTACGGAACTCACTCGTTCCGTTGCGTCTTACGCAGGCATCCCAAGAAATATAATTTTAAGGCAAATACGTTCTTTGGGGAAAGTAAAATACTTTGTCAAGTAAATTTTCGACGCTGATTCCCCAGGTTGTCTTCAGACTTGAGCAAATGTTCAAAATGTAAGAGAATGTGCACATCCCAGGTTCTTGTGTAAGAGAAGACGAAGACCTCATCACTGGATCGGTAGCTTTATCGGTTTTGGCTTTAGGACTCGACCAGGAGTTCATAATTAGAGACTGTTAGAGTGCAGCACCGTGTGAAATGTATATCGTTGTGCCGCGAGAGGGGGGTTACGTCCGTGGCTAGGTCTGGTTCGTGCCACCTGGCCCACAATGGTCCCCAGGCGTTGTGACGGCGTTTTGCCTTCGCGGCGATGTGAGCTGCGTCACCTGGCTGCGTGGGCGGAGGGCGTGATATCAAGCAGGCAAATCGATGCGTCTGTTGATAGAGTTGGTGTCCGACACCCACACCTTCAACAGTTCTCGCGCCGTCCTGTTGCCGGCCCGCGCCAATATCCGCGTGTTGGCGAAGTCGAACAATCCTGGCCTTCCTCCAGCGTGTGAGTGACGACTTTAGATAATGGATCTCATGTCCGAGCGGCCCGTTTGTGCTCGAGTATTCGCGAACTGAGACGTCGTCCGGTTTGGCCTGTGTAATGGCAAGGAGAGTTATGGCACGGGATTTGATAGACTACGCCCGACTGCTCATCTGCGTTCAACCGATCTTTCATCTTCATGATTCTGCTACGCATAGTAGCCGCCGGATGATGGGCGATGCCCACGCCTAACTCTGTCGCAATGCATTCTGTGGCCTCGGATACACTCTTTATGTACGGTAGGGAATGTCAAATTGTTGGTGTCTCTCTTCCGTTTGTCCGTCGTGGGTGCGTGCGTATGCAGCGGCTGATGAAACTATTTGCGTAGCCGCTCTTTGTCAATTGGTCCCTGAATTTCTCCTTCGGGGTTGCTACAGTGCGTTTTTACCCAGTCGAAAAGCGCCCTCACACAGACCCGTTTGTGCACCACCGGGTGGTTGCTATGATAGCTGAGGACCTGGATTGTAATGGTCGCCTTTCTGTACAGTGTGGTGCTGCGTTTACCATCAGATGTGCGCGTGCCAAGCACGTCAAGGGACGCTCACTCGTCGTGTTGTGCCTGAAGGCTCTCTGTCGAGCCCAACCAGCAGTCGCACAGCGGTACATGGTATAGACAGAATAGCATTACCGGCAAAGCCAGGGGAGACTGCAACGGCCATTTCTGGCTTATTAGCCGTTGTCAGTCAGTCATACCCAACTCCTAAGTGCGGAACAAATGGGGCTCGATCCCGCGATCTGTTGGCTAGAAGTTCAAAGCCTTAACAATTGAGGCACGGGCTCTTTATCCTGTTAATTGAGATCGGGTATACTAATAAATACAAGGGAGACTGGGGTGGCCGTTTCTGGCTTATTGGCCGTCGTCAGCAGTGACATTCTGTACATATGTATACATATATATATATGGATATAAGCGAAAATGCTGACCACCGGTGTTGAGATTGAAGAAGAAGGTAAGGCGATCTCTGGGAAGAACAATTTAATCAGCTGACGTTTCGTACTCAAACTCGAGCACATCCATTGGCAGGGAAGAGGTGCCATAGGGTTTTACGCTCCCACATCAACACACACTGCAGCATAGAAGCCGGGAAGCTGAAGACTTCGCAGCCACGAGGTGAAACCACGAGCGTTATCTACGGAGTTCGGTATGACTTCTGCTAAGTTAAGTACACTAAAAAGACCGGTAAACAACTATAGACTGGTGTTGGAGAACATAGGAGGGCAGTAAAAGGAATGGGCCCACTGTCTCTGGTATCGGAACACTGCGCCGACTCTGGACACACGTCCACCTTCAAGAATTCCGAAATTCTGGGTCGAGGAAATAACCGCGTATCCAGGGTAACAATCGAGGTTTGGGACACGACAACCTCCGTCAGCCGTTGCGAGGCGCTTACTGCGGCCTATCAAGCCTACCGAACGCAGCTCAATGAAGAGAATAGCAAATGTGAACCTCGGCCAAACATGAGTAAGTCCACGCACGCAGACGCGCCACAACTCCGATCCGACGAAGGCGTAGTCTTCACTACGGCCGTATCGCCTATTAATCCGGCAGACAAGAAAACAGGCAGTCGTGGGAACGTGCACAAGACTGTCAGCCCAGGAAGACAGCTAAAGTCAGTGGTGGTACAGAGGACGGCTGCCAACGTCTCAACGCCGGTCACCGGCGTCCCATTGTTGCCACCTACCCAATAAGGACGTTAACCCATTGTTAAATCCATTAAAGATGAGGCTAGTTGCTTTTCTACACCCATAGTCTGACGACGAGCTGGGGGACCTGCCTTCAAAATTTACACAATAAAAGTTACAGTTCCCCAGAGAATTTCATCTTCCTAATTGACTTTCTTTGGATGCCCGTTTTTTAGTTCATATATATATATATATATATATATATCAGGAATGGGCGCACACCGATCTATTGGCTTCACAAAGCAAACAAGCTCCGTATGTGTGGCAAAGGTCACGAACAGGCAACCAATTACCAGGCCGAAGTCGGCCAAGTCATAATAGCAGCGAGGAGGGACGACATAGAATGCGGGTAGATTATTACAGCACTGTTTCGGGTTTATTCTGCCTTCATTCAGCCAATCATAGCCCTGACCACCAGCAGCTGAGACCAGAAACACAAACATGCGCACAGACGCACCTGGCGCAGTCGGTCCACCACTGAGGCCTACCAGATGGGTCATAAGCACTTCATCGAACCGAAGTTCATCAGTGCCTCGCCACCTGTCATTCTCTGTCGCTGCAGATCGGGTATTTATCAATCAGGAATGGGCGCACACCGATCTATTGGCTTCACAAAGCAAACAAGCTCCGTATGTGTGGCAAAGGTCACGAACAGGCAACCAATTACCAGGCCGAAGTCGGCCAAGTCATAATAGCAGCGAGGAGGGACGACAGAGAATGCGGGTAGATTGATACAGCACTGTTTCGGGCTTATTCTGCCTTCATTCAGCCAATCATAACCCTGACCACCAGCAGCTGAGACCAGAAACACAAACATGCGCACAGACGCACCTGGCGCAGTCGGTCCACCACTGAGGCCTACCAGATGGGTCATAAGCACTTCATCGAACCGAAGTTCATCAGTGCCTCGCCACCTGTCATTCTCTGTCGCTGCAGATCGGGTAT
>CACRXP010000775.1:155596-168308 GCA_902702965.1 Spirometra erinaceieuropaei
GTTAATGCTGTAGTCTAATCCTTGAGTATGCCACTTCAGACGACTGTATAACCACTTAGTTAGATTGTAAGTGGGTGATCCGATGAGTGGCACTATAATCCTTAAGGGGGCACTCGCTTCGTTCACTTTCAGGAGGCCATACACGTATGCGATATGGGGATCACTGGGGGTCATTAAGTTGAAGTCATCTGGACTGATAACTTTTAGACAAGCAAGCTCATTAACCTTCTCCTTGATGGTTGTGGCTTGCGTCAGGTCTTCGGCAAGAAGGGCATAGGCCTCCATGTCACTGAAGATTTTATATATATGTGCTCATCATCTTCCGGAGTGGACGAATAACAAAAAATACGTTCGCTGATCGGGTTACGTGACATACCCGTCCCGTTGTGGCTGGGGGACTGGGACGGCCATTTCTGGCTTATTAGCCGTCGTCAGTCAGTCTTGCTCAGCCCCAGGTTTGGGCCACTTGAGCCTCAAACCTACGCTGTTTGCTAACCGAGCGTTATTAATCCAACAATCTACTATTCAGCTCCAAAGGCCCTGAGGATCGAGCTTATCTCGTGACTCGATCCGTGAACGCAATGCTAGATTTGTGGTATAGTCATCAGTTTGTACGTCACATGTATTTGCTAATCCCCCAGCTGTCTATCAAGGGGCTTCTTAATGCGGGGAGTGCTCGCCAGTTTTTTTGGATTTGGGCGCCCGATTGGAGCAAGCTAGTTTCTTGTCTTTTTTGACCCCTGTTATCTCTTGCATCGGTGTATAATATCTCTTGTATGTCCTTTTGGGAAACAGTATGAATAAATAATTGAGTTATGTTTGATAACTTTCGTTGTCAGAGAAATGTATTTTCTTCTCGATTCCGTAAATTGTTAACAGCATTCCATTTGGAGGCTATGAGGTGACTGTTGGCGTAATGCAGAATAACTTCCGCATAAGTTTCCTCGCGGCAAACTGGTGTGTAAAATGTCACCAAAAATATCAATAAACGGCAGTCTGTTATCTGTTTCCTTTTGGGGCGGGACTTTGATTCCTGGAAGTGTTGATGTACTAACGCTGTGGAGCATTTTCCAACACCGAACTCCTTGGCCAAGGCCCACAGTTTGACTGTTATTAAGAGGCTTGGAATCAACATTAACAGACCCACCTTCGAACACGTTCCCACGCATTTCTATTTTCAGGAACTTACAACCCTTTACAACTCCATCAACAACGCTCTCAAAGAGCTCTTCGCCCTTCTCCAACCCCGCACACAGGACTTGCTCAACCCGACCCAACGTGAGGACCTGGATCTGTCTCAGTACTGTCTACGACAGGCCTGCAACATGTTGATGGCGGCCTCAAAGGTGAGCTAGACTGCTTTTCTGGATAAAAAAGAGTTTTCCATTTTGCTCCTCTAGAACAGTTTACGCCTTGTTGTCTCGAAGCTGACCTCTTTTATATGAGCAGAGTGGAAACAGTTTCCCCCCCAAATTGATGGAAGTTGCTGCTTCTATTTACTGGAGCCACCCTCCTTAAACTGTTTGAAAAGTTCAGCATAAACACTTTATTTTGCGTTCTCAGCAGGGCCAGCATATAGTAGCGACCTTGACTAAACTGTCCGCAGAGTAGGCGCTGTCAGATCCTGGGTACAGAAAGCCGACGACTTACTCCGTCAGTTACTCTGATTGGCAATAGATAATAAATCTGGGAAGGACACAGGAGTAAGGACTCCCACTCCCGGATTTTAGATGGCCTTGCTCTAAATACGAGGGGGTTAAAGGTTAGGATTTGGATGCGGGATTTAGTACTTATCCTGGAAATTTGGCACAAGACCGCCTGCAGTACGTGGATGTTGCCACGGTAACTGACATGGAAAGGGGATCAAGAGGCGCTCTTACCCTTTATTATGCATGAAAGTAACCATAGGCCTCACCAGAGGCTTCCACTAAAGTCAAAACGTGCGCCTTTGCGTACAAAACCCCCGACCAAATCGATGTTATCAACTGTGTCCTTTTGGCCGTCTTCTTTGTCTTCCCCAATAACGGCTGCAACATTATGGAAGTATGAGGTATTTATTGCTATCCAAAAATTATGCTTTTCTGAACTGTACGAACGGATTTGTGTCCCGAAGCCATTTTTAGGTTTTTGCCGTGAGAAGCTAACCTTAGATGTCCGGGCAACTTCCGTGGAGGAGCAACGTCTGGCTCGTCAGTGAGTTCATAGGATGTAGTTTAGGTCGACCACCTACTCAAACGTAGCCATTCGTATTATCGAAAGCGAACGAGTCGTAGTAGGACTATAGCATATCGAATTATTTGCTTATATAAACAACATATTATTGCGGAGGCTGTGATATTTGACGGCTACTTTAGTGCTTGATATACTTGCAGTATGTGACCAATCTCATGACAGGTATCACAATTTACGAAAAATAAGTAATCATTCACAGACCGGCACAAAAGAAATGGACCACAGCTTTAAAATAATAATGAACGACTCTAAGCGAATTGAAAACATAAAATAAATATTAAGACTAACATTATGTTGTTTAGAAATATCGACGTTTTTTAGAAAGGCGGAAAAAAACGAGTAAATAGGGCAGCACAAGTAGAACAACATTTGAAAATAGTTCTTTCGTGAAGTTCTTATTACATATTCTTCGCGAATAAGTGTGATATCAAGTATGGCAGTTAGCCAACAGCCTACAGTTTCAGTATAGATTCCAACACGGTTCCACGAGAATTAGCCTTTTTTCTGTACTTACATTGTCTGTGTAGAATCCTTTGTCATCTGAGTCACGCGTGTAAGCCAACACAGATTTCGGTGTATATACGGCACTATTGATAGAATAAGGTAATAATGAAAAAACGTAAAAACCACAACAATGGATACCCCAGACAAAGAATTCCTTTCTTATTATTCGAGCAAATCGAATTCCCAGCTCAAGATCGGAACACAAAAGTTAGTTAGTTAAAAGAACGCCGATCACGCTCGAAAGAGGGTTGCAAAAAGGGAAAAGGGGAATATCAACAGGGGCCAAATGTGGAAGCACTTGCGAAGAGGGCGTGGAGAATTCCAAACGTTGACCAACTGGATACAACAATCTGAGATGCGGTAAACTAAGGCCAACAGGTTTCATTTGATTTCGCCGATAGGGACATCATAGAATAATTCTTTTGCAAGGCCACATGTCTTCTCACCGGCCATTGACTAATAAATTTAGAGGAGGTTTGATCCTGCAGTCCTACTTGATTGATACCATATAGTTAGCCAACTAAAACAATTCTAGTAGGTGCGATCGATTGCGCTGACTTTACATATATCACGTGTTTGCGCCTTCCGTACTATTCTAATTCAAGTGGGGCTGCAGGACCAAATTTTGCCTCAATTTAAATATAATTTTCAGGTGCAATCAGTTTGTTCAGAAGAGCATATGGGGAGCATACGCGTGCTTTCGATAAATTCTCATCGGGCCTGTACATCTATATGAGGACAAGGTATAAACTGAAACGTTTGAGAGATACAGTAGGTGGGCTAACTCATGAAATGTCAACCGAAATTACGAAATTTGTTTTCGTTTCGGAAAGAGTAAATAAGTAGGGTTGTAAAACTAGCCAGCCTGCAACATAATTCTATAATATTTCAGTTACGACAGGATGCCGGCTTTCTAATGAACTTCCTTCCGGCCGCATGGAAAAACCGCACTCTGCCAAAACAACTACTCAAGTAGCATGAAGTTTTCTCATTGATTTTCAATGCCGTTAAACATTCAATTATATTTCATGGAACAAATACATAAAAATATTCATTATTTTGCTCATTCGGTAGACAATGACGTCTTCTTCCAATCTCATACTCGAAGGGACTTTATAATTCGGTTTTTAAACCTTTTCCAATTCCCGGAATAATTTTGAACCCGCTGTACCGTTACACTTGGATTCGGGGTTTCAAAACTAAAAGCCGTATATTTTCCGCGTACGGAAAACCACACATTTCTCTACCGTAATAAAACAGGACCATATAGGGTTCATAAAATTTAGCAGTGAATTTTATCAATATTAATAACTTTATAAGCCACAATGGTAAATGCAAAGACATGACGATTTATGAACGGCTGTTTCACGGTATTTAAAAGTCCCACAATTAGAAACTTCTTTAAAACCGAATTATCTACCTCTTTGAGTAAACAATTTGGAGAAGACGTAATTATCTACCGAATCAGCAAAAGAATGAATACTTTTATGCATGTGTTCCATGAAACATAATTGCACATTTATGCATGCTAATTAAGCAGTCTTTTTTTACAGAGTATATTTTGCATGCAGCCGGAAGGAAGTTCATTCGAAAGCCGGCATCCTGAGATAACTGAAATATTATAGAATTATGTTGCAGGTTGACTAGTTTTACAACCCTACTTAATTAATCTTTTCGAAACGAAAACGCATTTCGGAACTTCGGTTGACATTTCATGAGTTAGTCTAGCTGCTGTAAGAGCAATCGATTACGGTTCTTTTCATGCAAAAGTGGTATGTGAATAGAGGGTGGGGGTAGGGGGGAGTGGAGGCAGGAAGTGACAGTGAGTGTCAAGCAGAGCCGTGTCACAAGCTGGGGGGAGGGGACGGGGGTGCGGAGACATGCCGTTCTTGACATCCTGACAAAAAATGTCATTTTGTGTATATTAAGAGAACTTTCCTTCTGTCAGACTTCTTTATTGATATTTCTGGTGCTGAAACACGACGAGTTTCAGATCGTCCTTGAAATAGCGGTGAATACCTCACGCTTTCCGATGTTCCCAATCGACTGCCCATAATTATGGATTCCGTTCTGTACGTTTATAAAGAATTTAAAATAAGATACTCCTTGAAAGAATTTATCAAAGTAGTAAGTGCCTTAACATTCTTTCTTGTACAGATGAGCGTTTCGGTCATACTTGTAGACTCACTCAAAACATGAAACCTCGTCGCTGACAAGAACAAACGCCCACAACGAATATGTCATAGATCAATTAATAAACTGTCTACTAAGTTGCCTCTTTAAAAGGCGCCTTAGTCAGGTATTTCACTGACGGATTTCTGCATTCTTACGTTTTCCAAGGTTAAGTCAGAGTGGAATTTGGGACGTTTGATCAGCTTCTTCCCTTCCTCGAAAATGAATGATCTTTCTACCGCAAATGAAAGAACTCATTTTTCGCTGTATATCGGAGACTTTTTCGCTACTTTTGTTTACTTTTGGGCTCCGTTCTAAGATTTTAAATGCACAGTATGATGGCCGTATAGATAGCAAGATATTGCGCAAACTGCTAATTTTCTGTCTGTTTTGTTTCCAAATTACGCATTAGCGAAAACGTAGCCGCTTTGTAGGGGGTCTTTTCGCAGTAAGTTATTAAGTATTTACAAAAATATCAGAACTTTTGAACAAAGGAATGACAGAAAGCCTTTTTCCTGCGTTGTGGGGCATGCTATCACACAGGATTGCACATCTGACTTTTTAAAGTCAATAAGACGTCTGGTTTTCTAAAAAATAATCCCGCTGGTTTACATCCTGCTCCATCTAATTTATGTGAGATGTCAATTTTCATGTGCCGCAGCTTCATTTTAGTAAAACTGACCAGTTAAGATTACTGTCTTCTCATACAAAAACACGTACGAATGCGCTAACTCAGTCTAGGGTTGATATTAGCATAGAAAACCACCGGAATACAAGTTAACATAGATTTGAGCCCAAATTTGCGAGCGTCTTAACTGATAAAATTATTTTTAAACATACTATGCCTGCCAGAAGGGCATTTCCGAAATAGACCAGACGAATACATAAGGTGTGCGACCTTTTAGTCGCCCACATTCGATCATCTCAATTCCCGTCATACCGTTTCATGTGTTAGGTCACATAAGTGGTTACAAACATTGTTTTGATGCGTTTTTCGACGTTTCTGTGTGTATCTCTCAATAAACAAAAACTTCAATCCGGATTTCGAAAGTTGTTAACACTCGTGCAAGGTTTTCGACACTACAATTTTGCGAGTTTTTTATGGAACAATAGCAGACTAAATCTATACATAGTCCAAGAGGATTGCAAAAGAGTCGAGGCGAAGTAGACTTTACACGCCTGACCTTTTACCTTCATGGTCGCACCGGACAGGATGGAATGGCGAAGGGACAGAGGAAATAGTAAAGTAAAATGCTCAAATCCACTGTTTAATATTATGAACCCCATATGGTCTCCTCTTAACACCGTAGAGAAATGCATGCAATAGTGTTAACTTTACAAGCCACATTCGTAAATGCAGATACATTACGTTTCATGAACGGCCATTTAACGGTATTAAAAAAATCTCACAATTAGAAACTTTTTAAAGCCAAATTATACTCTTCTTTTGAGTGTGAAATTGGAAGAAGACGTGATTTTCTACCGAATAAGTAAAAGAATGAATATTTTTATGCATGTTTTCCATGAAATATAATTGAATTTTCAACGGCATCGAAAATCAATGAGAAAATTGCATACTACTTACGTAGTCATTTTTTGCAGAGTATAGATCTTGCATGCAGCCGGAAATAAGTTCTTTCGAAAGCCGGTATCCTGAGGTAACTGGATCATTATAGATTTATGCTGCATCATGAGTAGTTTAACAACACTACTTAATTTATCTTTTCGAAACGAGAACGCATTTCGAAATTTTGATTGACATTTCATGAGTTAGCACATCTACTGTATGTTCTTCTTGCTGCTCTTCCACATGGCTATCGACATTAGACGACACCACATCGACGACTACCATCCCTGATAACGAGATAATTCGTTAAACACACGCGAGTTGTTGTTTGCTGAAATATAATTGCCGATACTGATACTTGGCATGAAGATCGCTCAGCTATTTGACTTACCTCTGCTTTTCGCCGAGCACTGTTCACCCGTGCGTATGCCGCACTAATAACTGCCTTGCACAGGTAAGGTCTGAAGGATGAATATGGAGGGAGGAGCTCTTGCCTCTCTAAACGGTCGATCACCCTCTCGGGGACATCGGTCTCATCGGACATGAGAGCGCTGGCAGGCCTTGTCCAGAGGGACGCATCATTCTCCCTCACCGCCGATGTGTGTTCAGCCACCCGCGTTCGGCATTATCTCCTCTTGTTTTTTTTTCCGTAACTGCGTCAGATCTGGTAAAAGGCTCAGGACGCCTTTTGCCGTGGTTGCGAGTCTACTGGCCGCATCACTTGTCGCCAGTCCGTGCTACCTGAAATTTTGGGGTATGGTAATACAGTCGGCGGTTTCCGATACGTTGCCAGCGTACGACATCCCTCGCCAAAGTTTATAATCTGGTCTCCATTCTCTTTTTCGCATACACTGATCGACCGACAACCACTCATTCTGGATGCCCGTCCATGCCTGCATGACATTTTTCGCATTCCCAAAAAGCTTGATTGCGTGACAACCTCATCCTCCAAACATTGCATCGTCTGAGCATCCATAATCTAAAGCTCTCCCGCATGTTAGGTTCCAGCATGCATTCGAGTTCGCGGAGAAAGGACATTCCTGTTCCAACAATCGGTACCCTAGAGAACGAAGATGCAACCACTGGAACGAGGAATTAGCTGGCTTGACGTTGCGAATTCTCACTCGAACCCATCATCAGAGTACCCCACTGTTGCAACAGACCGAGTGTAACTAAAAGCACGTCGCTTTATACTGCTAAGCGGTGGAAAAAGACAAAATGGTTCGCTTCAACCCAACCTGGGACAAATCTGGGATTTGTCCAATAACCGAGACTCCGAGATCAGATGAAACACCTGTATTTTGTCATGAGACCGAGATCGATCGACAAATACCGCTCCGGGTGACTATTCCTGATCACAGCCAACAGGTAATAGACCCCTGGTTCAGTGGTAAAACGTCTGACTTAATGATTAGCCGAGCCTAGATTCAACATTCGGGCCTGTCCTACCTCGGGTTAAAAAGTGGATGGTTGGCCGATGACAGTCAACAAACCGGAAACTACTATTCCAGTCTCCTCCGCCTTTGTCGGCGATACTTATATGCAAATACGTTCTCCTTACTCCATAATACCCTCGTAGAACATCACAAGAAGGAGAGACTGAGAGTGGTGTTCTGGGTTTAAGCATGAATTCAAGTCCACAGAGGAAGGAAGTTCCTGTTCTAGTGCCTCATTGCCGCAACAGGCCTAGTGTAACTAAGGGCACGCTGCTTTATGCTGTTAAGCGCTAGAAGAAATGAAATAGGCTCGGCTCGATTGAAGCTGGGACAAACCTGGGATGGTTGGGACTCCAAGATCAGATGAAAAACCAGCATTTTGTCATGAGACCAAGATTAATCGACGACCAGCACTCCCAGGTGGCCTTGACTATTCCCGATCACAGCCGTCAGGTCGTAGACCCGTGGTTCAGGGGTAGAAAGTTTAACTTAATGTCCAACTGAACATGGATTCAAGATTCGAGTCTGTCGTACCTCGGGTTAAAATGTGGCTGGCTGGCTGGATGGCTGATAAAGGCTAAAAAACCAGACATTACTATTTTAGTCTCCTCTGCCTTTGTCGGTGATGCTTATTTGCAGATGCGTTTTCCGTGCTCCAACAAAAATCTTCCACAATGACCTCGTAGAACATCACAAGAAGGAGAGACTCGGAGAGGTGTATTTTTTGGTTGAGATTGTACGTAATGGGTTCAATTACTTCTTCCCAAGTGAAAGCACGAAATTCGGCCGTTTAGAACGAAGACCGTTATTACGCGGCCGTCACCCATCGTCAGAGTTGCACTGAATCTTACACATACTACTACTTGGAATTAGGATAGAAGTCAAAGCAGTCCAAATAATCACCTCCCTCTCCCATCAATCTTTAATTCGCTTCTGCTGACTTTTGTCGCCACGATATATAGTTTCGAAAAACTCACAAACTGACCAGCACGGCTTTCAACCTAGCATCTTAGTTAGGGGATCAACCTGTTTGCTTATACATTACAGGGTAGTAAGAGCAGAGTCATGCAATCCCGCAGACTTTGGTAAGTTTTCTTTTTCTGGTTTCTCGAGAAGAGGCACCTTTTCAGGATCCAAATCTGCACATGTAAAGAGGCGACGGTTCCCCATCGTTGAATCGATCAGAGTTCATCGCGCCCAAACGATTTGCTGATAATCACTACTTCAATCCCACCTAAGTACTCCTCTATAATCGAAAACACACACTTCGGAATCTCGGTTGACGCTTCATGAGATACGTCATTCGAATCGATAAGAGGATGCGCACCCCAGGAAATTTTTTTTTCAAAATTTGGGACGGAAACAACGCGAACCAGCCCCACGACCCAGCCTGCCTCCAAGGCCAATCGTAAGGCAACATGGTTCAGTTCAGTCAACTTTATTTGAGGAAGGCATATGTGTTGCACCCTTGAATTCCCTATGTGTTACAAGCAACGGAAATATGTCAAAAAGTTGGAGACGCCAACATCACAGCCAAACCAAATGTTCCCCATCACACAGCCAAAACAGACCATTTCTTCTACACAGTGATTGGCTTTCGTCTTGGGACACCATATGCACCCAGGATATGGTATTTTCTAACGCTAAAACATACTACTGGCTGCCTGTCAGTAGTTAATGGATATTACGCGGTTACTCGCTGTGGCTGATGGACTTCGACCCAGATATTCATACATCAAATTTCGGTCTGAGCCTATAGACCCTAGAAGATACTGCTCTGCTGCAAGTTCGCAGTTTATTTCTGAGGAAATTAAAAATCAACAATTTCTAAATTGGAGTATTTAACAGAAAGCAGACGGGGAATGCTGCTGGTGGACCTACTAATGGGCCGTACCTCTCGCAGTTGTGCCTTGAAGTGGCAGAATATCGGCAAAATACCCGTGCATGGGCTTTTAGTTGGAACCTGTGCTGCTAGTATGGCATTCTCTTACTCTAAAGAGATAAGTGTTAGGGGGTGCTCACCGATCGTTCATAGGGAACTCACTCGTTCCGTTGTGCCTTATGGACTCTCTCTCGAGCCCAACCAGCAGCCGCACAGCGGCGCATGATATAGGCAGAGTGACATTACTGACAAAGACAAGGGAATGTAGAGTCTATTTCGGCCCCCTAACATTGTATACTCCCGATCGAAAACCGACAGGGCAACGGGCTCGTGGCCCGGTGAGTAGAGGCGTTGACTTCTAAACCAACAGGTCGCGAGTTCGAGGCTCGGGTGTTCCACACTTCGGGCTTGGGTATGGCTGGCTGACGACGGCTAATAAGCCAGAGATGGCCATTCCAGTCTCCCTTGTCTTTGTCGGTAATATCATTCTGCCTAAAGAGATAAGTTTCATCTAATTAGAAATTGTGTCATTATAGGTCTTCTTGAATTTATTCTCTACCGAATGTGGCCTTACGTTTAAGCAAATGGTCTGGTCTTCAGAATTTTCAACCATACTGGCTATTCTCATCAAATATACTGAAGTAAATCCAGGCATCCAGCAATCATGCTTTCTAATCATGTCTCTGGATTCCAATCTTCTACTGCCACCTAATAGACGGCTCAGTTGAGCATCGAGGAACGCCGTCGCAAGAAGAAAATAGACATTTTCAACTATTAACTGGCAACCGCCATAAGGCCGCCAACTTTGACTGTGATCTTTTGACCCCAGGGTAAGACGAGAAATCCATTTCAGCCCTAGAATCAGGAGAGATCGATGCACGCCACATTCAATGTTAATCAGAATCAAAGTCCCATTGGTAGACTCCGTACTGTGGCATCCATATCTGTCAGTTCCGTCAAGTAGCTTATGCTTCCCCTATTCTTGCCTAGCGGGGTGAATTTATTATGAACTGTCTAGCTGGAATTACATGGCACAGTTATTACCACAGTAAGTCTGCAACTGTATCAATGAAAAGGCATGAGTTCGAGATAATCTGTAATGTTGATGCAAAGAACACTCGCCAGACAAATTATGGGAAATAGGGCGCTCACAAAATTAGACATCGTCCCACAAGAGACGGGTTTGAATAAACACCGGCCTGACAGAACTCTGGTAAGCGACTACCTTTGTGGAACAATTGCCTTCGGTTACGCAAATGCCCTACCTCCTACGCGCATATTCTGCCACAAAAACTGATCTAACAAGTCACCGGATCGAGCTCCAGATGCTTCACACTTCGGGGTGGGGGATGACTGGCTGATGACGGCTTATAAGGCAGAAATGGGCATTCCAGTCTCCCTTGTCTTTGTCGGTAATGTCATTCTGCCCATATCATGCGCTGCTGTGTCGCTGCTGGTTGGGCTCGAGAGAGAGCCCGTAAGGCACAACGGGACGAGGGAGTTCGGTAAAAAAAACCGATCAGTGAGCGCCCCTTTACCACCGATCTAACTGCCAAATTTCAAAAAGAACTACAAACGTCTGAGGAGGTCTTCGAGTTGGCGACTACGACTAACCTGAGAGGCCATCCACTCAAAGGGCGTGCGACTGGTGCCCGTCTAGACACACGAAAGTTCTTCTTCTCCAACAGAGTGGTTGCAGCTTGGAATGCCTTGCCTGAGGATGTTGTTATGTCGGAATCCGTAGATACTTTTAAACGGAGGCTAGATCAACATCGGATCGCGCACCACAATAACGCCGGACTACGGCCACCTTGATAACCAACGCTGACAATTTAGTGTTATGAAGATACTACTAGCAACATTCAAGTAACATATGTTTATGTAATTTATTACACCGCTGCTCGCATTCACCACGATGCCTGCAGAACTACTAACGTCTAAACACACTCTCTCTCTCTGTTTACATAGGCTCATCTAATGCATCCGGAGCTAGCTACAGCGGCCGCTAACCGTATTTACTGCGCGCAGTTAGTGAGTGACGTGATTGACAAGATCAGCGACGCCAGTAACACCACCTGCCTCCCGGACGCGCCATCACCTCTTCAGGGTCAGGCCGTAATGAGCATTTTGCAGGAAATAATGGTAATTCCAATGTCGCCGAGTGGCCAGCACGCTTTTGACACCGTTCACTTTTTATTTTACCAATTTCTCATACACAAAACCTAAGTAAACAAATGCCATGCCTAGTAAAGACTACTATTTGCGGCAAGGATCGGGTGAAGGCCCCCAAGCATCTGTGGCATACAAAGAATACCCTACTATACTTTCTTAAGTGGTTTTTAGTCCAACACGATTATTTCGGTTTGGTATTTCTTCGTACAAGGTTGAGTCGTCTGTTGTCGACTGTCTGGTGCGTCCTCTACAATGACCTCAGCGCAGAGAGCTGAGAAGCGATCATTGTAGACACTTAATGTTTATTTTCCTAATTGTCCTGCTCGATTTCGGTTGCCATATATCAACGTATTAAAAGTTTACCGCCCGAAAAAAGAATTTACGAATTATCCGTACTCATTTTGCCAGTGCTCTATGCATACATAGGCCCCGACAGTAAAACCCCTATTACTACCTTTTTCCGTAAGACAGGAACCTTTGGCAGGTTGTGCGTGTTTGGGGTCCTTCACCCGATCGTTGCCCTATTAGCAATCGAAGTTATAGGCCACTTCTGTCTTATTTACTTTAGTCGGAGCCTCGTAGCTCAGGCGGTTAGGACGTTGGTGGTACTCAAACTTTTCCTATGCTGTCAAGGATTCGAATTCCACATAGACCGCAGAGTTTTTCTCAAGTGCATATTAATTTAAATAGATTAAATCTGCCAAAACAAACTTTCCTGATAATCATTTCATCAATTTCAGACTGATT
>CACRXP010000775.1:169869-179925 GCA_902702965.1 Spirometra erinaceieuropaei
TAAGCGGGACACTACTTCTTACCATCTAATGATAATAATAACGATAAATGAATTTAATACCCCTATGTAGGCATTGTCAAAATGTGCTGCATTGTAGTAGTTTTACTCCGATGACTACCCTAAAACATCTTAGCCACCCTCACACAGCAATCACCGCGAGTTCCTCTTCTTCCTCCGACACGTACTAACAAATTTCGCTATTTATTTTTTTTATCAAAATTTCCTTCCGGAGTCAGTAACCCCGGCCATAAATCATACCTTTGCCATCGAAAGACACTTTTGCTAAAGAAGAGAATCTGAAGGTATAAATTCGGGCGCAATTCGCTAAGCCACAGGAAGACTAAACGGATTGAGATAAGTTGGAGTATATTTTAAGTAAGTGCATATCGAACGCGGCTGACGATAAAGGAAGGCAGTTTTTGAGAACGACGAACCGCAGGATCCACAACATCGTAGATGAACTTATTGACCCCAATTTACAACACATTTTATCTTGTTGGTTCTTCTAATCTACGGCCTCAAGTCACACGGAAAATTATCACTGTAGATAAGGTGATACCGACAAAGACAAGGGAGACCGAAATGGCCATTTATGGCTTATTAGCCGTAATCAGCCGGTCATACGTAACCGCAAGTGTGGAACACCCGAGGCGAGGATTTAAGTATGAGCCCCAAGGCACAACAAACGAGCATGTTCCGTACCCTGATCGTTAAGCGCCCATCTGCCATAATTATCACTGTGGAGCGTGATGCCCAGGCACAGTTCAGAATATTTAACGGGGGAAAAGTGGGCTTAGGGAATCATGGATATCGACCGGTGGTGGTGGCGGCGGCGTCCATAGACAGACTACTGTACAGCACATTTAGTAAAGTTAATGTTTTTAACACTTGGAACAATTCGTCTATCTGTCTGGTTTCGAAAACCAATCTGAAAAAAAACTTCTGTAGCTCTTTGATGTTTCCCTTTTCAAATTTTTGATATAATTCGCTTCCTCGTAACAAATAGGGAGTTCAAAGGTTCAACACCTATGTTTCCCTCAAATAAACTGAAACTGAAACAAATCCCTAATTACAGTGATGGGTACTCCGTGTACTCAGTCCAAGAACATCACCCAAAAACTATCTAACGCCCCTCCTCTAGCCCTGTGAACCAAGACCTGCCAACCTCGTCGTGCGAGCGGCGTGGGGAAGATGAGTGTTAGTGACTTAATAGCCCTTGAGACACCTATAAAAATTGTTAATTTAGCATATTTTTATTCCTCAATGTAACTGTATTGGCCTGACAGAGAATTACCGAAACCACGTGTTTGCGGACTTGACTTTTCAGGCGTATCCGTGTTTATCCCGCCGTTCTTTTAGGACACGGTGCGCTGCGAGTCGGCGAAGGAGGACAATCGCAATGGAGCAGGCTTGCCACTGGCACTGGACCAACTCTCTGCCGAGATTGCTGCCCTCGAGAATTCAGCCAATCTGGACGAGCGCATACAGACCGCCCTGGAGGCATCCCTGCAGCGTCTGCGCAGTGAGGTCAACGAACTGCTCGATGTCTGGGAGTTTCAGGTGAGCAAGACAAGAACGACCGTCAGCTGCTTCCGTGACGGGGCCGGGGAGGGGGGGTGTAGTAAAGACGGCTGTAATTGCAGGCCTGGTGGACGGCTCACTCAGACGGAGACCTTGGGGGGTGTGCATGCATTGCTACTTGCCTGGTTTGAGTTCCAGCACCTTTTTCGCGCCATAAAAATACTCCTATTTCCACCGCTGCCACAAGAGAGATGTCTTTGAGCCGTACTTTTTCGGGAATTCTGATGCTTCATTCGGCGAAGATTGAATATGTTAGCCTTCGTTTTTTATTACCACAACATGCCCTCTAGTTTGATTAAAGTAGGCATGTTATATTGGGATCATGCATCTGCCGAAGCTTTAAGAGGAAAGAGGATTGTACGATGCCAAAAGCTGCAGCCTTTTAGCAATCAAAGCTAGACGAGCCATAACTCTCGGTGCCGTCGACTGGAAATCTGTTGAGACACAATGCTTAGTCATACCGGAAGCGTTTTATCACTGAGAACTCCGCCAGTACAACGCTTCATAACTTGCCGGTGCCCCCGCGCGATGGCGGGGAGCGAAGAGGACGACAATCGAATATCGAAGCCTAAGTTTTTAATCACTACAACATGCCTACTTATTTGATCGGGTTAGCCGTTTTATAATAGGATCGCACCTCTGGCTATGATTCAGGAAGTAATAAAATTCTTGATCAAGATTGGAGTTAGGGATGAGTTTACCTGCCACCCTATCCGGCCGCCTTTAACCAATAACCATGAATTATCTGGTTTCTGCCCGTTTACGCGCCTCTACTTCGCATGTTTCAGATTGCGCGGTCTACTCTGATGCCTCGTTGAAATAGTAAAACAACCATATGATAGAAACACCATTTGCCATGGTGATAAAACGAATGTCGACACCCTTCCCTTATTACAGGAATTCCTGGATTATTTCCCCCAATGGATCTCTATAGCCAATCCTCATTATTTCTCCCAGAAATTACAGTCCAATTTTAAATGGCATGCTCGTTAGAACCTTTCTGTGTTAATTCCCAATGGAACGTTCTGCACAGCGCTATATTCGAACCTGGCTTTTGAGCATAAAAGATCTATTAATCGAGGGGTCGCTTCATAAATATGCTAGTTCAATATGCGGTCTGCGCATCCACAGGGGAAATTTTAATCTAGCCAGAGGGCAGTGCGGAAGTTTGACATTGCACTCTGCCAGATTTCAGTACGCCCAGCTGATTTAAGAAAGCACTTATCATCCATCCCTTAAGGAGGTTGGGAAAATTTCATTCATTCATGCCTCTGCTCTCCTCGCATTTTCTATCCTCCTCCTCTCTCCCGTCCCTCCAAAGGCCGCCAATGAATTGGGACCCTCTGTCGACTCAATCACGGAGGTCTGTGACGAGATTCGCCACCTCATCGCGAAAGCCGCGCTGACCATGAGTTCGCAGTCCTTCTTAGCTGGCGACTCAGCCGTCACGCTGCTTGCGGAGGCTGCCAGAACAGCCAATGAGAACAGGCTCATAGTAGCTGCTGAAAACATCCAGGTGGGTGTGTAACTTGTCACTGCTGTCGAGGTGGGTCCCTGCTAACGACTAGCGGGGTCCCTATTCACAAATATGGCCAGATGGGCGGTGGAAGCGGGGGGAGCTAGTTTTAAAACCGACCTCAATGTTTATCCTGGCACGTCAACATTTGCAGAAGAGAGAATGAGAGACTCTGAAACCTAGGAATTCTAGCATCTTCGAATTCCGATCCAGCTGTTGTTCTCAAAAGATGTGTTTAGAGATGATCGCACAAATCACCACTCCCACATTTGGGCGGTTTTGTAATACAACCACCAGAAACGGCCAGTATGTCTAATGGAAATAAGGTTTTTAACGCCTATATAGAATTACTTCTTTTTCCAATAACTGGCTTAAAGACGTTTTTGGCATTTATCTAGAAGAAGATTCTTCTTTCTGAAACTCAATATTTAAAAGATAATAATGGTTGTCTTTGAAAGAAAAATGATATTTCGGGCAGTTTACAAACATTCGATTACATTTTTCTGTTAAGCTGCTGCTCGCAGATTTTTGAATTTAGCTTCCAAAGCATACATATACATGTAGAAGTAGATTTTCGAAGTCAATATATCTTACCGCTTTCATCATCCCTCCCCCCCCCAAAAAAAGAGGCGAAGAAGGGAGAGAAATTTAAGGGACCAGATTATATTCCTACTGAAGTTTCGCGAACTTCCTCGTTTCCATCATCAGGATGGTGTTGTTGCTGTACCAACGATGGTAGAGTATTGACCTATCATTGTTGATCTACCTGGATGCAACCGGAGAGACAACGAGCTCGTGGCTCAATGGTTAGAGCATTGGACTTAGAACCATCAGAATGCGGGTCCGACCCTCAGGTGCTCCCAAACCTAGGTTTGGGTAAGGCCGGCTGACGAATGCTAATAAGCAGAATAACGTTACCGACAAAGACAAAGGAGACTGGAATGGCCATTTCTGGCTCATTAGCCGTCGTTGGCTAGTCATACCAAAGTCCGGAGTGTGGAACACCTGGAGCTCGATCCCACGACCTGTTATTTGCAAGTCCAACTCCTCTAAACACTGAGCCATGGGCTCGTCGTCCACACTTCGGGGTTATGTATGACTGGCTGACGACGGCCAATAAGCCAAAAATGGCCATTCCAGTCTCCCTTTTCTTTGTCGGTAATGCACAATGGAACGAGTGAATCCGTAAAAAAACAATCGGTGAGCGCCTCTCTACCGCTGAAGGCTAATAAGACATGAATGGTCATCCCAGCCTCTAGCCGCTCTGAGACTGCTAGTGGACTTCTAGATTGAGCCCAAAGGCACGGACGGACGAGTATGTCCCATAAGACGATCGGTGAGCGTCCCCCTACCACAGTACATATATGTGTGTAAAAACGTTCTCTTTAGAGAGGATAAACGGCATAGTTCCTCTGGACCTCGAGTCCTCCCTCTATAAGATCCCATGTGGCACTTGTAATGCGATATATTGTGGTCAAGCCGGAAAATCCGCCTCTACACGCCTACATGAACACCAATTGGCAGTGAAGAGGCGGGACCACTTATCCCAATTCGCCATGCATACTCTTGAAACTGGGCACAAATTCGCTTGAGATAAAACACGCATTGTCAGTTACTGCCCACATAAGAAAGGCCGAGAATTCCTAGAGGCCATTCCCTCCGATGGTTCATGCATTAATCGACGCATCGATCTTCACGCCATGTACAAAAATCTCAAACGAACATGGAAAAGGTAACAACCAATGCAGATGTGACTTCAGCCCACAACATTGACCCCTCCTCAGCCATAACAAAGCAATATCGATTTTTTGGGCATGCTTGAATTTTGACTGTTTCTTCACACTTACTACACGTCTGAAGGCGAGCTGGGGAACCAGACTCGATAATTTACGAAATGAAGTTTGTTCATTTTCCCAAAGGACTCATTCTTCTTCGAAATATATATGTAAACATGTCAAGTAAGCGTGTGACGCTCACTGTTATGATTAGGATCTTACTCGATCCTATTCCGTCCGCCCGTTAGCTTACTACTGACGACAACGAACGTTGTGCCATAGGGCAGATGCCACATATAATATGTAAGCAGTTCATTAAGAGTGCAACAGCCCGGACGCAGACAGCTGTTACCGATCATAAATACGTCATTGGCCTTATGAAGTGGGGTATATAAACATGTTGAGTAAGCGTGTAGACCGCACTGTTGTAATTAGGATCTTGCTCGATCCCATTCTGTCCACCCTCTGCTTAGCAAGTTGCTTACGTAATATATGTGTATATCTATGTAAAAATATATCGTGGGAGGGTAGTTCGCAGCTCGCATTATAGAATTGTTGCACCGTAGTTCGCTGGTTCTCAGTTCAGAGGCCCACAGACAGAAAAAAGGGCTAGTTATGATGCAAATGGAGCGCCGGCAAACACAAGAAAGACTGAGATGTTAATTTCTAGCATATTCGCCGTCGTCAGTCAGCCATAACCAACCCTCGATTTCGATATGTGTGTCCTCCCTAATGCTCCAGCACCACATCCTGTGACTGCTTAACAAGAATCTTTCCAAAAAAATACAAAAATCAATTCGCGTGCAAGATCTAAATTATTTGTGGAGCTAAACCACTCCTTTTGTTGCGTTTCTGACTTCCTTGAAATAGTCTAATGCTTGCGTTACTTCTCAGTCCACAGGAGAACAAATAACCCCAATCTGTTCTCATCCTCATTGCAGTTGGAGTCCCCTTTGGTTATGACTATGGCATGAACCTGGGATTCCGCCTTGCATATAATGTTCAGAGCGTCCCTTGTTCGACATCACCTCTCGACTGCCAATTGGTTATTTTAAATACCTGTTTTTTGCTTGTCAATGCAGACTCAGACAACCGAAGTTATTGATGCCGCGCTCTGCCTGTGCGCTCTGTCTGCGGAACCTAACGCGATTCGGTTCGCGCGCTTCACGGCTTCCGAATTAGAGCAGCTCGCGCCCCAGCTGATCAACGCCTCCAAGGTGCTTGCTATGAGGCCCACTTCGGCGGTATGTCCATGTCCACATTGACTTTTTTCAGTTTATTTGGTAAGCATAATAGGCAAAGTCTTTGAAAACCCTACTGATTACATGTCAGCTCGTTAGAAATAACTGTACAGGAACAATGAAAATATTCGCTATTAATACAGTACTTGATTCATTTGAGTAGTATTGTCTCAGAGAATATATTGCGGGGACGTGGGGTATTAGTTTAGATTTAGACTGTCGAGGAAAAACAGGGGTCACAAATAATGATCCAAGCGTTTCTTGAATAGTTGCGGAGACGTCGTCTCCACGACTGACTGAGGGAGATCGTTCCATTTCTCCACTACCCTCTGCGTGAAAAATTCAGAACGAAGATTCAGCCTTGACATTGTTGTCCGTAACTTCATCGAGTGACCATGAAGATTTGGTAAAAGGTGCCACTAAAACATGTCCTCAAAGTTAAGTCCGTGCTTAAGGCCATGTATTATCTTGTAGACGAGGATAAGATCACCTCTTTGCTGTCTATAACACAGAGGGAACAAATTAAGGCAATTCAATCTGTTTGTGTAGGATTGGCTTTTTAGACCGTTTACCAGCTTTGTTGCACGACGTTGTACCCTTTAGAGGCATGCTTGGTCCTTTACTAGCCATGGACACCACGCTTCTAGGCCATATTCTAAGTGGGGCCGAACAAAGGTGCCGTAAACTCTCTCAAAAAGGTTTTGGTCAAGGGTTACGAACGCCCTTTTGATTGCATGGAGCATTCTCATGGCGTTTTTTGCAGCCTTGTTGCACTGCAGTATTGGTTTCAGGTTATTATGTAGGATGCCGGTTATCCGGCTGCAACGGACCAATTTAACAAACCACATAACCTAAAGGGAGTGACCGGTCTCATGAAATGTTGGCCGAAATTTTCGAAATGCGCATTCGATTAGGAAGGATTACTTAGGTGGGGTTGTAATATTGATTATCATGCGGCATAATTCTATAATACTTCGGACTCGCTAGGATATTAGCTGTGGAATGCACTTCTTTTCGACCTGCTGTATAAACCGCACTCGGTAAAAATTAACTACCTAAGTGACATGCATTTTTCACATTTACTTTACAGAAACCATGCACAAAAATATGCTCTCTTTTTACTCGTTTAGTAGAAAATCACCTTATCTTCACGGTTCATACCCGAAGAATGGGTATATTTGGGTCTTAAAAAAGTTTCTATTTATGACATTTTATCAGATCTTGCAATGTCCATTCATACCGCATCGTGTCTGTCCGTTTACAAATGCTCCTCTTGAAATGTACAATATAGTACACATACACTGCAGAATTTTATGGCCTCTATATGGCATCTTCTTAAAGGCGTTTTGGAATATAGGATTTTTCTTACGCGGAAAGCATGCACCTCGCAGACTGAAATCGCTGAACGCTAATGCAACGGCCGATCAGGCTCAAAATTATTCGGGAATTGGGAAATTTTTCAAAATCTAAATAAGACCCTTGTCCTTTTAAAAGTGTGAAAACAACCTGAGTCTCTATAAAATGAGTAAAAGAGAGCATGCCTTTTTGCATATTCTCCGTAGAATATACGTTGCTTTATAAGACCATCGAAAACCAATGCAAAAAATGCGTGCTAGGTATACAGTCATTTCTATCAGAGTGCGCTTTCTACAGAAGGTCGAAAAGAAGTGCATTTAAAAGCTGACATCCTGGCAAGTCCGAAATATTATGCCGCACGATAATCAATATTACAACCCCACCTAAGTAATCCTTCCTAATCGAATGCGTATTTCGAACTTTCGGTCAACATTTCATGAGATTGGTCACTCACTGTACTTGACACAGTCTCCAATATTGATTTTTTTACCACTGAGTAAGATGTGTGTTTTTGCAAGGGTTAATCGTCCTTTTCCAGTGTTCTAGCAATTATTTTGGAAATATGACGCTTCCTATAAAAAATATCCTCATTTGACTTTTATTCAGGCTGCTCTGGAGAACTTTAACCTCTTTTCAAACACCTACAAATGTTTCATGGAAATGCTGCAGACAGCTATGGATGACCTGACCGACTCTACAGACCTCCTTATCACCTATGACGAGCTCCTTCGCGATGACTTGGCCAACTGCGAACGTCAGGCTTCGGTGAGTTATCTTGGTTGCAAACCTACAAGCTAGGTGGCAGTTGACTCCGCCCTTCCGCATTTTGCATCCGCGATTTTAATCGTATGTGTGTAACACCGCTTCCGGGGTGTCATATAAAGGGACATAGAGGTTGAGTTTCTGGGCCCAACAATGTCAGTGACTTAGAGGAACATAGCCCAGCTGAAATTTCCATTTTCCTGCGGGGCGACTCATGACCCAAACTTTTAAAACATCTGTGCCTCCGGCCACCAATAATTCCCGTCCGTCCTTCATGACGCGCTTCCTAATTGGACGACTAATCAGTAATTACTTGTCTTTAATCGATCCCTACGTAAATCCCTTTTTATTTTAGGCAAGACAAATAGCAGCCCTCATGCGGGACTCAAAGACATTCAGTGCTCGCAGTTCGAGAATTTGCAGTTTTCTCATGGCCGATCTGGAATTCTACGGTCTCCACGGAAACGCTGTTGACAAAATCACCAGTGCTATTGGTGCAATTCAGGAGAGGGTAGGCACACACACACACACTTAAAATGTTTTGGACATGATTCTAGGAATTATGCTCTTGGCGTGCTTTCATGGGTCTGACTCTTGTTGTGTTTCCGTCAGTTTCTGGCGCAGTTTTCGGCGGCCGCAAAAGAGGCCTGCCGGCGGATCAAGGCGAATGAGGTCGTCCAAGTCAACTTAATTCACCAGGCGGGTGAAACGGTACTGGACCGTTTTCAGGATCTCCGTGAGACACTGGAGGTGCTTTTTGGACAGAAGCGCACAACGCTCGACTCAACACGGACGTCGGCACCTTCGGAGGATTCTACTCGACGTCAAGATGGTGACCTAGAGTCTGCAACTTGTAAGATTTTTGCAAAACTCATTGTTAACTCTATGCAATAAGTCTCGTGAATTTAAGTCCCTAGGAGATTTAGCTCAGCTGTCGTACATTTTAGGCTTTGACACACACACACACACACATTTTCCCTGGATACGTTATGTATAATCGCACATTTTGAATAGTACGCTGTGCATATTGACTTTTTGTTCGCCAAACTCCATGGCCATTTGGGCCACTTAAGTTGTTTACTTGAAACAGTGTGGTTTTATGTTTGCCAATAGAAGCGAACAGGTGAATTCCAGGAAGCAGTCCAAAAGAAGAACATTTCGGCAGAGCACATCAAATTTAGTTGTCTGGTTTCCATATCCACCCAAATGTTTATTTTTTATTTTAGTCATTTGATTAGTCAGTTATCCAGCGTTTTCACATGTACGCAATCCTTTGGCCTACAGCTTGTCTAATAAGGAATTCGGTCAGAAAAAAGTGCCTTTTGGATTTTCTGCTGAAATGGGACAGCAATTACTTAATTAGGTCTGGTTCCCATATCCATCCAAATGTCTATTTTTAATTTTAGTGCTTTGAGTATTCAGTTGCCTAGCGTTTCCGCATGTACACAATCCTTTCCCTCAAGGCTTATCTGATAAGGAATTCGGTCAGAAAAAAGTGTCTTTTGGGTTTTCTGCTGCTAGGGGACAGCAATTACCTAACTAGGCCGTAAACCGGAGTCCCGCTGTTCCTATTTTCAGCTTTCTGAATACATTTCCAGTTGAAGTAAGTGTTTTATTAGTTTCCCCAACCAGTGAAACTTTCCTCCCATCCCCGACTTAACGCCAGTAAACAGCCTGTTTTGAGCTGAGACAGTCATTTTTGCAATTGCGGGTCTCATTTCTCACATTTTACATCGACTGCTATTCATGCGCTTACTTTGCAACTCAAACACTGCCTTGTCTTCTCTGACCTCAAACGCAACCGGTCAGCATCTGTCCTAGAGGC
>CACRXP010000775.1:182448-203768 GCA_902702965.1 Spirometra erinaceieuropaei
ATTGTCAAAATGTGCTGCATTGTAGTAGTTTTACTCCGATGACTACCCTAAAACATCTTAGCCACCCTCACACAGCAATCACCGCGAGTTCCTCTTCTTCCTCCGACACGTACTAACAAATTTCGCTATTTATTTTTTTATCAAAATTGCCTTCCGGAGTCAGTAACCCCGGCCATAAATCATACCTTTGCCATCGAAAGACACTTTTTCTAAAGAAGAGAATCTGAAGGTATAAATTTGGGCGCAATTCGCTAAGCCACAGGAAGACTAAACGGATTGAGATAAGTTGGAGTATATTTTAAGTAAGTGCATATCGAACGCGGCTGACGATAAAGGAAGGCAGTTTTTGAGAACGACGAACCGCAGGATCCACAACATCGTAGATGAACTCATTGACTCCAATTTACAACACATTTTATCTTGTTGGTTCTTCTAATCTACGGCCTCAAGTCACACGGAAAATTATCACTGTAGATAAGGTGATACCGACAAAGACAAGGGAGACCGAAATGGCCATTTCTGGCTTATTAGCCGTCATCAGCCGGTCATACCCAACCGCAAGTGTGGAACACCTGAGGCGAGGATTTAAGTATGAGCCCCAAGGCACAACAAACGAGCATGTTCCGTACCCTGATCGTTAAGCGCCCATCTGCCATAATTATCACTGTGGAGCGTGATGCCCAGGCACTGTTCAGAATATTTAACGGGGGAAAAGTGGGCTTAGGGAATCATGGATATCGACCGGTGGTGGTGGCGGCGGCGTCCATAGACAGACTACTGTACAGCACATTTAGTAAAGTTAATGTTTTTAACACTTGGAAAAATTCGTCTATCTGTGTGGTTTTGAAAACTTTGCCAATCCGAAAAAACTTCTGTAGCTCTTTGATATTTCCATTTTCAAATTTTTGATATAATTCGCTTCCTTGTAACAAATAGGGAGTTCAAAGCCTCAACACCTATGTTTCCCTCAAATAAACTGAAACTGAAACAAATCCCTAATTAAAGTGATGGGTACTCCGTGTACTCAATCCAAGAACATCACTCAAAGACTCTCTTACCCCCCCTCCCTATCTCTAGGGACTAAAAACCGCCGACCTCGTCATGCGGGCGGCGTGGGGAAGATGAGTGTTAGTGACTTAATAGCCCTTGAGACACCTATAAACACTATTAATTTTGTATTTTTTCATTCCTCTATGTTAATGTAATATTGGCCTGACGGAAAATTACCGAAACCACGTGTTTGCCGACTTGTCTTTTCAGGCGTGTCCTTGTTTATTCCGCCGTTCTTTTAGGACACGGTCCGCTGCGAATCGGCGAAGGAGGACAATCGCAATGGAGCAGGCTTGCCACTGGCACTGGACCAACTCTCTGCCGAGATTGCTGCCCTCGAGAATTCAGCCAATCTGGGCGATCGCATACAGACCGCCCTGGAGGCATCTCTGCAGCGTCTGCACAGTGAGGTCAACGAACTGCTCGATGTCTGGGAGTTTCAGGTGAGCAAGACAAGAACGGCCGTCAGCTGCTTCCGTGCCGGGTCCGGGGAGGGGGGAGTGTGGTAAAGACGGCTGTAATTGCAGTCCTGGTGGACGGCTCACTCAGACGGAGACCTTGGGGGTGTGCATGCATTGCTACTTGCCTGGTTTGAGTTCCAGCACCTTTTTCGAGCCATAAAAATACTCCTATTTCCACCGCTGCCACAAGAGAGATGTCTTTAAGCCGTACTTTTTCGGGAATTCTTATGCTTCATTCGGCGAAGATTGAATATGTTATTTTTTATTACCACAACATGCCCTCTAGTTTGATTAAAGTAGGTATGTTATATTGGGATCATGCATCTGCCCAAGCTTGAAGAGGAAAGAGGATTGTACGATGCCAAAAACTGCAGCCTTTCAGCAATCAAAGCTGGACGAGCCATAACTCTCGACGCCGTCGACTGGAAATCTGTTGAGACACGGTGATTAGTCAGGCCGGAAGCGTTATATCCCACTGAGAACTCCGCCAGTACAACTTGCCGGTGCCCCCGTGCGATGGCGGGGAGCGAAGAGGACGACAATCGAATATCTAAGCCTAAGTTTTTTATCACTACAACATGCCTACTTATTTGATCGGGTTAGCCGTTTCATAATAGGATCGCACCTCTGGCTATGATTTAGGAAGTAATAAAATTCTTGATCACGATTGGGGTTAGGGATGAGTTTACCTGCCACCCTATCCGCCACCTTTAACCAATAACCATGAATTATCTGGTTTCTGCCCGTTTACGCGCCTCTACTTCGCATGTTTCAGATTGCGCGGTCCACTCTGATGCCTCGTTGAAATAGTAAAACAACCATGTAATAGAAACACCATTTGCCATAGTGATAAAACGAATGTCGACACCCTTCCCTTATTACAGGAATTCCTGGATTATTTCCCCCAATGGATCTCTATATCCAACCCTCATTATTTTCTCCCAGAAATTACAGTCCAATGGCATGCTCGTTAGAACCTTTCTGTGTTAATTCCCAATGGAACGTTCCGCACAGCGCTATATTCGAACCTGGCTTTTGAGCATAAAAGATCTATTAATCGAGGGGTCGCGTCATAAATATGCTAGTTCAGTATGTGGTCTGCGCATCCACAGGGGAAATTTTGGTTGGATACCAGTGTCGCAACACTCCGTTACTGATGCTAGTATTATTGCAGTTAGTTACCCATACTGTAAGCGTTGGTAGAGTAGCATTGGCAGCCGTGGTGGCGGTGGTAGTAGTAGCAGTACTAATAGTAGGATTATTAGTAGTATTCGCCGTATCAGTGGTGGTAGACGGGGAAACAGTTTTCTTCAGTGTTGCGACACTGTATTCCCGCCAGTGGTAGTAGTATTAGTAGTAACAGCGGTAGTAGTGGTAGTAGTAGTGGTGGTGATAGTAGTAGTAGTAGTAGTAGTTGTTGTAGTAGTATTAGTGGTGGTAGTAGAAGTAGTCCGCCCGTAAGACAGGCTGGTGGGGGAATAGACAATTCTAAGTGTTGCGACACTGTATTCCCGCCGAAATTTTAATCTAGCCAGAGGGCAGTGCGGAAGTTTGACCTTGCACTCTTCCAGGTTTCAGTACGCCCAGCTGATTTAAGAAATCACTTATCATCCATCCCTTAAGGAGGTTGGGAAAATTTCATTCATTCATGTCTCTGCTCTCTTCCGCTTTTTCTATCCTCCTCTCTCCCGTCCCTCCAAAGGCCGCCAATGAATTGGGACCCTCTGTCGACTCAATCACGGAGGTCTGTGACGAGATTCGCCACCTCATCGCGAAAGCCGCGCTGACCATGAGTTCGCAGTCCTTCTTAGCTGGCGACTCAGCCGTCACGCTGCTTGCGGAGGCCGCCAGAACAGCCAATGAGAACAGGCTCATAGTTGCTGCTGAAAACATCCAGGTGGGTGTGTAACTTGTCACTGCTGTCGAAGTAGATCCCTGCGAACGACTGGCGGAGTCCCTATTCAAAAATATGGCCAGATGAGCGGTGGGGGGTCTATTTTCAAAACCGACCTCAATGTTTATCCTGGCACGTCGACATTTGCACAAGAGAGAATGAGAGACTCTGAAACCTAGGAATTCTAGCATCTTCGAATTCGGATCCAGCTGTTGTTCTCAAAAGATGTGTTTGAAGATGATCGCACAAATCACCACTCCCACATTTGGGCGGTTTTGTAATACAACCACCAGAAACGGCCAGTAGGTCTAGTGGAAATAAGGTTTTTAACGCTTATATAGAATTACTTCTTTTTCCTATAACTGGCTCAAAAACGTTTTTGGCAGTTATCTTGAAGAAGATTTTTCTTTCTGAAACTCAGTATTTAAAAGGTAATAATTGTTGTCTTTGAAAGAACGGTGTTATTTCGGGCAGTTTAAAAACATTCAATTAAATTTTTCCATTAATCTGTTGCTCGCAGATTTCTGAACTTAGCTTCCAAGGCGTACCTATACATGTAGAAGTAGATTTTCGAAGTCAATATATCTTATCGCGTTCATCATCTCTCCCCCTCCCAAAAAGGCGAAGAAGGGAGAGGAATTTAAGGGACCAGATTATATTCCTACTGACGTTTCGCGCACTTCCTTGTTTCCATCATCAGGGTGGTGTTGTTGCTGTACCAACGATGGTAGAGGGTTGACCTACCATTGTTAATTTACCTGGCTGCAACCGGTGAGACAACGAGCTCGTGGCTCAATGGTTAGAGCATTAGGCTTCGAACCATCAGAATGGCGGTCCGACCCTCAGGTGCTCCCAAACCTAGGTTTGGGTAAGGCCGGCTGACGAATGCTAATAAGCAGAATAACGTTACCGACAAAGACAAAGGAGACTGGAATGGCCATTTCTGGCTCATTAGCCGTCGTTGGCTAGTCATACCAAAGTCCAGAGTGTGGAACACCTGGAGCTCGATCCCACAACCTGTTAGTTGCAAGTCCGACTCCTCTAAACACTGAGCCACGGGCTCGTTGTCCACACTTCGGGGTTATGTATGACTGGCTGACGACGGCCAATAAGTCAGAAATGGCCATTCCAGTCTCCCTTGTCTTTGTCGGCAATGCATAACGGAACGAGTGAATCCTACAAAAACGATTGGTGAGCGCCTATCTACCACCGAAGGCTAATAAGTCATGAATGGTCATCCCAGCCTCTCTTGCTGTTGTCAGTGCTGTTATTATGCTTATGTGACTAACCGCTCTGAGACTGCTAGTGGACCTCTAGATTGAGCCCAAAGGCTCGGACGAACGAGTATGTTCTGCAAGACGATCGGTAAGCGTCCCTCGACCACAGTACTTATATGTGTGTAAAAACGTCCTCTTTAGAGAGGATAAACGACATGGTTCCTCTGGACCTCGAATCCTCAATCTATAAGATCCCATGTGGCACTTGTAATGCGGTATAGTCAAACCGGAAAATCCGCCTCTACACGCCCACATGAACACCATTTGGCAGTGAAGTGGCGGGACCACTTATCCCAAGTCGCCATGCATACTCTTGAAACTGGGCACAAATTCGCTTGGGATAGAACGCGCATTGTTGGTTCCTGCCCACATTAGGAGAGCCAAGAATTCCAGGAGGTCATTCACTTTGATGATTCATGCATTAATCGACGCATCGATCTGGACGCCATGTACACAAATCTCAAAGAAACATGGAAAAGTTAATAGCCAATAAAGACGTGACTTCAGCCCACAGCACTGACCCCTCCTCAGCCATGACAAGGAAATATCGATTTTCTGGGCACGTTTGAATTTTGACTGCTTCTTCACACTTACTACACGTCTGAGGGCGAGCTGGGGAACCAGACTCGAAAATTTACGAAATAAATTTTGTTCATTTTCCCAAAGGACTCATTCTTCTTCGAAATATGTATGTAAACATGTCAAGTAAGCGTGTGACCCTCACTGTTATGACTAGGATCTTGCTCGATCCTATTCCGTCCGCCCGTTAACTTACTACTGACGACAACGAACGTTGTGCCATAGGGCAGATGCCACATATAATACGTAAGCAGTTCATTAAGAGCGCAACAGCCCGGACGCAGACAGCTGTTACCGATCATAAATACGTCATTGGCCTTATGAAGTGGGGTATATAAACATGTTGAGCAAGCGTGTGGACCTCACTGTTGTGGTTCGGATCTTGCTCGATCTCATTCCGTCCAGCCTTTGCTTAGGGAGTTGCTTTCCTAATATAGGTGTATATGTATATAAAATATATCGTAGAAGGGTAGTTCGCCGATCGGATTATAGAACGTGTTGTCACGTAGTTCGCTGGCTCTCAGTTTAGAGCCCCACAGACAGTCAAAAAGACTAGTTATTATGCAAATGTAGCGCCGGCAAGGAAAAGAGGGATTGAGATGGTAATTTCTAGCATATTAGCCGTCGTCAGTCAGCCATGACCGACCCTCGATTTAAACATGTGCGCCCTCCTTAAAGCTCCAGCACCACATCCTGACACTGCTTACAAAGAATCTTTCCAAAAAACACGACAATCAATTCGCATGCAAGATCTGAATTATTTGCGGAGCTAAACCACTCCCTTTGTTGCGTTTTTGATTTTCTTGAAATAGTTTAACGCCTGCGTTACTTCTCAGCCCAAAGGAGAACAAATGACCCCAATCTGTTCTCATTTTCATTGCCGTTTGAGTCCCCCTCCAGTTATCAATACCGCATCAGATTGGGATTTTGCCTTGCGTTTTATGTTTTAAGCTTATACTTATGTTCGACGTCACCTCTCGACTCCCAATTGGCTATTTTAAACACCTCTTTTATTGCTTGCCAATGCAGACTCAAACAACCGAAGTTATTGATGCCGCGCTCTGCCTATGCGCCCTGTCTGCGGAACCTAACGCGATTCGGTTCGCGCGCTTCACGGCTTCTGAATTAGAGCAACTTGCGCCCCAGCTGATCAACGCGTCCAAGGTGCTTGCTATGAGGCCCACTTCGGCGGTATGTCCATGTCCACACTGACTTACCAGTAAGGTCGCAGTTCGTAGCCTGGCATTATGCGTCGAGATTGTCGGCGTACTTGCTTGTTATCAGTAGGCGTGCTAAATTATGTTCCGCTGTTCGCCAGCGTCGGTCAGGTTGGGGTGCTACGCATTCGACCTCACCCTCGGGAACGTGGTTTGGCTCTGGTGTTGTTGCCTTACCATTGCCATTCTCGCTGTCTATACTTAAAGCCTACAGGTGGACGACGGAGGGGCTGTTATGCTACCCAGCCCTTCACGTCTTTAAATTTCTTGCCGCTTATCTTCTTACTCCCCCCCCTCCATTTACCCCACCCTATAAACCCCATTCCCACCGGTCCCCTCAAACAGGGAACTACCGGGTGGCTTCCACATCCCAGGCTACGAACTGCGATCTGACCGTCATACCAGTAGGAAACTGGTTGTCCGGCTCCTACAGAGCAATTAAACAAACCACATAGCATACAGGGAGTGACCGATCTCATGAAATGTTGGCCGAATTTTTCGAAATGCGCATTCGATTAGGAAGGATTACTTAGATGGGGTTGTAATATTGATTATCAAGCCGCGTAATCTTGTAATACTCCGGACTTTCTAGGATTTCGACTTTTGCATGCATCTCTTTTCGACCTCCTGTATAAACCACACTCGGTAGAAAATAAATATTTAATTGACATGCATTTGCACATTTATATTACCGAAAAAATGCACAAAATAAGCTCTCTTTTACTCGTTTAGTAGAAAATCACGTTGTCCTCACATTTCATACCCGACGAAGGGGTATATTTTGGTTGTAAAAAGTTCCAACTTATGACACTTTATCAGACTTTACAATGTCCATTCATACAGCATCGTGCCTGTCCGTTTATCAATTCTCCTCTTGAAATGAACAACATAGTCCGCATCCATTGCAAAATTTTTTGGACTGTATATGACATCTTCTTAAAGGTGTGGTAGAATATATGATTTTTCTTACGCGGAAAGCATGCACCTCGCAGGCAGAAATCGCTAAACGCTAATGTAACGGCTGATCAGGCTCAAAATTATTCGGGAATTGGGAAACTTTTCGAGACTTAAATAAGCCCTTTGTCCTGTTAAAAATGTTCAAACAACGTGAGTCTCTATCAAGTGAGTAAAAGAGAGCATACTTTTGTGCATGTTCTCTGTGAAATATACTTTGCTTTATAAGACCATCGAAAAGCAATGTAAAAAATACATGCTACGTATATAGTCATTTCTAACAGAGTGCGGTTTCTACAGGAGGTCGAAAAGAAGTGCATTTAAAAGCCGACATCCTGGCTAGTCCGAAATATTATAGGATTATGTCGCATGATAATCAATATTACAACCCCACCTAAGTAATCCTTCCTAATCGAATGCGCATTTCGGACTTTCGATCGAGATTTCATGAGATTGGTCACTTACTGTACTTGACACTGTCTCCGATATTGATTTTTTTTATCACTGAGTAAGATGTGTGTTTTTGCAAGGGTTAATCGTCCTTTTCCAGTAGTCTAGCAATTATTTTGGAAATATGACGCTTCCTATAAAAAATATCACCAGTTGACTTTTATTCAGGCTGCTCTGGAGAACTTTAACCTCTTTTCAAACACCTACAAATGTTTCATGGAAATGCTGCAGACGGCTATGGATGATCTGACAGACTCTGCAGACCTCCTTATCACCTATGACGAGCTTCTTCGCGATGACTTGGCCAACTGCGAACGTCAGGCTTCGGTGAGCTATCTTGATTGCAAAGTTACAAGATAGGTGGCTGTTGACTCCGCCCTTCCGCATTTTGCATCCGCGATTTTACTCGCATGTGTGTAACACTGCTTCCGGGGTGTCATATAAAGGGACATAGAGGTTGAATTTCTGGGCCCAACAATGTCAGTGACTTAGAGGAACATAGCCCAGCTGAAATTTCCATTTTCTTGCGGGGCGACTCATGACCCAAACTTTTAAAACATCTGTGCCTCCGGCCACCAATAATTCCCGTCCGTCCTTTATGACGCGCTTCCTAATTGGACGACTAATCAGTAATTACTTGTCTTTAATCGATCCCTGCGTAAATCCCTTTTTATTTTAGGCAAGACAAATAGCAGCCCTCATGCGGGACTCGAAGACATTCAGTGCTCGCAGTTCGAGAGTTTGCAGTTTTCTAATGGCTGATCTGGAATTCTACGGCCTCCACGGAAACGCTGTTGACAAAATCACCAGTGCTATTGGTGCAATTCAGGAGAGGGTAGGCACACACACACACACACTTAAAATGTTTTGGACATGATTCTAGGAATTATGCTCTTGGCGTGCTTTCGTGGGTCTGACTTTTGTTGTGTTTCTGTCAGTTTCTGGCGCAGTTTTCGGCGGCCGCGAAAGAGGCCTGCCGGCGGATCAAGGCGAATGAGGTCGTCCAAGTCAACTTAATTCACCAGGCAGGTGAAACGGTACTGGACCGTTTTCAGGACCTCCGTGAGACACTGGAGGTGCTTTTTGGACAGAAGCGCACAACGCTCGACTCAACACGGACGTCGGCACCTTCGGAGGATTCTACTCGACGTCAAGATGGTGACCTAGCGTCTGCAACTTGTAAGATTTTTGCAAAACTCATTGTTAACTCTATGCAATAAGTCTCGTGAATTTAAGTCCCTAGGAGATTTAGCTCAGCTGTCGTACATTTTAGGCTTTGACACACACACACACACACACACATTTTCCCTGGATACGTTATGTCTAATCGCACATTTTGAATAGTACGCTGTGCATATTGACTTTTTGTTCGCCAAACTCCATGGCCATTTGGGCTCTTAAGTTGTTTACTTGAAACAGTGTGGTTTTATGTTTGCCAATAGAAGCGAACAGGTGAATTCCAGGAAGCAGTCCAAAATAAGAACATTTCGGCAGAGCATATCAAATTTAGTTGTCTGGTTTCCATATCCACCCAAATGTTTATTTTTAATTTTAGTCATTTGATTAGTCAGTTATCCAGCGTTTCCACATGTACGCAATCCTTTGGCCTACAGCTTGTCTGATAATGAATTCGGTCAGAAAAAAGTGCCTTTTGGATTTTCTGCTGAAAGGGGACAGCAATTAATTAATTAGGTCTGGTTCCCATATTCATCCAAATGTCTATTTTTAATTTTAGTGCTTTGAGTATTCAGTTGCCTAACGTTTCCGCATGTACACAATCCTTTCCCTCAAGGCTTATCTGATGAGGAATTCGGTCAGAAAAAAGTGTCTTTTGGGTTTTCTGCTGCTAGGGGGCAGCAATTAACTAACTAGGTCGTAAACCGGAGTCTCGCTGTTCCTATTTTCAGCTTTCTGAATACATTTCCAGTTGAAGTAAGTGTTTTTTTAGTTTCCCCAACCAGTGAAACTTTCCTCCCACCCCCTACTTAACGCAAGTTAACAGCCTGTTTTGAGCTGAGACAGTCATTCTTTGCGATTGGGGGTCACATTTCTCACATCTTACATCAACTGCTATTCATGCGCTTTCTTTGCAACTCAAACACTGCCTTGTCTTCTCTGACCTCAAACGCAACCGGTCAGCATCTGTCCTAGAGGCTGATCGTGTTCTGGCCTCTGCGTTTGCTTTTCTCGACAGACCGACAGGTAAACATGCAGATTTGTAACTTTCATGTCCGCATGTGTTGTCCCATTGCGTTTGCATGACATATTTTTGCATCAGTTGACATTAACGGGTGACCCTTTGTTGCATCCGACATCTCATCACCGGACGACACCAGTCCGTTTCCATGTGACTGACTTTATGTCCCTTTTTGGTGTGTTCGTCTGCTCTTTCCCCTTGGCTTTGCGCCTCTGTCTACTGGTGTCATGGACTCTTTCCTACTGTCGTTTGTTTTTGCGGCCATTATTTCAAATATTTCGTGTCGTTGTTGTGTACAAATTACTCACTTCTGATGTAATTACGCATGCAGACCAAGTACAAAGTGTCACTCAAGTTCTTTGTCTTATACCGCGTGTTTCGTGAGATCACTATACCAACACTTATGTTCAATTTCCGGTGTTCGGAAATTTTCTGCCCTGGCACGTGACCAATTTTTATACAATCTTCGGTTTTTTTTCTACTAAACCGCAACATTCGGACTTCAGAATAAATGTAAATATTTCAGGCAGACAGGGTTTCTTTATACAACAGTTTCCGGCAAGGACTGCATCTGTAAGCCCATTGTGAAAATAGAGCACAGGGCCTCATGTACTGCGTGGATGTGAACACTAGATTTATCGGTAGGGCGCAGATACACGCAGCAGTTAGCGGACTGCGTAAGAAGTTGAGAAAGCTCTCATTTCTCAGTCAGTCAGTCAGTGTATTTGAGGGAAATAGGCTTACGCCTTTGAACTCCCAATTTATACATAAAAAAATCGATAAACAAGCAAAAATGTGAAGGAATTACAGCATTAAGTGAATGCATGCATTGATTCACATATGTCACTAGTCACATGGCTAAAAAGTCACATAGTCCGCTTGTTGCTGCAGCATATATCTGTAAAGGCGACATTTAAATGTCTCCACAGATTGAGACATAACAACCGTCTCGGGCAGGTTATTCCACGGTTCCACGACACGGTTGGAGAAGAAATATTTTCTCACATTCAGTCTACCCTGTGGCACACGTAGCTTGAAGGGATGTCCCCGGAGGTGAGTTGTAGTGGCGAGTTGGAAAAAGTCATCGCACCGGAGGGCACAATCCAAGCCGCGCACGATACGGAAAGTTTGTATCATGTCTTCGCGCAACTGCCTATAACTCAGAGGATAGAGATTAAGGTTACTTAAGCGGATCTCGTATGGCAGTGCACTTTGACCTCTTATTAATTTTGTTGCTCGTCTCTGCACCCTTTCGAGCAGATCGTAATCCTGATGCGTCCACGGTCTCCAAGCCTGAATTGCCCTATGTTTGTTTTAGTGTTCCAACGAGGTGCCCGCACAGGTCTCGCATTTTAGAACATGCGAATTAGGGGGCGTGTAAACGAACGAAAACAAGTAATTTAAGGTTGCCGGCACAAGAGGAGATACGAGTTCCAGGAACTTGTTGATAAGAAGTAAAAAATATTGCTGAAACAAGAGTTTTATTCGCCTGACATTTCGGACTCACAGTCGAACCCATCATCAGGAACATTAACTGTTGCTGTCTCTGATAATGGGTTCCGGCATGAAGCTGCAACGTCCGGTTCAATATATTTTGGAAGATAAGGCGGCAACCGACTCCATATTTTTCGGCTTTAGGGCATTCGATAACCAGCGAGGTGCTGTGAAGAGTTCGACGGCTAGATCGCAGTTGGTAGCCAGGAATGGGGAAGTGGACTGCGACCTTGGCCCTAATCCTAACCTTAACCCTGACCTCAATCTTAAACGTCAACCGTTAACCCTAACGGCAGCCCTAACTCTAACCGAGATCGTAAACGTAACCGTAGCCCTTAACCGTAGCCGTAATTGGAAAAACCAACCGTAATACTGAAACCTAATTGTACGCTCAAACACTAACCGTAACCCGAAAACCTAAGCCTGAAGGCATAACCCTAACCCGAAAATCGGAAACCATTAACCGGTACCCTAATCCTAACCTCAAACGTAAAACGGAAGCCAAATAGGTCAGATGTGATTATGGAGCCCCACAGAATAGCCCCAGTAAACAACCCCCCCCCCGCCACCTGTAATAAGGGGCCTGGCTACCAACTGCGATCTAGCCAGTTCGACTTTTGAGGTACGTTAATGCCATCTCGAGCGAATTTATAGGCGCCCGTTAGGGCAACCGTGAAAGAATCAACCCGCTTTCCCTGACTGCTCAAGTGGTCGGGTCCCAATTTAGGACTCCAGGCGAATGACCTATCGGCTGGTGAACTGGATCCTCAGACACACTTATAATGGAAGGGTCATTCTAAGGGTCTGTTTAAAACGTCGTTAGGGGCTGTTCGGATGGATGTTTATGGATTGCTGGGTCCTTGTTTTAGTGGTAAAGGTTGAACTTAAAAGGAGCAGAATAGAGGATGGGAACAGAATGAAGTCACCACCTAAAACGACGGGAAAACGCGACCAAGCCCGGCACAGCAGGCCAAGCCGATCGGAAAATGAATGCGTGAGATCAACCAGCCAATCAGCTTGTAGTGCATTATCGAGCGCACGTGATACCATTGTTCGCGCGTACATGCCCAATCAATGGCCGGCTGAAAATTCGCGACTTTTCCGCAAGAGGTTATCGCGCAAGAAGTGGCCAATCGCCGGCCGCCATATCAAGGTCCTGCGCGCATTCGAATTTCTCGGGTCGAATAAATAAGACGAGTTTTGGCGCGTTCGACACTGCATTACGCAGGTTGACTGAGTGAGGAGGTTGTTCCCGGGACTCGCCTTCCTTCCCGCCACAAGTCGCGTGCGATCCCTCGCATCAGGTTTAAATCCCAACGCCGTTAGTCATTTCAAAGCAAGCTTTTTGTACGAAACTATTATGTTTTTGCTGCTTTGAAAAAAATTTCATAAGGTTCTGCATCTGAACTAAAGGACCCACGGGCCTGAGAGAAGAACAGGAAAGTAAGGCGAAACACTTTGCACATTTTAGGCGTTGTTTCCGATGAGGAGAGCGGATGACGAATAAAGGTTTTTAGACGTTCCTGCGTGTGGAACCTGCCGTCTAAACTCCTCTCTTCACCCTGATCAAATCCTACGTGTGATTAAATTTTTGTTATACACTTTACCCTATTTTTGTGGAGCTGCTTCCTGTTTACTTACAAAATCTGGTTTGGTTTGTCTGGGTTTATCCCTGTGTATGCCCCGTTATTACCTACTGGATTGGGAAGCACCTTGTATTTTCCCCCTTTAAAAAAGAAAACTCTATTTGGCCTTCTGTTACACTTTTTAATGACTGCTTGCCTCTTGATTTCTCGGTGACAAGTCGGTACCTAGGGTTATCTGGCCCTTGGAGTTACCGTTGTTTACGTAATCATTGCACTGTCTGACACACAAGCATGCCAAGTCGCTCATCGGACATGCAACTTGACCTTGTGACTGCGAGATTGGGGTAGGAAGACACTTACAAAAACAACGGTAACCTATATGCGGACGGATCATGGGGATCTTTGTCCCTACCTGAGCAAATGCGTTACCATAGCGACTTCACGGGGCTCGAGCCCACCTAATAGACGAACCGAAGAGTCCCATCGTCGTTGTCTGTGCGGACGCTGTTGTTGGACATTTTTTGCAATAAAATGACCTCGTCGGCTTACCGGGGCCGTCCACCGATTGCAACAGTCTACAGGAAATCAGGACATTCGACCGGCCTGATTATGGTTCATTTCGGTGGCTCAAATTTTCCAAGTGTTTCTGCCTCACAATTTCATATTTCCTGTTCGGTAAGTCGTACGGTCAAGTTCGGAGCTGTTATCAGGCTGTCCGAAAAAACGTCTGCCTCTTTACAGAAAATAGCTCAATGGACCGGAAAAAGGCCGGGCGAATAAGCAAGCCTGGGGTGGGGGGGGGGTCACGGGGGAGTGTCATTCATCTGCCTGGTTTGTTCACACGAAAAGCTGCAGCCTATTTCGTCCTGCTAGCTCGTTTATAGGTTTTCGTATATCGCTGAGCACCCGGTAATCGAAACATTTTACCAGCAATTACGTGGTGGAGGAACACGATCATCTACGGCTTACTTCATTGACTTTTGCCAGCCGTATCCGATCCGGAGTCCGAACTCGACCTCTTTGGTCATCGAGCATATTAGTCGGGGGTTCCACAACTGAGCCATGCGCCCCCTCTCCCGCGGTTGGCAACACTTAGTCCAATAACAGGAGCATTCTCAGTTCCGGCTTGGCTGCAAGATGGAAAACAGGCGCTTCTGACTTAGGGTTGAGACATGGATGGTCGATGGTGATTGTAAGGTCAGAAACGGCCAATCCAGTTTGACTCCCCCACCCCTCCGTTGTCAACACCTCACATCCGAAGACCTGCAGCGACAAACTCTCGTCTTTTAGGCACCAAAAGTGCCCTAGAAGAAGCTGGGACATTGTGCAGATGAAAGATGAGGCCGCAAAATGCCCTTCACCTGCTAGGCTTAAAAACGGCGAACGGAAATAACACAGTCTGAAAAGAGAGGAAAAAGGACGAGTAGGCCGGGCGGCAACGGTATAGAGAAGGACCCCAATTAGCTGTCTGTAGATTGTGGATCGTGTCGTATGGGGTTTTATCTTGGCATACATTTGCCGGCTGTTGCAGAAATTACACTGCCAACAACGATTACTTCCCACGACCTCACAACTTAACTCAAAATCCGTTATTTTGGGAAATTTACTTTTTGTTTGTTGTTTAATTACTACTCTCATTTCCGTTGTCGCACAATGGCGTAGGATAACACTTTCGGCATAAATTCAGGCAATTTTTGTGTTTTCTCGCATTTTGTCAGCTTACTATCTAGCGTGCTGCCCCACCCATAGAATCCCTTTACCATAAATCACGAATGACACGAAATACAGTCTACTGGCAGTTAAGTGGGGTTCTTCTCTATACCGTTACCGGCTGGGCTTCGTCGCAAAAGCGAATTACACTATTTCCAGCGCCATCTGTCAGTCAGTTCTTGTCAAGATGGCCATAGCACACTTTCAGGATCGTAGAGCGACTATTAGTATTCCCCTGGGCGGCCTCAACAATGGTTTGCTCCGTAGATGCGCTGAAACAGAACGCGGGTCATGATGGCTCACGGAGCGCGTCGATCAGGCTGCGCAGAAACTGTGCGAGCCAATAGCTACTGCCGTAGAGGCGTACAGTAAGTGGGCTAACTCATGAAGTCTCAGCGGAAATTCCGAAATAAGTTTTCGTTTCGAAAAGATTAATTGAGTAGGGTTGTGAAATTAATCTTCATGCAGCGTAGTCCTATAATTATTCAGTTACCTCAGGATGCCGGCTTTTAAACGTACTTCTTTCCGGATGCATTTATAAACCGTACTTCGTAAGAATGACTGCTTAAGTAGCATGCATTTTTTCATTGATTTTCGATGCCCTTAAAATTAAATTATATTTCATAGAAAACATGCATGAAAATATTCATGCTTTTTCCCCTCGGTAGAAAATTACGTCTTCTTTCAATTTTACACTCAAAGGAAGGGTATGATTCTGTTTTTAAAAACTTTTCCAATTCCAAAATAATTTTGAACCCGACTTGCCATTACACTTGCATCCAGGGTTTCCAAACTACAAGCCGTATAATTTCGGCGTACGGAAAACCATACATTTCTCTGCTGTACTAAGAGGAGACCATATGGGATTCATAAAATGAAGCAGTGGCTTAGAGCCACATTGTTAACTTTACAAACCACATCGGTAAATGCAGAGACATGACGTTTTATGACGGGCCATTTCACGGTACTAAAAATCTCACAAATAGAAACTTTTTTAAAAACCGAATTATACCCTTTTTTCAAGGGTAAAATTGAAAGAAGACGTAATTTTTTGCTAAACAAGCAAAAGAATGAATATTGTTATGCATTTATTTTCATAAAATATGATGAAATCTATAAGGACATCGAAAATCAATGAAAAAAGTACATGCTACATAGGTAGTCATTTTTTACGGAGTATGGTTCTTAGACGCAGCCAAAAAGGAGTTTGTTCGAAAGCCAGCGTCCTGTGGTGATTAAATTATTGTAGAATTATGCTGCAAGATGGTTGGTTTTGCAACTCTATTTAATTAATCTTTTCAAAAGGGAAACGCATTTCGGAATTTCTGTTGAGATTTCATGAGTTGGCCCACCTACTGTATGTGTCATGCTCTGGACGATCTCATAGAATGTAACTGAAATTTTGAAATCCGATTTGGATTAGGAGGGAGTACTTTAATGGGGCTGTAATATCGATTATCTTGTGATATTTAAGACGCGTTGGGGTGTTGATTAGGACTACGCTTCTTTTCGGCCACCTGCAAAATACGCACTCGGCAAAAGATAATACACAAGTAGTGGACACTTTTCTAGTGATTTTCGGTAAACTCATAAATTCAAAAACATTTGCAGAATTTACGCATCCAGATATTATTTTTAGTAATCGTTTGGTACTAAGTCATGTCTTACAACGTTTTAATTGAACAAAGGGTAGCTTTTGGTTTTAAAATGTTTCTAATTATTAAATTTTTAAGACGTTTCAATGTCTATTCGAATAGTATAGCGTCTGTCTGTTAAATAATGCTCCTCATTATGTATACAACCTAGTCCGAATTTATTGCAACATTTTACTAACCCTTTATGACGTCTTATTAATGCCATAAAGGAATGCATGACTTTTCGCACACATAGTGTACAGCTTGAAGACAGAAAACCCTCAACGAAAATGCTTCGGCAGATTGAATTCAAAATTAGCCGGGAATAAGAAAGCCTTTTAAAACCAAAAGCTACTGTTTTAAGGAAAGAAATTTGAAAAATGCATGACATACTGCCAAAAGAATGCAAGAATTGATATTTTTTGTGCATTCTCTAAGAACTATTTTTAATTCATAAATAAATCGTAAATCGGTTGAAAATATCCATATTATTTATTAGTAATTTTTTGTCGTCTGCGTTTTTCGCAGGTAGCCACAAAGAAGCTCATTCAAAGCTAACACCCTGACGTATCAGAAATATTACGGGATTACCTCAAAAGATAATCAATTCTACCGTCCGACTGTTGTAATCCCCCCCTCCTAGTCGAGATCGCTTTCCAGAATTTCGGTTAACATTTCATGAGATCGATCGGTGGCTGAAAGGTCTTCACGCCGCGTCAACCGGTGTGCCTACTTCCATCACCTGCTCATTGACAGGCTCAGACAGTTGGTTGCTGCAGGGAAGAGGGGAGAATTTAAAGGAGTGGAAGAAGAAGAAGATGGTCCCTTCGGAACAGAGTTATTTACCTACTGATGTTTCGAAGAGCTTGGTCGGCTCTCCGTTGTCAAAGCGTAAAATGCACTTAGTCGAACAGAAATCCCAAGTGGCGTGTCACGTTGGTCGACCTTGTGCTGATCGATTTTTGTCTCCTCTCGCTGCCTTGGCCTCTCAGGGGATGCTTGACGGACGTTTTGTCTGCGTGCTTTTTAAGTCACCACTCCGTCGAGGTGAGGTGATTTAATCAACGTGGCACGCCACTTGGGATTTCTGGTCAATTAAGTGCATTTTATGCTTTGACAATGCAGAGCCGACCAAGGTCTTCGTAACGTCAGCAGCTAACTAAACCTCTTCCGGTGAGCCCATCTTCTTCAAATAATAAACCCGAATCTCTCGACCTTGCCAATCTGAAGAGGTAAGCATGACTGAGTCTGACACTGGGGAATTAAACCTTACGGCACGTCAGCGCACATCAGGTCTGACGCGTCTGAATTTACTACGATGCTCCAAGCTTCGTGAGGTGACAGTCCGACCGTCGTATCCGACCATGTCCACCGTGTGCTCCACAGCAAGGTGAAGCAGGCGAGGTGACTTGAGCATGAATTAGCTTATAGTGAGTGCAGACTTGCGTAGCATCTACCGCACTCACTCCTCCACAACCTCAGCTCAGCTGAGCAATCAAACAATCATTGACTGTAAGGCAATACTCATAAAGCATACACATACACACTCCTCACGTGTGAGAGGGCCGATACGAAGATTGCCAACTGAAAGAATAACTCGGTCCTTCTCAGGACAGAGGATCAGGCTGCAATGGCTCCTTTGTACTATGGCCCTGATGGCACTCTTGCGCATTTGGGACCCGAACCACCCCCGTGAAAGACCGCCATATCTAGTTGGGTTGGGTTATGTGTGGTCCGCGTAGACTGGCAAGTTAGCTATGCCAGTTACTGCGTCCGCCTCCGCCCACGGTCGTCCATATTCCGTGCTGAGGCATAGGCTGACCAAAGTAGTTGATCACTCAGGGAGTGCGCAAGCCGGTGAGCTTGATGGCCGAGCAATCATCACGTCAGCATCCAACGCGGGTGATGAGATGTCAGCAATTAACAACTTGCATGCCGGCCATCAAACAATTTGCGCACCAGCGGGCAACAATCCTTGATGAAGGTCAGCGCAGTTAATTGCTATAAGTATGCGGTAGCATAGCGACTGCATCCTATAAATACTGCAACTTTCTGTGCACGAGTCGCCCTTTTCTGCCACTGTCTCTGATGATGGGTTCAAGTGAGAATCTGAAACGTCAGGCAAATAAAGTCCTTGTTCCAGCGATCGCTTTTTCTTCTGATCGTCCTGACACTGTTGCGCCACTGGTGCCAGCTGCGCGTGAGGGAGAAGGAGTTGCGGTAGATTCTGCGCAAGTCTGCTTGACCATGAACTAATTCACACGCAAGTCACTGATAGTGCGCAAACTCTGTGGGGCACACGTAAGACGCAGTCGATTGCGACGATCAAGCTGTCAGGTAGGCGGTATTTGTCACCCATTACTTCAGCCTTTTAAGCGTCAACTAGAAGTTGGTTTTGAGAATGGAGATTTTTTGGCAGCCGAAAACACTCACGAGATATTTTGTACCGCCAGCGTTTGATGCTACTACGAAATCGTGTTAGCCACAATTCGTAGAAGGGCAGTGTAACCTGCCCCTCCGGGCATGTGTCAGCTTTTTGAGAAAAATTAGGAAAAATTAACGCTGATAGGGCTGACAACTTGGCGGAGTCATCCTTGATTGGAAATAACAGTTTTTGGGTCTTTCTAGGAGCTTTCATTTGAAGCTCGGTGTGTCACTAATGACATACAGTAGGTGGGCTAACTCATGAAATGTCAACTGAAATTCCGAAATGCGTTTTCGTTTAGAAAAAATTAATTAAGCAGGGTTGTACAACTGATCAGCCCGCAGTATAATTCTATGGTAATTCAGTTACCTCAAGATACCGGCTTTCGAATGAACTTCCTTTAGGCTGCATGCAAGAACTAAACTCTGTAAAAATGACTACTTAAGTGGCATGGATTTTTCTCATTGATTTTCGATGCCCTTAAAAATTCAATTATATTTCGTGGTGAACTTGCATAAAAATATTCATTCTTTTGCTTATTCTGTAGAAAATTACATCTTTTTCCAATTTTATACTCAACGGATGTGTACAATTCGGTTTTCAAACACTTCCGATTCGCGAATAATTTTGAACACGACCTGCCGTTGCCCTTGCATTATAAACACAAGCCGTATATTCTCCGCGTACGGAAAATCATACGTATAAGGAGGAAAGTATCCGCAATTCATAAAATCTAGCAGTGTATTTGAGCCATATTTTTAACTTTTTAGGCCACACTGGTAAATGCAGAGACATGACGATTTATGAACTGCATTTCACGGTATTTAAAAGTCCCACAATTAGAAACTTTTTTAAAACCGAATTATACTCATCCGTCGAGTATAAAATTGGAAAACGCTGTAATTTTCTAACGAATAAGCAAAAGAAGAAATATATTTATGCGCGTTTTCCATGAAATATAATTGCATTTTTAAGGGCATCGAAAATCAATGATAAAAATGCATGCTACTTAAGTAGTCCTTCTTTATAGTATACTTTTGCATGCATTTCACGAGGTCGCCCACCTACTGTAGTATAACGTGCCGCCTCAGAAGTGATGTGTTATTCTACGAACTTGGGCCGCCAACGTTCTGACTTCGCGCCAATCGTGAAAGTCGACCTTTCGTCCTCAAAAATATCGTAATTCTTAAATTTACGGATTACAAAATTTCGCATGTGCACACAACATTTAACTTGATTTACCACTTTTCCTTGAAAGAGAACCCTAGTAACACATCACAAACGTCCTCTTCAGTATGAGCCCAGTTGGGACCGTGACAACTCTGATTTCCAAGAACCTTCTGGGAGTACAGAATACCAGAAATTTAATGATATGGACCATGAAGGAGATAACATAAATTAAACTTGGTGTTTTATGGTCTTTCGAACAGTAGCGACTTGGAATACGGAGCACCCAGCCAAGTTAAGAGACCCGTGTAACATTGCATAGCCAGAGATCAACATCTCACACTGATTTCCGTCATTCTAACATCTTCCACACTGCCGGCGAATAAGATGTCATAGCGACCGACAGAAAACGCGGCTTAGCAAGACCGTGGGAAAACTTCAGCATCCGACGTTAACGGCGTCGAGCACTTAGGATAAAACTGGCCTCAAACTGCCTGAGAATTAGCCACTGTCGTCTAGTATGCGAGGGTTCTCCAAGAGGTATTCCTGAAGCCGCCTAGACCATGGAAGGATGGGGACAACCGCAGGCTATGCCGAGGGACTATAATGGCGGGACCAATAAGCCTACAGAAACTCGAAGCAGTCACGCAAACTGACCAGACTTTGACAAAGCCGGATGCTCTGCCGTTCAAGTCGTACAAGACCAACATCTCATTTGGACTGTTTCTCAATGTGGCACTCTAGTGTACGATTTGGCTGCTTGGTCGTCCTAAAATTCCTATCCGAAGACCCGCGTAAACGGTAGACCCTACGTGTCAATCCCTCGAACGCGTGGAAGAATTGACGTTGGCATAGAATAAACCGTTGTTATCCTTCAAAGCCTACTCAGTCTCCAATCCCATCCCCTTTTGAATCCTGGACAGTTCTAGCTGAGCGCTATATTGAGGAAACATTGGCCATCATTAAAACAAATTGCACCAGCGCGCTAAGAAAATACTGACCCAGTTATGGACATAATCGCCCAGTTCGCTATAGAAACAGACGCTCAAATTAGTGATATTTTTATACAACGATTAGCAAGTGAAAATTGTAAATCAGTGAGTGCCGGAAAATCAGCGAGACTCTATCGGATATGTCTGAGCTCTCTTTCAAGGAATTGGAACAAAGCACGGGAACCCATCATATAAAGTACAGTGAGTGGCCGATCTCATTAAATGTAAACTGG